>VBSM01000272.1:63014664-63051065 GCA_008086735.1 Cheirogaleus medius
CACCTAAGTGGACATATAGGAATAACATTTGTGGGGTGTTGGGCAGGTGGGAGGCGGGAGGAGGGAATGGGTATATACAAACTAATGAGTGAGATGTGCAACGTATGGGGGATGGTCATGCTTGAGGCTCTGCCTTGAGGGGGGAGGGGGGCATGGGCAATATACATAACCGTAATATTTGTACCCCCATAATATACTGAAATAAAAATAAAATAAAATAATAAATAAAAAAACAAGTTGTCTCCAGTGATATTTTAAAGGCCAATAGGTCATAGAACCCTATTGCCTTTAGATAAGCTTATTCAATAACCTAAAGACAAATGAAGCAGGAATATCATCTCTGCAGCCATTAAGAATCAATAAGAAGGGTTGACTCTGTCTCTTGATTATCAAAGAATTGGGTTCCCCCTACCTCGCTGACTCCCTTTCCCTGCTTTCATTATATTTCTTCCCTTTCTTTATCCTGGCTCCTTTCTGGTCCTCTCCTAACTTGCCCTACGCTTCAAGCCTGTCCTTTCTCTGAGATTCACATAAGCAGAAGTCAGATAAGCACTGCAGGATGGGTGCACCGTCAGTCATTCTTCAAATTTAAAGCAGTCTCAGTCCTTCTCTAGAGAGTCTAGACATTCTGTTATTGATATTTTCTTTCTATATACATGTTAATAATTTTTTAAAAAGAACTACAACCAAGGAAAAAAAATAATGAAGCCACAAATGTAATCTACCATTAATAGAAATATAATAGAAAATCACTATTACATTTTAGAATGCATGAGGGCTGTCCAGAAATTATCCATTGTTGACTCTATTTTTGCATAGTATGTGGCTGGATATATTTCCAGTGTGTTGCTATGCATATAAACCAATTCTGAATAAAGATTGGATCACAATGTACATACAGTTTTGTAACTTCTTGCCTTTTTACTTAATCATTATGCAAATTTTTCTATGTCATTCAAAATTCTATGACTTTTTTTTTGAGACAGAATCTTGCTATATTGCCCAGGCTGGTTTTGATCTCCTGGGCTCAAGTGATCCTCCGGCCTCAGCCTCCTGAGTAGCTGGGATTACAGGTCTATGCCACCACACCCATCTATGACTTTTTTAAAATTTCAATTTAACGAACATTTCTTTAGAGCTACTATACACAGCTCTATGTTAGTTAGCCAACAGGGACCAAAGGAGAACCAGACAACGACAGCTCTTCTCACAAACCCAAAACAAGTAAGTACAGGTCAGCTGAGAGTGCTAGAAAGGAGGCGGACCAGGTGTTATAGAAGCAAATACCCAGGAGATTAAACTTCGACCAGGGAAGGCCTCCCAAGGTAGAAACTTTAGCTAGTAATGAGAATGCAGATATTCTAGCATATAGATGCACCTACAGACAGTATTTGCTTGTTTTTGAGGTCACCTCACCTAGCTAGGTCTACCAGATGCTCATATCTATTTTAATATTATGCTTTGTAACCCCTTTAGCCATCTGTGTGTGGACAAAGATGCTTCTTTGTCTTTGCCAATCAAGAGAGTATTTTCTTATCTAACATACATCTTCTAGGCTACCAGTCTGTGATAAAAATGATTTATATAGAAAAAACAGTAACTGAATGTTTCTGTGGTCTGACCCCAACCTTCAGAACTGCCTGCTCAATGCACTCCTGATTACTGGCTGTGTCACTGTTTCTGAGGTGAGATTCCAATTTCTGAGTTGCTAAGCCTTGATTTCTTCATCTAACTATGGATCAAATAATATTAATACCTGCCTACATTACAGGAATGACACAGCATTTGTGAAAGTGATTTGCAAGCCTTGAAAACTTTGCAAAAGTTAATTGTGTGTTTTTTTTTCTTATATGATTATGCTTTGTCTTAGGTATAATATCTTAAGCTCATGGAGAAAATGTGAATCTCCCTCCAACTAACTTTACAAATATTTAGGCAATAAAAATATTTCTATCAGATTCATTTTATTTCTGTTGCCAATTATTTCTAGGAATTTTTCAAATTTACCCATGATTTTATTTCATACAAGCAGCTACAAATGAGGGATATTTTGACACTTCGATTTCATCTATCAATTAAAGAGAGTTTTTGTTTGTTTAATTTTTCTTTAAAATCTTTTAAGCTGAATGTACCACTAGCACTTCTGACGCCATGTCTCTACAGATTCAAGGCTGGGCACAGGAAGCAGATGGCAGGTACAATTGCTGAGAATTGCAGTCTGCTCTCAGCCAAGCTGGCATCACAGGAACATAATTCCCTTACACTGACCTGCAGGTACTTTATGACAATCTTGTAGTGTAGCAGAAAGGGCTTTAGAGTCACCCTGACCTAGATGCAAGTCTTAGATATAAGTTCTCACTTTAGTTTTCTTTCTTTAAGATGTATATAATAATTCCTACCTTGCAGCATATTTTGAGATATAAAAAAGGCAAAGAATATTAAGTTATTTAACAGTCCTGGATGTAGAGATTAAAAATACTTCCTTCCTTCTTCTGTCTCTGGTCATTCCTTTAAGAACTGCCTTCCCTCCACCCTCCAGGCTGACACTCTGGTATCCCCAGCCACATTCCCAGCCACCTTGCTCCAGCACAGGGAGGGTCATATTGGCACCAGACTCGCATGCTCAAGTCTTCCATCTGGGAAGATCCTGCTTTACAAGACTGTCTCCTTTGTATGATGCTAATTACTTGGTAGTATGGTGTATAGCAACGTGATTTCAAATCTGTGTCTTGATGAACGCCTGCTCATTGAAGATGCACCTATTTATCACAGGATGGGAATGACACTTTTTCCCAGAAAGAAATGTTTCTGATTTACATATGTGTGGCTGATGCATGAAGTGAGTTTTATAAATCACTGTCATCACCACCAAAAAAAAATGCCCTCTAGCATTATTAAAAAGAGCCCATGACAAGGGGCCTATCAAATTGAATGGAAAGGCCATAAAACCATCAGTTCATTTGACATAAAACTGATATATTATGTGATAATGCTTCAAGTAGAACCCGAGACCCCATTCATCACACAGGCTGCTCTGCGGCTAGGTTCTGAGCTGTGTGTTAATGAAATCGTCACGCTCGACTCACACTGCAGATTGCAGTCCCCAGTCAGCACTGGGGACCAACACACCAGAAAATGTTCCCATTGAAAATACGTTTTGTTCACTAATGAACTTTCCTGGGAGAAAGTTACATCAGCACAGAGGTCACACAGCTTTTGGGGGATAGACTGGTCTCACATGTAAAAGGTCAGACTACATCCATGGTTTTCCCTAAGAGAAGTGCCTCAGACTCCCTGGCTAGCCTATAAAACAAGTGCAGAAGCTGGGGCCCCATCTCAGGGCAGAACCTAGGAATCCTCAGCTTTGAAAAGACCCCTAGGTGATTCTGAAGCTCCCCGTGGTTTAGCTTTTCTACTCAAAGTGTTATCCCAGAACCAACAGCATCAGCATCAGCTGGGAACTTACTAGAAATGCAGAATGTCAGACCTCACCCACCACGATGAAATCGGAATCTGAATTTCAACAAGATCCCCAGTGAGTCAATGCATGTTAAAATTTTCGCAGCATTAGAACAGAGCTTCACAGCCTGGCCCCATATTAACATCTCTTGGGAAGCTTTTGACTATCATGATGTCCAGCTGTGCCATCAACTCAACTCAAAATCTCTGAGAGTAGAACCCAAGCATCAGGATTTTTGTTGTTGTTGTGTTTTTTCTTTTAATCTCTCCCAGTTGATTCTAATGTGTAGCCAAGCTTGAGACCCACTAGCTTAGAACCTCATTTATGGTTTACACCTGGGGCTTCAGCTGGAGTCCTGACAGCGTGATGATGGGAGGACGCACACTCAGTGGTGTAAGGAAAGCGCTTCAAACAACAGCAGAAAGGAGGGAGGTGTTCCTATTGTGTTTCTCCCTCATCGTAGGGATTCTGTTACAGTCTTGTATATATACCTTCAAGATAATCCTGTCAGTAAGAAATGTTAAATATTTTTAAAATTAGAAAACTGAGGCTCAGAGAAGGAGAGTGATTTGCTCAAGATCATGTAGCTAGTAAGTAGTGTTTGTCAACTACAAAGCCAATGTTCTATTAATATTACCCTCTCCTTTTGTGCCTGCCAGGAGATAGTGTTTGATATAAAAATATTGGGAGCAAAGCTTCAGGAGTGATAGATATAGGGTGATTGCCACTTCCAAGGTAATTCTATGAATATCATCAGAACAGAATGTGTTTTCCAAACTCAAAGCTTTTTAGGGATAGGATCAGCAGATCCAACCTGCTAGGGGGAAGGGGTGGTCCTGGATGGGAATTTGTCTTAGTGTCTTTGCTCCATTTGAGTACTGCAACTTTAGGATGTAATGACCATGCTGCTATGTAAAATTTCACGTTCACTTTTCTTAGCAACTTAATTGAGGCATAATTGACACACCATAAACTGTACATATTTAAAGTGTATAATTTGATAAGTTTTGACATATGTATGCATTAATGAAACCATCACCATAATCAAAATTAAAAATATCTGTCACTCCTTGCCCCCAAATTTTTCCTCTTGCTTTCTTGTACTATGTCCTGTCCCTCCCTACATCCTCCCCATTCCCAAGCAATCATTGATCTCTCTGCCAATATAGATAAACTTGCATTGTATAGAATTTTATACAAATGAAATAATACAGTATATACTTTTTTTGGTCTGGCTTCTTTCAGTCAACATAATTATTTTGTGATTTATCCAATTGTTTCATGTATCAAATGTTTATTTTTATGGTTTATACGCCTACCTGCTGAGGGATATTTAAATTATTTCCAGCTTAGGGGTGATACAAATAATGCTTTTATGAACATTCTTATAAAAGCCTTTTATGGCTTTCATTTCCCTTGGATTAAACACCTAGGAGTGGAATGTCTGAGTCATGTGGAAGGCATAGGTTTAACTTTTTAAGAAAATTTCAAACTGTTTTCCGAAGTGATATTTTATATTCCCAAAAGTAGTATGCGAGAATTCCTTATGCTCCATATACTCACCAACACTTGTTAGGTCTTTTTAATTTTAGACATTCTTATAAATATAGAGAATTTCATTGTGGTTTTATTTTGCTTTTACCTAATAACTAATGATGTACTTCTCTGGAATCTTTAGTGAAGTATCTCTTATTAATATAATTATTTGTCTATTTTTTACTGAGTTGTTTTCCTATTACATTTTGAAAATTCTCTATACATACTGAATAAATATAATTTATGTGATTTTCAAATGTTTTCTTTCAGTCTATGCCTTGTATTTTAATTCTCTTAACAGCATCTTTTGAAGAGCAGAAGTTCTTACTTTGGATGAAGTCCAATTTATCAATATCTCTTTTTGTGGGATTGCGTATCTAAGACTCCTTTGCCCAACTCAAGATCACAATAATGTTCTCCTATGTTTTCTTCTAGAATATTTATAGTTTTAAATTTTATATTAAGATCTATGATCTAAGTGCAAGATATATATGAAAGTTTATTTTTATATGGATATTCAACAATTTCAGCAGTTGTTGAGAAGACTATCCTTTCTTCACTGAATTCCCTTTGAATTTTGTCAACAATTAGTTGTTCATATGTATAGGTTTATTTATGGACTCTTTCCCACTCTCATTGATATATTTTTCTATTTAGACATACTATCTCACTATCTTGATTACTGCAGGTTTAAAATTAGTACAAAAATCAGGTAGTGGAAATTCTCCAGCTTTGTTCTTCCTTTTCAATGTTGTTTTGGTTATTCTAGGTTCTGTGAATTTCCAAATGAACTTTAGAATCAGCTTGATTAATCTCTACAAAAAAGCCAGTTGGAATGTTGAGACTTTGTTGAATTTACAGATCAACATGGGAGACTTGATATTTTAGTAATATTGAGTATTCAAATCCATAAAGATGGTATTTCTCTTCATATTTTTAGGTCTTCTTAATTTCTTTCAGCAATGTTTGGTTTTATGTGTAGAAGTCCTGTACATCTTTTGTTGGATTTACTCCCAAATATTTTATGTATTTTTGATGTTATTATAAATGTATTGATTTTTAATTTTAATTTCTAATTGTTCATTGCTCATATATGGGAATATAATCAATTTTCATATAGTGAACTTGTCTTCTCAAGCACAGTTAATTTGTTGACTCCTTCAGATTTACTACAAAATCTGTTGATAAAGAGAATTTTACTTCTACCATTCAGTGGGATGATTTTCTTTTCTTTTTTTTTTTTCTCCTTGCCTTATTTCACTGGTTAGAACATCCAGCCAGATGTAGTAGCGCACACATGTAATCCACTTTGGGAAGCCAAGGAGGGAAAATTACTGGAGCCCAGGAGTTCAAGGCTGCAGTGAGCTATGTCAGCATTTCATCCTGGGTGACAGAGCCAGACTCCGTCCCCCAGAAAGAAAAAAAGGAACATCCAATACAATGTTGAATAGTAGTGGTGAAAGCAAGCATCCTTGCCTTGTTCCTGAACATAGTGGGAAAGCATTCAGTTTTTCACTACTGAGTGTTAGTTGTAAGGGTGTGTGTGTGTGTGTATCCCCTTTGTGAGACTGAGTAAATTCTCTTCTATTCCTAGCTTTTTGGGCTTTATTTTTTGAAATCAGGAATTGATGTAGGTTTTTGTCAAATGTTTTTTTCTGCATTTGTTAAGATGATCGTATAGTTTTTCTGTTAATGTGAATTACATTGATTGATTTAAAAATGCTAACTCAACTTTGTATTCCTGGGATAATTTGATCATGATGCATTATCATTTTTATATATTGTTGCACTCAATTTTTTAAAATGTTGTTGAGGTTTTTTTTCAACAAATGGTACTGGAACAACTAGGCATCTCTATGCCAAAAAAATATGAATCTAGACACAGACTTTACATCTTTCACAAAAATTAACACAAAATATATCACAGACCTAAATGTAAAATGTGAAAGTATAAAACTCTTAGAAGATAACATAGGAGAAAATCTGGATGACCTTGGGTATGGTAATGACTTTTTAGATTCAACACCAAAGGCATGATCCATGAAAGAACAATTGATAATCCGGAAATTCATTGAAATTAGAAACTTCTGCTCTGTGAAAGACACTGTCCAGAGAATAAGAAGACAAGCCACAGACTGGGAGAAAATATTTGCAAAAGGCCTATCTGATAAAGGACTGTTACCCAAAATATACAAAGAACTCTTAAAACTCAACAATAAAACTCCAATTTAAAAATGGGCAAAAGACTTGAAAAGACATCTCACCAAAGAAGATACACAGGTGGCAAATAAGCATACGAAAAGATAATCCACATCACATGTCATTAGGGAAGTGCAAATTAAAACAAGGAGATAAAATTACAAACCTTTTAGAATGGCCAAATTACAAAACACTGAAAACACTGAAGGCTGGCAAAGATTGAAGTGACAGGAACTCTCATTTCAGAAAGAAAAATAAACCTTGCATATGTCCAAAGGACATCAAAGAAACTGAGATAAGAAACCCCATAAGACAAAGACTGAACGCCATTAACATACATGCAATTAATATATATTTATAGAACTGGAAAATCATAAAGTTCTGATTTTTAGATAACAAGGGGAAAATGTTACCTGCGGTGGGGAAAGAGATTATATTCATTACAAAGTAGGAAAGCTACTCTGAGATCACATTTAAGAAGAGCACTAAATGAAGAGAAAGAGTATGAAACATGAAGTTTAAGGAAAGAATGTTCCAGGTGGAAAGTACTTAAGGTAGGATCTGGAAATGCTTGAGACTCAGCGAGATCCATTTTCATTTACCATTTTCCATGAGAGGTTTTGATTGCTCCAGCTTGCAATGACCGAATCTTCTAACAGTACTTGTCTCTGTGATTCATTGGCATTGAATATATGTTACTTTATAATATTAGCTGTCCTTTACAAGTTGAGATGCTTGCTCTTCACTTAGTTCCTTCAGGTCAGGGACCATGTTTCTTGGTATATACAAAAATAGTACTCTCATGTGGCAAGCATTCAATGAATTGATGTCACTGATGTAAAGTCTCTGATGAGTGTGATCACAGAAGTCTGATATAATAATCGGTGCTGTTGTCATGCCTTCAATAAGCATATCAACTCTTGACTAAAGATACTGTTGGACAGAGAGGGTGGTGAGGTTCTGGCTTTTTAAAAACATATCCAAAAATAAATAAATGTTGGTTTTGAACTTCTGTTTAGGATTCTTTTGTGATGATCTGATAATGTTATAAATGTGTTCATAATTTATTGAAGTAACCTACTTTTCTGAACTGAAATGAAAATACTTCACCTTTAGTTGCTGAGGAAAGGATTTTGTTATAGGCCCTTGAAACTGAAGTCTCTCTTGGGTTAAAATAATGCAAAACTTTATAACTATTGCTTATAATTAGCCTTTCCCTTAGTTATATAATAGAGTTTCAAGAGAAGTTAAGGGCCCATGATACTAGTTTCCTATACCATTGCTAATTTCTCTGAGCTGAGATCACACATTGACAGAGATTATTCACATTGCAGAGGTGTGTTATTGTGATATTGGAATCCTAATAGTGGTTGTAAAATTTTATGGTTTAAAAAAATGATACACCCCTGGAGACATGCTTTAAACAAACACCAACATGGTTTTTTAAATTGAAAAGGTAAATATCTGGACTTTGCCTTTTTAAAGTATTGATCAAATATCATCAATCTTGATGTAAGAATACGGCAAATTTGGCTTTATTGTGAGCTAGAATAATGTCTCCTTGTGATAAAGACTATTCTAATTTTGTTTTGCTTCAGTCTTTACTCAAAGAAACAATTCAGTGGTTTTCAAGTAGTCAGTTTCAATTGGTTTTTAAAAGGCAATGTGGTGCTGTGTAGAAGGTACCCTGATTTTGATGTCAGGACTTCAGATTAGAATCATGGCCCTAGTACTTAACAGTTGTGTGACCTTGAGCAAATAGCTTCCTCAATATCCTTGTTTCCCAAATGTAGATGACATCTTTCCTACAT
Organism: Cheirogaleus medius; assembly: GCA_008086735.1. NCBI lineage: Eukaryota > Metazoa > Chordata > Mammalia > Primates > Cheirogaleidae > Cheirogaleus > Cheirogaleus medius. Next base: position 63,023,671 of record VBSM01000272.1, read on the forward strand.
ACTTGCAAAACTTCCAGTCACCTAGATCACTGTCAGTTGTTGTTCAACCTTGCTAGGTGGTATTCAGGATTATTAAAGTTCACATAGTTCAAATGGATCAATCAAATGTTATGAGGGTATGATATTCTTATTATGTACTAAACTTACTGCTCAACATTTTGGGTTCATACGAAACTGGAAGTAGGACTAATGGCTATATTTTCTCCTCCCTTCATTTTAATAAGGATAGTTGAAGATAAAAAAAACCTTTTAAGAATTTTATGATCAAGTAATAAATTTAAACAGGTTGAATGACTAATGGAAAGTATGCTACTTTGGGAGAGAAGACTAATAAATGTTCATTTAAGACAACAACAGTAACTGTCAGGCAAGTAGTCTTTTCTCCATTTTCCAGATAAAGGAAATGGTTGAGTAATTTGTTTATGATCACACAATATGCCATATATGCAATTCACATATCAAATGCTAGATCTGCCTGAGAACACCACTTTCTAATATACCATTGGTTTTCAAAATTTAGTGTGCATCAGAACCCGTGGTGCTTACTCCAAATGCAGATTTTCAGACAGCTTCTTTAAAGATGCACTGTTATAACACACCATGTGATGTGATGACTGCCTAGGATCTATACTCTGTTAAGAAGCATCTTCAAATCTATACAACTAGTTATTGAAAACTTCCTACTCAAGAAAAATAAAAAATCATATATCTTTATAATAAATTAGTATTCAATTGTTATTTTTATCTGGCTATAAACCAGAGTAGTTCCAAACTACTATAATCTTTACAATCTTACTAAAAGGCTTATAGGTAAGATATTCCAGAAGCATGTAGCAAGGATTCTTGCCAAATTTGAATCTGGTAAAATATAAGCCTATCTTCACTGAATTAATCCTAAAATAAAATTTATCATCCAAACTGGGACACTTTTGAGAGTGAAAGGGGGGACTATTAATAATTATGTCAAGATAACATCCCAAGCCAACCGTAGTAGGGAAAACTTTTCTTACCATGCCCTACTACTATTATGTATTTTTACACTATCAATACCATATTCCTAGTCCAAAACAATCAGTGGGTTTATCATGGGCTTAATTTTCTTAATTGGAAGAATATTATTTAAAAGGAAGAAAATACTACTTTTCTGTGTGTACAGAGTCAACCTAAAATGAGATGTAACTGTGAAGAAAACACCAGCAAAAGGACTGAAGCAGGACTGAAGACCTGCTTTCAAATCCCAGAATACCACTTTGTAGTTATGACCTTGGACTTACTTGAGTCTTAGGTTCATCATCTGTAGAATAAGGATAATAATACTCACTTCAGAGTTATTCATGGATAAGTAAGGTACCAAGCACATTTGAAGGTGTCCCGTAAAACCTATAAACTGTAATACACATGGGCAATAAATATGAAGGAAAACATTATATCGCCTCTTAACAGCAGCTGTAGTGATATTACTGGATACCTGCAGATTGTTTTTGATATAAATATTGCTATTTTAAGAGCTCTCTGGTCCTCACTGGATTTCTTGGTAGGATAGAGTGTTCTGCATTATCCCTCAGTAACCACAGGCATGACAGTGATCACTGTTTGTGGGAGAATGATTGTTACAGCTGTCTTTATTGTAATTATACATTAAAAAGGAAAAAACTAATCCCATTACCTTCAGTACTGTAAAACTAGACTTGACTTTCAGGAGCACTGTCCTATGACATTCTCACTACGTGCCAGCCATTGAAGTCCTCTGGCCCCATCCTTGGAGCTAAGCATGGCAAGTTAATACCAATTCCACCTTACAGCATAAGTGTATGGAGGAAGCCTGTGATGGAGCCATCAGGACCCTCGAGTACTGGTACTGGCCTAGTCACTATCTAGCCACCTGTAGAAGGAGAAGACAGATTAGATGATTATTAAGGATCCTATGAGCTCTGGCATTCTATGATTCCAAGAAAGACATCCTTGGCATTTTGTAAGTCTCAATGACTGACTTCTTAAATATTTTCATTTACATTTCCCTGTCCTTTCTCAAAACAGAAGAAAAAGTTTAAGCAAAATGTAACAGAAATAGACATTTGAAACAGAGATTTAAAGTAGTTTGAGAATATATTTACAATGAAATAGACAGATAAAATAGTTGTTCCATTAAAAAACATTTATTCTTTTCAACATGAAAATGAAAATTGCAGTTATAAACACGAACAAGAAATATTTGTTTTACAAGATAACTTGCTTTATGACCATGACCTTATGGTACTAGACAAGATGATGATTACAGGCTCTATAAGTTCTAAGTTCTACAATTCTGAGACATTCTTGGCATTTTACATGTCAGAATTACTGCCATCTTTTTTTGGATATTTTCCCTCACATTTTCTAGTCCATTCTCATTATAGAAGAAAATGTTTAGCATACAATTACAGAAACAGAAGTTTTAAATAGAGATTTAAAGTAACTTCAAAATACATTTACAGTGAAATATACAGATAAAATAGTTGCTGAGTCAGGAAACATTCTTTTCAATATAATGAAGTGGAGACAGTGACTATGAACCAAGGAACATTTGTCTCACAAGGTAACTCTGAATTCTTTTAATTTTGAAACTAGAGACATGTACACACTTACAGAATTTGTACAATACTATATTCAAAATAGGTTTTTAACCTCTAAGAATGAAAGTTCTCAGTAATAAGCTTTAGATATGCAACTTAGCCTACTGGATATCAACTTTATCACAATAAGCAACCACATACAAATAGTTTCCTCCCATCCCCAGAGCACGAAAGTAAAACGAGACACTTTTAAAGTAAAAAAATAAAATAAAATAAAATAAAAAAAACCTCTCCAAAGTGCAAATGATTAAAAAGTCCAAAGAACATATTTACAAATAAAAATAAGATTTCAATTATTCAACTGAGCAAGTGACTTAATTTGTATATTAACTCCTTTTCTTACTACTTCCTGATTTCTGACTGTGGGAAGTTTGATTTTTTGTTTGTTTTGAGACAAGGTCTTTCTCTGTTGCCTGGGCTAGAGTACAGTGGCACCATCAGAGCTTACTGCAACATCAAATTCATGGTTTCAAGCAATCTTCCTGCCTCAGCCACCCGAGTAGCTAGGACTACAAGTGTGCACCACCACAGCTGACTCATTTTAAAATTTTTTTGTAGAGATGGGGTCTTGCTATGTTGCCCAGGCTGGTCTTGAACTCCTAGTCTCAAGTGACCTCCCTCCAAAGTGCTAGGATTACAGGTATGAGCCACTGTGCCTGGCCTGATTCTGGAAATATTTATTCTGCACCTACTGTGCAAGACATTGGGAACATAAATAATGATCAGATTAGGTCTAGTAGTGTGCTGGTAAATGTTTAACAATCAGCTCTTAAAGGGATGATAAGTCTTTATTAAAGCATTTTCCAATTGCTATGGTGTCAAAACTTCTACTCTGGCAGATTTCAAGCTACCGACAGTTCAACAACTGGCTCACAAAATTCCTGAAACTAACAATCATCTCTCACAAGCCATGGTAAGTCAGCTCTAACACACCACTGTAGGAAGTCCACCCTCAAGTAGCTCATAATCTCTTCGTGGGTACTTTTTTAGAGGACAGAAAAGAATGGGGAAAATGGAGATAAAATTTAAATACTTCAATCATATTTTTTATAGGTAGCTTTAAAAGTTAAAAGGAATATTAAAATCTGTGTCATTTTCTTATTTCTCTTCTTTACTATCCCCCTTTTTTTCATAAATTTATTCCAGGAAATCTTAAGGGAGAGTAAAAGATGAGTGGAATAAGAAGTGAAAAAGACAAGACATCCTAAGAAATATACTAACAGTTATGTTTACATTAGAAGAAAAAAACCACTAACAGCAAATATAATGTAACTATTAAAATTCCATTTTCTTTAAGCCCCTGAAGTTCAGTTCAGAAGTCCTGAAGATCTTTCCTGACCTCTTTGGCTGCTGCTTTGATGAGATTAGCTAGGTTCTTCAGCACTAAAGAGCATACAGCTTCACAACACTCACACAAACAGCTCATAATGAAAGGCAGATCTAAATTCTGGAGTCTGAAAACTGATCTTCCTTTGCATAGTCACCTCCCTTGTGTCACATCTTGGGCAACTGCCGGTTGGGGTGACCAGGGAATTCTTCTGGTAGCAAAACATGAAGTCTGCAGGTTGGGCATGTCCCCTGTTGCATCAACCATGGTCTGATGCACTAAGGAACAAAAAGATTTATGTCAGTTTCTCAGATTTAGCCCAGCAGAGGCAGCTGTGTCACTCTCTCTATATAGATTAGGGTTACCCACCGACATGTCTTCTGGTGGATCTTTAAAGCCTTACCCTGTGGATTGTCAAGCCAACTGCTACAACCATGGCATTTTCTTTGTGGTTTGTTGAGTAATATAGCTGGTAATACATTTATTTATTTATTTTGAGACAAGGTCTTGCTCTGTTGCCCAGGCTAGGAGTACAGTGGCATCATTATAACTCACAGCAACCTAAAACTCTTGGGCTCAAGTGATCCTCCTGCATCAGCATCTGAGTAGCTGGGACTACAGGTGCATACCACCAAGCTCGACTAATTTTTTTTTCTTTTTTTCTTTGCAGAGATGAGGTCTCACTATATTGTCTGGGCTGGTCTCAAACTCCTGGCCTCAAGTGACCTTCCTGCCTTGGCCTCCCCAAGTGCTGGGATTACTGATAAGAGCTACTGCATCTGGCCTACCTGGTAATACCTTTTAGCCAGTTTAATCTATTAGGATTCTTCCCCCAACCCCAATTTTCAAGATGACTAACAATTCTTCCTGACAAGGAAATTGGGGAAACTTGCTATATTCTCTTTAGTTTATTACATATTGTTCTCATTTATAATTCAGAAAAAGTCAGAACTAAACATATAAAAGTCACCAATACCTTATGTCAAGTACTTATGGTGTTCTGAGGTTAAAATTCTTAGATAATGAATATACTTCTCAGATTATTTTCTTTGGTGACAATGGTAGTAATCTTTGGCCATGAACTAGTTATTAAGTCACTTGCTTGAATACTGACCCTCCAAAAACAAATCATTTTTACCTGTCTGAATAATGGGGAGTCAGGTCAGATGAGAGGATTAAGGATGGGCACTATATGTGAGGCCCACTAACTCCAATCCTAAAAAGTAATCTGAATGAATTATGTGCTTTCTATTCAATAAGCAATGGCAAAGAATAAATTGTTTTGTTAAACATGTAATTTCTAAATTGTCAGAAACTTAAAAACTTCAAATAGGAAAGTAAGTGGCTAAGTATCTCTCCTGAAGAAGTTTGGGGATTAGGCATTTTGTATATATCTCTTCATATCAGATAAGATGCAATATATAATTCTGTAGCAGGTACCACATATTATGTCTTTGAAATGATGTTTTACAAACATGGCTTTACTGAACTGGCTATTGTTCACTTCCCCAAAAAGCCGTTCTTGTGTAAGATTATATTTTCCTGTGTCAAATTACATCTCTGCAACAGAGGATTTGGATCATAAATTATATAACAATAGCAACTGCAAGGTAGCAACACCAGGAGTTAATCCGCATAAATGCCGAGAATCAACAAAAGATATGCCAGCCTCACATTTACTAACATCAAATCTGAAGCCTGAGCAACTTCAAAAGCAAATTCAGGAGCCTGAACAGACTGCTAAGATAAGTCTTATGCTTTATAATAATAGGGAGCCATCATTAATTATGGACAAAGGACACTATGTGATATTTATAGTATGTCAAGGTGAAGTGTCACTGTTGCTAGTTCTGCCACTAAACTACCATGTCAATCAACATTTCTCCCAGTTCTATGCAGGGGAACTGCCTACTGTGTACCATTAAATCTCTACATTGTCCTCTTCTCTGTAAGGTGTATGAAATCTGAGAAAGCATAATGAAATCCATGGCTATGTATGGGAAAGGTGTAAATGTTTCTGTGTTGTACCCAAAAGTGCAATTATACCCACTGGAACTCATGACACAACAGTGGAAGATGATGTATGTATATGATTTTAAGTAAGGTGGTATGACTCTCACTTAGCTGATCAGTAATAAAGCATTAAAGGAGAAATTTAAAGGGTTACCTGAGAGTGGAATTTGTGAGCACAAGGCAAAACTGACAGGTTTTCTGGGGATAGATTCTCATGACAGATCACACAAGGTTCTTCTTCCTCTTCTTCCTCCTAGGGAAATACATATAATGTTAAATTTAGCTCATTTTTTTCATCCAAAATATAAATGTGTTCAGAATCAACAATTTTATTCTCACCAGATTATTGGCTCCTTCCCATGTGGCAGAACTTTGTGAACTGAGGGGCCTCCAGGATGGTTTTGGAGGCTGGGCAGCATTAGGCTGTGATGGAGAATGGCTAGGTGAAACACAATTACCATTTGCCACTGATTTTCCTTGACTCTGAAAATAAGAATATAATAATTTTTTAGAAACATTGTAAAATAGTAAGAACAGAATAGCACAGAAAGCAATATAACAAGAATTAGTTAAAATGATCATATTTGTAAGAAATCTTGAAACAAAATGTTGGTAATCCTTATATACTCAGAGCTAGGTAAAGACAAAAATAACCCTGTATGTCCTTTTAATTAAAATATATCTTTCCAGAAAAATAGAAAAAAACGTCTCCCTTTGGAAGCCAAAGTTACCTAGAGTAAATTGCAAGGGAGCCAGTTCTATTCTAGAATAATCAGATAATAGATATTTCAAAAAGATTTCCTATATCATTTATCAAATTGAAGTTGTTGAATTACTTACTGTTAACAGATGATTTAATATGATTAGAAGTTACTGATTTTCTGAACATGTTAAGAAGATAATTAAAACTGCTAATTACTAGAGATAGAGCAGAGAGAGAGTTTTGGCTTTTTTTTTTTTTCCTCTTTCTTTTTTTACCTGAGATCTCTTCGGTTCAATAAATTGGGAAATCTTGTAAACAATTTCATCAAATGTCAGTCCAGATAAGGACTTCCCATGAGCATCCTTCAATTTTCGTAATAAATCTGTAAGCTCCTTTCTGGAAGAAATCAAGGAAACAGCAGTGGTGATTTTTCCTATTGCCTTGAGGATGTGCCCTCCAAAGGAGATATAAAATCCTATCATGATTGATGTGTAGCATATAGATGTAACTTTCGATCTTTAATCTAAAAAAGTAATCACAGGCCCATCTTAATTTATCTTCAACCACAATGAAAATTCCTAATTGAGTTCATTAATGATACTTAATGTATTCAGGAGTGATAAAGTTTAGTATTTATTTTCTTTCCAAAAAGAGACTTTAACTTTGTTTTTGAGAGCTCACTATGTGAAAATTGAGTTTATCTACTTGTTTACACACTGAGCTCTTTATATCACATTTCTCAAATATTTTCTTATTCAGGACTAAAATATTCCTTCTTAACTATGTTGCTTTTGGTTTCTCTCTTCTTTATCAGTGTTAATAGTTTTACTTTTGTAAAACTCATGAACAGAAAATAAAGATTAAAAAGAACAGAAAAGCAAAGGTTAAAAGATACATTAAGTACATGATAAGGGAATCTATAATTATTTTAATTGATATGTTCCTTTTCAGTTCCCACGATCCACTAACTCAAAGCCTGTGTCTACATTTTTATAGGACAAAGTAGGATGAAATATTTTTCTTTCTCAAATGAATTGTCATGACATCAGCCTTATACAACTACTTTTGATTTATAATTTATTCTTTTTATATATATTTATAACAACTGCACTAAAGTTCTATTTTTATTATATATTTACTATTATGAAATTTATAAGACCATAATCTAATCCTAAAGTATGACAATGTATATATTAAATAAATGTGTTGGTCTTCAAATGAAAATACTGGTGAAAACTAGATTTCCTTAGATAGGATAGACATAAAAGAAACTTCATTTGTGTAGGAGTAGAATTAAATAACTTTCTGCTAAAATCAGATAGTGAAAAGCACAGTGAAATTATCGTTTCTTGCATTTTACTGTGTTCCCTACCAAAAAAAAATTGTAAGGGTCCTCAATAAAATTAAAGAAATAGGAAACTAAAACCTGGAGATGTTTGGGCTTATGTACATACAATCAACTTAAAATTCACTTTGAAAATAGGTCATTAAGATAATTATTGCAGTTGGTGGCATTAAAATTGGATAGGTTTAAAACTATCCTAGTTGCACTTTCAGTAAATGAGCCATCTAAATTTAAAAGTTATTCTCTTAAGAATTAAGACTAATAACTTTAATGAAAAAAATTTAGCATTTCCACTGAACACTATACTTTCTTAGTAAATTTCATTCTCTTTACCAAGGCCATGGTAAGAAGTATCTGTACTGTGTGTGTGTGTGTGTGTGTGTGTGTTACGTTTCTCTGAAATGTTTCATTGCCATATTATGGCTATGGAAACTGTAGAATATGATCTGTACTCACCACTGAATAAAAACTAAGGTACCTGCTCTGTTGTGGAAAGGCGGTTTTCAGCCTGTCTGTAATCCTCTCCCAATTCATCATAGAGGGATCACTTCCCAGACCTGTATTGGGAGGCACAGCCTCTCCCACAGGTGCTGGCATAGTCCAGGCTATGCCAGTCATCTGTAAGGGGAACAAAGTTATAAATCCTCAGCCTCAATTATTAAGAAGTGATTTTCCATGCCAACATGACATTTCTACACCTCATAAAATGGATAGAATGAAGAAAAGTACTGACATATATGTTCCCCTTTTAGAGTTTTTTCTTAACTAATGCAAATAATATTTCTAATTTTTTATAACTATTTTTTAACTTATTTTAAAAATAAGACATGATTGCCTTAGTAATTATACACATGTACAGAAAAACATGAAGGCTGTTTATTGCTATATTTTTTTAACAGTAAAAAGCTGAAAATAATCCAGGGTTTATTATTTGGAGAATGAATAAATAAATTATGGTACATCTAATCAAATTCTAAAAATTAGATCCATTATGTCTGTGCATGAGAGATAACCATGAAATATTTTTTTCTTAAAGTCTGTGACACAGTGTTTATGGTATGACTCCTTTTATATTAAAAAATTTTTAATGCAATATATATATATATTGACATATATATATACCTTTATATATATATTTACATATATATATATAAAGGTCTAAGTTACACAACAATCTGTAAACAGTGATTATTCCCTAGGGATTCAATTGCAGGGTAATTTTGCTTTCTAGCTTGTATATTTCTATAATATATTATTTGCTTTTTTATGATTAGCACATATACTTTTATAATTAGAAGATAAAGTTAAATTTTCAAACAACTAAATAAAGATGGGAATACTACTGGAATTGCTCTGTCCAATGTCTCATGAATGTTATAGACAAAGGTGGTGTGGAAGTTGTAGTGACATCTCTGAACCATGAAACCAGTTTTCCTCATATTTTATGGTAGTTCCTTCTTAAAACCATGGAGATTCTAATTAATTAAAATATCAATAAGTGAATTTTTTGGAATGCTAATCTGATGACTAAATAATTATATACATGGCATCTTTTACCTATGACTCTATGGGTTATTTTCAAATATCAATAAGGTTATTACTTATAAAAAAATTAGAAACTAAAAGTCATTGGAATAACTTATGCAAAGCCTAATAAGTGAGAGGAAGAGAATACTGCCCAGAAATCTGAATTTTCCACAATATTAAGCTTTCTCTGAGTAATCAGAAAGTAATTTTATTAGAAGGTTAGGTATTTTAATGTTTTATTGTTCCTTATAGAATAATGGACAAGCAAAATGCATAACTAACCTATAATATCATGGTGAAAAAAGATATGGTACTTATTTAAAAAGGTAAGGCCTTTATACATATTTGTTTGTAGATGGGTAGCCTCTACAAAAATGAGCAGAGTACATCTGATATGACTATAAAAAAGGAAGAGAAACAATTAAGTAGGCCTAGAGTGTACTCATAGGAAAGTCAAGATTAGAGAATTTTGCATTAATTATATCTAACATCATTATTTGGAAGAAGATTTTTCTTTCAACAAAAGTTTACCTTAGCCAAATGTACAACTAATAATTCTAGTAATTTTATATTTCTTTATTTCTTCAGGTTTGGATAAAGCTTATGTAGCTATTTGTAGCTGGGAAGATTTATAATTTTACACTATATGTTCCAAGATGATGCTATTTATATTGTCTATTTATAGATATAGTTGAAACACTGCCCTGTGTGTATGTGCATGTGTGTGTGTGTAAATAAAATTTTTCTTTAGCTTTGTGATATAATTTAGTTTGTTGTGACTTGGCTTCTTTGCTTTTCAATTTACCCATAACAATGCTAAAAGTAATCTATCAAAAATATCAATTTACCCTGCATTGTTACCTGTTATAAAGCAAAACTGTAATTTTAAAGACTCTCTAGTACAGAAATGTATTTATCTCTGTATCCCAAAACTATGCTAATATCAGTTAAATAATATATGTAATACCCTTAGCAAAATGCTTCATGGGAAGTATTCATTCAATTATCATCATCAATACCATCACTCATCATTATCCATACCAAATAAATGAACAAAGAAAAGATATTCATTCAGGAAGCCCACTATAGTGATAAAAAATTAGTTCATGTATTTTCCATTGAGAAAGGCTCTTACCAGGGGGCCTCTAGGTTGGCCAGGTGCAGAAATGACTCCAGGGCAAACTGCAGGCATTTGAGGAACGGTAAGTATGGGTCTAAAGAAAGATTCTTTCACAAGGGGTCTTCCCAAGAACTGCTGCATCTAAATAGAAAAAGTAAAAAGTTAATACAAACAAAAAACCCATACACATTTATGTATTTACATAAGCAATGATCTAAATTCATAGAGCAATGTGTAAGGGGAAATAGTAATTTGAAATACAGATCCAAAGCATATTAGAAACAATGTATATCGAAACATTAGGTAAATGTATGAATATCTGAAAAAGCAAAGAGCAATGAGATATACCAGAAAGAGCATTACAAAAGAGAGTAAAAAACTGCATTCTATAAAGTCCCACTTTTCTCTACCTAGCTGGGCAACCTTGACAAGCTCCTAATCTATAAAATGAGAGGGTTAGGTGGGGTAATCTTTTTATATTACCTCCCAACCCTCCCAACTGTAACAATATAGGACTATGCAAAGGGGATTCTCGGTGAGTGCTGTCTATGTTGGTGAACACTACTGATACTCAGAAATTTCACAAAAGAACTCCAAGTTATCCATAGGAAATATTTCTTTATTATGTACTACAGACACCACTTGATGAAATTCCAACTTCATGTTTAGCTCCAAGAAAGTAGAAGGATGAAGTGGGATAGGCCTGGGGGATAAACTCTCCTACAGTGACTTACAGATATACTTGTCGATGTTATTGTACTTCCCAGGGGGTTGTGGACAACTAGACCTCATTAGCAGCTATGGATAGGAAAAATACCTTGTTGGCTGAAGTACAGATTTACTGAACACGTACCATGTGCCAGACCTGACATAAAGCAGTTCAATAACAATCTAAGTAAAAACGTGAACAATATCAACATAGCTTCTATATGACAATCCTAAAATTAGCATGTAAAAAATAAATGGGGAACTTTTACAATGGGTGGATTGGGTTGACATTTGATTCTTAACGTCACTAAAGAAGAGACATTATATTCCTTCTAGGCAAGAAAAAGACATTTTGGGACAACTGGGGAAATATAAATTTTAACTATATTTTAGATATTAAAATTACTTATAATTTTCTTAGATAATATAATGGTGTTATGACTATATCTAATAAGAGTTTCTCATCTTTTAGGATATATCCTAAGGTAAAAATAGATACAATTACATGATATCTGGGGTTTGCTTTAACATATTCAGGTAGAGAGGAAGAAGGGGATAATATAAAACAAGACTGAAAAAATGTTGATAATACTGAAGCTGACTCAGGTTTGCAGAGGTTGATTATACTATTTTTATATATGTTTCAAGTTTTTTATAATGTAAAGTTTTTAAAGAATAAATAAATGGTAGGTACTGAGTCAACAGTCCTGCCCTCTGAGAACCACTACTACCTAACACTTTTTAAATTTCTATTTTTAATTGACAAATATTAATTGTACATATTTATGGAGTATAATGTGATATTTTGATACATGTATACATTGTATAATGATCAAATAAGGGTAATTAACATATCCATCACCTCAAACATTTATTATTTCTTTGTTGTTGGAATATGCTCTTCTAGCTATTTTGATATATATATATAAAATACCTTATTGTTACCTATAGTTACCCTACTATGCAACAGAACACCAGAACTTATTCTTCCTTCTAATTTTAACTTTGTGCCCAATGACCAACCTCTTCCCCTCCTCTCTACTCTTCTCAGTCTTGGTGACCTACTGTTCTATTCATTGCTTCTATGAGATCAACCTTTTTTAGATTCCACATATGAGTGAGATCATGCAGTATTTGTCTTTCTGTGTCTGGCTTATTTGACTAAACATAATATCCTCCAGGCTCATCATGTTATTGCAAATGACAGGATTTCATTTTTTATGGTTGAATAGTATTCCATTGTATATTTAACCACATTTTCTTTATCTATTCAATCTTTATGAAGACTTAGGTTGTTTTCGTATCTTAGCAAATGCGAATAATGCTGCAATGAACACAGGAGTGCAAGTATCTCTTTAAGATACTAAGTTCATTTCCTTTGGATATATACCCAGTAGTGAAATTGTTGGATCACATGGTAGCTCTATTTTTAATTATTTTAGGAACTGTTATATTGTTTTCAATAACAGCTATATTAAATTACATTCCCACCAACAGTATATAAGGGCTCCCTTCTCTCCACATCTTTACCAACATTTGATATGTTTTGTCACTTTAATAGTAGTCATTCTAACTGGAGTGAGGTGATATCTCACTGTGGTTTTGATTTGCATTTCCCTGAATTCTTCCCATCCATGACCATGGATATCTTTCCATTTATACATGTCCTTCTCAATTTCTTTCATCAATATTTTATAGTTTAAACAATACAGTGATCTTTTAACTCCTTGGTTAAATTTATTCCCAGGTGTTTCTTTTTGGTAGCTATTGTATATGAGATTGTTTTCTTGAGTTCACTATTAGCATATAGAAACACTACTAGTTTTTATATGTCAACTTTGTATTTTGCAACTTTACAGAATTCATGTATTAGTTCCAGGAGTTTTTTGGTGGAATCTTTGGGATTTTCTATTTGTAAGATCATGTTGTCTGCAAACTGGGATAATTTGACTTTCTCTTTTCCAATCTAGATGCCTTTTATTTCTTTCTCTTGCCTAACTACTCCGGCTAGGACTTCCAGTACTATATTGCATATAAGTGGGCATCCTTGACTTGTTCCAGATCTTAGTGGAAAAGCCTTCAACTGTTTGTAATATATGGCCTTTACTGTGTTGAGGTATGTACTTTCGATACTTAATTTGTTGACAGTTTTTATCATGAAGCAATGCTGAATTCTGTCAAACATTTTCTGCATCTTTTGAAATGATCATATCGTTTTCATCCTTCTTTGTGTTGATGTGATGTGTCATATATACTAATTTGTGTATGTTAAACCACCCTTACATCCCTGAAATAAATCCCACTTGATCATTGTGAATGATCTTTTTAACGCTTCTTTGAGAATTAAATAGCCAGGGTACAAAAATAAGATATAATGAAACATGTAAAACTACTGGGTTATACTGGGAATGGTCCACATTATGGTAGATTTCTCAAGATGGACTACTATGCATTTTAAGTCTGGTGATCACTCCTTAGAATGCTAGAATCTTAGAGATAGATGAGACTTTAGTGATCAGATCATCTAGCACAATTTCCTAATTTATTCATGGGAAAATCAAAGTCCAAAACAGCTGATTTTCCCAAGACCAATATAGTTCTTCAAAAAGTTAAGATCTGAACCCAGACCTCTCTAGTGTACTTCCCTTGTATAACACCACCTCAAATTATAACCAATAGCATTGTAACATTTCTAGCTGTTTTTTTTTTCTCAGCCTCTCTCTTCTGAAGCTTCATGGTCACTAATACTTGCACTTTAACACAACTGTTAGCCTGTCAAGCACAGCAGTGACTCTGGTTAGGAAGCACAAAAGATACATGTGTACCCCTCAGGCTGTTAGCAAAGGATGCTTATGAATTATCATACAGCCTAAAGGCCAGTAGGTTTTTGTGCTTAACTAAACCTGAGTAAGCCATATCAGACATGAGAAAAGTCTGCAAAAATTAAAGGTCTAGAGCTGCAGTCCCCACACGCAGGCCACAGAAGAGTACTAGTCTGTGGCCTGTTAGGAACTGGGCTACACAGCAGGAGGTGAGCGGCAAGAGGGCAATCAAAGCTTCATTTATATTCACAGCTGCTCCCCATTGCTCACATCACCACCTGAGTACTGCTTCCTGTCAGATCAGTGGCGGCATTAAATTCTCATAGGAGCACAAACCCTACTGTAAACTGCACATGCAAGGGATCTAGGTTGCACACTCCTTGTGAAAGTCTAATGCCTGATGATCTGAGGTAGAGCTGAACTGGTGATGCTAGCACTGGGGAGCAGCTGCAAATACAGATTATCATTAGCAGTGAGGTTTAAGTGCACAATAAATGTAATGCGCTTGAATCATCTCAAAACTATCCTCCTTCCCCAGTCCGTGGAAAAACTGTCTTCAATGAAACCAGTCCCTGGTGCCAAAAAGGTTGGGGACTGCTAGTCTAGAGGATCTGGAGGTCAAGGTTTGACTATGTTTGCCAGTTATGGAGTACAATTGGTAACAAACAACCAAGGCTTATGCGGGTCTGGTTCTGGGAAACTCCAAAGAACAACTCTGTATCTAGCTTCACAGTCTCTGGAGCCATATTATATTTAGAGTAATGGGAGAGTTTACAATCTAAGGGCAGTATCTTGAATATGGGCAGAAGGTCCAGATATTTAGACATCCTACCAAAAATACGTGTTACTGCAGGGATTTCTGTCAGCTACTTAACAAATGCCTTATCAAGGTGGTTGGGTATGATGATGATCCAAGCCTAGAATAATAATGTTCATAAAACAATGCTCCTATAGAAACTGAATTGACCAAAAATATAAAAGGCAACAGTATCATTCTAAACTATAGCCCATAGTATATAATATATAATTCTTTTAGCTCTAGATTCTGTTTTGAAATACACAGCATAACTCTATCCAATTAATATAATTTTTAAGTTCTTTGTTATATTCAACCATGAGTAGAAATAACATTTTCAGAGCCCTATTACAAGCAGGAGTCCTGATATCAAAAGTCATCTGCCCCCAAATATCTTATACCTTTCTTCTCTTCCTAGCCCCAGATCTGTTATGATAATAAAAGTATCACCTAATGATACCCTCTTCAAAGGTCTTTTGGAAAGCTGTGTGAATTTACTGGGTTAGGGTACTATGTTTCCCAGAAGGGTAACATAAATAGTATAGTATAGAGATTAGTTTATCTGATTAAGATCCACTGGCCCCTAACAACAAGCAGAGAAGGGGTAGAAGTGGAAGCTGTCCTTGCTGTTGAAGGCAGAATATAATATAAAACTTAAGGAAAAGAAAGTCTAACGTAGAAGTGTGGAGGAGTGAAGTCCAGCCTTCCAAGGTCTAATGCTAAAATGCTTCAGTCATCTAGTGGTAACATGAGGGCACTGGGAATTCTGAGTATTCACCAGTTATCTGCCATGATGTAGGAGAGACTGATGGGATAAATGAGAGAATATTACTCTATAGACATGTATTGTATCACTAATATCCAGTGATACAACCTACTGTCTAGAATTCAGCTGAGCCAGCCAACTAATTATATCATCTGGTGACTAGCAGGTATGGTCATAATTATAACCGATAATGTGCCTATTCCATTTTGAACACACACTAACCATGCTGCATATTCAGTGTTTTACAGCCCTTACCATTTTGTCAAAATGAAGAAGGTAATTTTTCAGAATGTCATATTTCTTACCAGTATCTCAGGACTGGGTGGTGGTGGGGGAAGCTGGACTGGAGGCAAGGTACTCAACGCAAACCCTTGCTTTACCTTGTTGATTTGTTCATTGTACTGTGTCTGGTAGAGGAAGAGTAAAAATATTTTAGGGCACAATCAACTTTAAAGAAACAACGTATTGGAATACTTGATATAGTTTTTAATAATACAACACAGAATAGTGGTTCCCAAGCTATGGTCAGAAATAATATTTAAAAAAAGCTTCTGAAATAAAAACAATTATATAGACCACTATCTCTAAAAGTAAATAGCTGTATTTTTAAAAATGTTGATTGACAAGAAACAGAGACACATAATTCACAGATCCTTGTGATAATCTCCCAAGTGTTTCCATACTTTTCAGCTCTAAAATAGAAACCACTGTTACAAAGTAAAAAAAGTCTAAAGATTCAAGAAAATATAAATAATATACTTGCTAATAAATAGAGAAAAGAAAATGTATTTGTAACAAAGAGATGAACTACTTACATTAATTTTAAAAACTGAAGAAAAAAATTTTAGAGAATTATTAAATATCTACATTTTATTTATCTCAAAAGCTATACCTCTAGCTTTTTCTTGCTCCATATATATATATATTTTTTGCATTTTGCCAAAAATGAAACTCCAATCCTGAAAGCTTAATAACATGCTTTAAACACATTTTGGCATTGTCCCTATTTTGCTTTATCATATTATTTTGTAAACAACCCACAAGAACTGAAAAATAAAGTCTTATAAAACAAAACATTTAAAAAAACTTCCACATAGAGGACATGTGCTTGGAAGAAAATAAGGATAGAGAGTAAGGGGCAGCTCCTCTGAGGCCAAAACTTTGAATAAACCCAACAGAAATGCTAAGCATCACTAACGGCTGAGTAAGAGTCTGAAGAGAAACAGTTAAAACTACCAAGGAAGAAGCTGGACAAGTCTACAGTGCTTTCAGGCAGCACTTTACAAACAGAACATCATTGTTTTTTTGCTGGTAGTGTTGTGACATCACAAATCAATATTATATATCACGCTTAATATATAAATATAAAAAGATTCTAAAACCAAATTAATATTCAGTGGGTTATCTCTTTAGATTACCTTTAGCATGGTCCTAATTCTATTAAATCAATAATTAAGAATTTACTGTTTTCATTATGGAATAATTATGTAAAAAGTTAAGATTAAGAAGTAATACAGGCCTACTTGATCTTCCTTTTAATTCTGCAAATACATTATTACTCAGACCAAGTCAAGACATTTAGCTTTGGGGCAGAGTAAGCTTTGACATTTTAGGAAAACTAGGTGTGAGGCACAATTTTCGAGTTTATCATTTCCTGGACTAAGTGATCTACAAGACTACATGCATGAGTTTAGGATGCTATTTACAATCAACTATATGGAAGTAATTAATCTCAAATTGAAGAAATAAATTTTAATTACTGAAAGAAAAAACATATTCTTCCTTAAATTTCTCTATTAATTGTTTTTAAAGTTAGATGTCTTCTAACTTTATATCATCCATAACATCCAGCCAATTTTCTCTAAATGTACTTCAGCACTTACCCTGAGGAATGCAATCTTGTTTCTAACATCTGTCACAATGGCATTCCAACTATCTACTGCAGCCTTTAATTGAAGTGATTCTAGGTTGCTGATGTAGAAAAGGAGACACAAGAGAAAGCACTTTCTTTTTATGTAATACTTAGGTTTCCAAAGATTTCCATTATGTTTTCTAGCACTGTGGTCCCCAACCTCTGCCCATGGACATGTTAGGAACCTGAATGCACAGCAGGAGGTGAGCAGCAGGCAAGTGAGTGAAGCTTCATCTGTATTTACAGCCACTCTCCATCACTTGCATCACCACCTGAGCTCCACTTCCTATCAGATCAGGGGCGGCTGATATTAGATTCTCACAGGAGTGCGAATCCTGCTGTTAACTGCATATGCAAGGGATCTAGGTTGCCTGCTCATTGTGAAAATCTAATGTCTGATGATCTGAGGTGGTGATGCTAGCGCTGGGGAGCAGCTGCAAATACAGATTATCATTAGTAACGAGGTTTGACTGCAGAATAAATGTAATGTGCTTGAATCATCTTGAAACTATCCCCCTCACAGGCCCCCGTCTGTGGAAAAATTATCTTCCATAAAACCAGTCCTGGTACCAAAAAGGCTGGGGATCACTGTTCTAGCATACATGTATATAACATAAAACAACAAAATTACCCCATCACCAACAATTACCTCAAATGGACACAAAGATGTACAGAAGGCCTTGTTATTAAAAATTAAAAACAAAAACTAGTAATATATAAGAATTCTTTTTTTTCAAGAGCAAATATAATTTATGCTTGCAGAACACCACAAGTTTTTCCTATCTTGGCAATACTTTTTTAAGGCATATTATAAAATTCTTGTACAGGAATAATTCCAATGTAGTAGGGAAGCAGAGAAGGCCAAACAGGGAATTGCCTTAGTCATCTAATGCAAGGGTATTCTCAAAAATATTGACCCATCTTGGTAGCACGTTTTGGACTATCTACATATTAACCCGGACATCACAGAGCCATGGTTGGCTTATGTAGTTCCTTTGCAAATTAGAAAAACAAATTGCCTCTGGTAGAGCAAATCAGAAGTACTTTCTCTGTGTGGATGAATGAAGTTGCAGCCTTTGTGCAGTGCATAAACTGCACAAACACAGCAGCTCTACCAACCCATGCCCACCAAATTGCTTAAAGTAGGAAGAACTTTGAGTTCTTTAGGGTCTACCATCTCTAAAAGAGAGATTTCATACAGTCTTTCAAAAGGTTCTATATGTTATAACATCCCCACTGTAGTATCACCCAGCCCGACAGTTTTACAAGAGCTCGACAAGTTATAACCTAGTATAATCTCATGTAAAGAGGCTTCATAATATTCTAATTTATGGAGCACCCTTTCTCCTAGCAAGCAAAGATAGACTGATCACTTACAACAGTACTTCCCTGACCTGAAAGCATATCAGTACAATCTGAGAATCTTACTAAACATCAGAGACTCTGATTCTTCAGAATTAAAGAACAATGGTGATCATTAAAATGATAATCATTTTAAAAAGTGATGATGTCTTGGTCCTAGAGATTCTAATTTAATTAATTCCAGAAGTTTGAAGGTACACCTTATTAGATCATAAATTTAAGGAGAATTTTATGCAACCTGTCCAATATTGAAAATACTCTATAATTACTATAAAAGCACAGCTGAAAACTGCCTTTAACATGTGATTTTAGGTGTTAAATACTGATTTTTTACTCAATGTATTCCAAAGGTATTTAAAATTAAGCCTTAGAAGGGAAAGCAATTAGAAAAAAAGTCTTCCAATTATAATCCACCTTGTTTTGTAAATATCTGGTCTACATGCTTGTCTCTGACTGAAACTTTTAATCTATTTCACTATAGTGGAAGGGAAAAATCTTTCAGCAGCTATTACTGCACTCAGTAAACTTCTCAGTGCTTTGGCAGAGGCAACAAAGTATAAGCATCAAAGTAACTAAATGACTGTTAAGGTTTAAAAAAAACCAAGAGCTTCTTTACACCAAAGACTCTGATGTCATATGTGTAAAACACATCACAGATATGTGAGACACCTTGGAGACATTTGTGAATATCTCTGAGATCCAGATGCATTAAGAAAGAGGGAAAGATTACCTTGCTGCCATGTGAGTCACCCTGGCAAGCTGACTGAGACACTCCTTTTCAGTCTGCTCTAGATGAAGCAAACCAAAATCTCTACGACACTGTAAAAAATACACCTATGGATTTTTGAGAGAAAGAGAGACATTGAATATGTCCTTCTTATAAATGAATATTCTCTTCTCAATCATCTCAAGTAAATTTTAAGCTATTTTTCAATTTCTTCCAACAGTACCTGAGCTTTGTGATCATTCGAGATACATTTGAAAGCTTTTTTGATCAATGCATATCTACAATTCTAATTTCCATCGTTAATAGTTACTGGGTTGATAAATATTCTAGAACATTACTTTCCAAGCTTTCACTCATACTGGAATCACCTTACAAACTTTAAAAAAAAATGATGCCTTGGTCCCAGAGATTCTAATTTCATTGATACTGGGTATAGCCTGGGCATTGGGATTTTTTAAAGCTCTCAGGTAACTCTAACATGCAGCAAAATTTGAGAACACTCAAAAGAAGTCTCGCTATTTTTTTTTTCACTGATGAAAAGGTAATAAAATAATCAGGCCATACAGAGAGATACAGTCCAATAGGCCTTGGAGATCATCTCGTCCAACATCCCTCCCATACTAGGAAGCCTTTCCACATCACTACTGATGCACAATCATTTAACCTATGGTTTTTACTACTAATTACTCAATATTGACTAAAAATATACTCTCGGACAACATTAATTATTAGAAAGTTCTTCTTGCCTAAAATTAATAATAGAAGCAGAAAGAGGCCTTTTGACCAAAAACAGGGAAAAACAAAGTATACAAAATTTATCTTTTAAGGTAATCTGAACTTTTTTTTTTTTTGAGACACAGTCTCACTCTGTTGCTCGGGCTAGAATGCCATGGGGTTAGCCTAGCTCACAGCAACCTCAAACTCCTGGGCTCAAGCGATCCTTCTGCCTCAGCCTCCCGAGTAGCTGGGACTACAGGCATGCGCCACCATGCCCGGCTAATTTTTTCTATATATTTTTAGTTTGCCAATTAATTTCTTTCTATTTTTAGTAGAGACGGGGTCTCGATCTTGCTCAGGCTGGTTTCGAACTCCTGATCTTGAGCGATCCTCCCACCTCGGACTCCCAGAGGGCTAGGATTACAGGCCTGAGCCACCACGCCTGGCCTGAACTTTTTCTCTTTTTAAAGCTATTGCCCCAACACTATTCTTCATGGATTTTTGGTCCAGATATCATTCCTTGGTTGTTGAATTCTGGGATGCCAAGTACTCTGCTAGGGAATAGAGCTTACCCGTGACAGAGGTGGGAAGGTTTGTAATGCTTTTAATGTCAGCAAGCTCTCCAAAAATGTTAAACTTACTGTATATCAAATTTGGTTATCTATAAACAAAAATTACATACACACGTACAATCATATTTCTTTTGAGAGACCCCAGCTGTGGTGTTCTAAGATAACTTAGAAGAAATTGGGTGACTATGAGAATCTGGACAATTTGGAAAGTAAGTTGATTTTTGACATTGGGGTGTATGATGTGTATGCATTTTTAGAAGATCTGTATAGGAAGTAGTAGACAAAGAAGATACTATGGCAGCAGTAAAATGTTACTCTTAGAAGTTCTGCTTAGTGACCTGGTCTCATGAGAATTTTCCCAAGACGTCTGTATTTGCTGTAGATACTGCAACAGACCAATTTCTTGGAGTCACTGGGGTAAAACAACACAAGGTCATCAACACTGAAGTACTTTCATGCACAATATGCCAATCAGTCAAAAAAAGCACAAGACTTTGAGCTGCGTTTTCCTGGCTGGTCCTAAGATGCCTTATTTCTGTTTATTCAAAAATAGTCTTTTAAAAATTTTTTAATATTATTAGTATATAAATAAAACTTCCCCCTCTCACTCCATGCCCATCCCCTTCGCCCCTTTTTATTACCTCAGCTGTTAAAGCTCTGCTAGTCTCTGCATTCAGTTTGCTTACATATGTTTTCATTGTGCTTTCCAGATTATGTTTCTCCATTTCCCACTGAGATCTGAAATATATGATTATTAAAGAGTCAGCAAAAAAGAAAAAAAGCGTCAGCAATATTACAGCAAGGACAACCTATTTCATCTTATTCAGGAGGAAAAAAGATATGTTATACAATTAGTAGGAAATTATTTATTGGAAAAGTATACAGCACATAAAGATAAGAGAAGACATTGCTCTACCCTACTATTATCCTTTTTATCAAGAATGCATAAGCGCTAAAGTTGTCAGGATAGAGGTTATGATTTAAAACTTGGTTCTGAAATCAAGTTGTCTGAGGATGAATCTTAGCTCCACAACTTATTAAATGTAAAACCTTGGGCAAGTACAATGGACTGAATATTTGTGTCCTGCTAAAATTCATGTGTTGAAATCCTAAGCTCTAAGGTGATGGTATTAGGAGGTGGTGCCATTGGGAGGTGATTAGTCATGAGGGTAGAATCCTCATGAATGGAATTAGTGATCTTATAAAAGAGGCCTGAGAGAGTTCCCTTGCTTCCCCCACCCTCCACCCCTGCCATGTGAGGTTACAGTGAGATGGTAATCTATGAAAAGCAGATCCTCATCAGACACTGAATCTACTGGCACCTTGATCTTGGATTTTCCAGCCTCCAGAACCATGAGAAAAATACATTTCTGTTGTTTATAAGCCACCCAGTAAATGGTATTTTATTATAGCTGTCCAAATTATGATAACAAGTTACTTAATTTCTGTATACCTCAGTTTCCTCACCCATAAAAGTGGAGAAAATTGTATTGCTTACCTCAAAGAGCTGTTGTGAAAATTCATTCAGATAATATACATAAAGCACTTTGTGTCTGGCACATAAGTACTAAATAAATGTTAGCTATTATCATTATTTACCCATTTTACATAAAGTTTCTATAAACTTTTTTGTATCCCCAAAATAGCAACCACATAGGTTTTTATTATCCCTGTCATAAAGTAAAGTCACTGCATTAAAATACTTTACTGGTTATTTCACTGCTCACATTCAACATATTAGAATGAAAGCAAATCCTATACCTTGAGAGGTAAGGAGATGATGGTAAGGACACTGTTTATGAAGGACATTATATAAAATGGCTATCTATGAGGTTTCTTTTTTTTTTCCCTATCCCATCTCATCTTCCTACACTTGATTTCCAGAATTCTATAGAATACAAAACAAATTCTGTCTTTAACGAAAACAATTAACTGAAAATAGAACATTATAATAGGGATTGTCACTAAAGCCATCCTCAGTGTTTTATTATTAGAAACACCTGGATGCTTGAGGACCTGACAAACATTGATGAGACAATTGATAACATATATTGTAAATACCAGTAAGGCCAGAGTTTTTTTGAGGGGAAGAAAATCACAAAATATTCAAGCAGATAGGAATTAATTATTGTCATTAAATACTGTGCAAAATTTGCCTACAAGAAAAAAATAAAAAAATAAGTTGGACTTTATCAAAATTAAAAACCTTAGTGCTTTAAATGACATCATCAAGAAAGTGAAAAGACAACCCACAGAATGGGAGAAAACATTTGCCAATCATGTATCTGATAAGGGACTTTTATTCAATACATAAAAAGAACTCTTAAAACTCAACAATAAAAAGATAATCCAATTTTTAAAATGGGTAAGGGATTTGAATAGACATTTCTCCAATAAGCACATGAAAAGATGCTCAACATAATTAATGGGAAAATGCAAATCAAAACCACAGTGATTATTCACAAGTAATACAATGGGTAAAATAAAGACAGATAATCTAACAAGTGTTGGTGAGAATGTGGAGAAACTGGAACCTTCATATACTGTTGGTGGGACAGTAATATGGTGCATTCACTTGGAAAACAGTTTGGCAATTCTTCAAAAGTTAAACGCAAAGTTTATTGATAACCCAGCAATTCTACTCTGTGGTATATGCCCAAGAGATATGAAAATATGTTCACAAAAAATCTGTATATAAATATTCATAACAGCATTACTCATAATAGCCAAAAAAATAGAAACAAGCCAATGTCCATCAACTGATAAAAAATAAAACGTGGTATATTCAAAGAAAAGAATATTATTTATCCATAAAAAGGAGTGAGTATTGATACATGCTACAACATGGATGAATTTTGAAAATATTAAGTAAAAGAAGTTAATTGCCAGAGGCCACATATTATATGATTTAATTTACATGAAATGTCCAAAATAGGCAAAAACATAGAAAATAGATTAGTGGTTGCCAGAAGCTGCAGGAAGAGGGAATAGGGAGTGACTTTTAATGTACAAGCTTCCTTTTTGAGGTGATAAAAATGTTCTGGAAATAGATAGTGGTGATGGTTGTACACCGCTGTGAATATACTAAAAGAACAATAAATTGTATACTTTAACAGGGTGAACTTTAAACTATATGAAATAGATCTCAAAAAAGCTATTATTAAAAAAATGACCACTGGGCATGGTGGCTCACGCCTGTAATCCTAGCACATCGGGAGGCCAAGGCAGGAGGTTTGCTTGAGCTCAGGAGCTCGAGACCAACCTGAGCAAGAGTGAGACTACATCTCTACAAAAAAATAGAAACATTAGTTGGGTGTAGTGGCATATGCCTGAGTCCCAGCTACTCAGGAGGCTGAGGCAGGAGGACTACTTGAACCTAGGAGTTTGAGGCTGTGTGAGCTATGATCGTGCCCACTATACTCTAGCCCAGACAACAAAGCAAATTTTTTATTTCAAAAAAATAAAAAATGAATAATAAAAATAAATAAATAACCCACAGGCAAAAATAGGTGAATCAGAATAACACTTAGCCAGTTTCATAAAGCAGTCATACTTAGTAGTATTAATTAGGGGAAAGAAATAAGAATTCTGAAGCTCTAGCCCCTGGTAGTAGCTAGTTGTGTTACCATAACTTTGTTGATACAATCGCTCTCAGCAGTTTTCTAGAGCCAAAGCTAAGGTGATCATACCTCCCAATATGTCTAGGACACTTCCAGTATACACCTATTGTCCTAGTACAACTATCAATACTGTTCAATATCAGGCTCAAAAGTAATCCAGTTTGAATGATAAATTATATGGCTATTGTTGCCAGAATGTATTGAATTTCAGAGATAGTGCACCCACCCAAAGAAAAAGCTAAGTTTGTACCTTTTCATGGAAAGTTGCTCTTTAAGGTTCTTGATTTCATTATCTTTAGCATGGATTTGACGTTGTAATCTAAGCAAATAAGAAAGTCATAGAATGTCAGAAACTGTTTCTCATTAACACAGTCAGAACAGCTCTACCTGTACCTAAGGAGGGGACCAGGGATGTCCATTTTGCACCACAAATATTGAGCCTGAATACAGGAGTTCCTACATAAATCATGTTTCTCTCTGCCTGCTTTCAAGATTTTTCTTTGTCTTTAGTTTTCAGAAGTTTAGTTATGATGTGTCTTTCTTAGCACGGACTTCTTTGGGTTTTTACTCAAAAAGAACTATATCCATAAAAGTTTTTATTTTGATTACTGTATTTTCTAGTTCTATAACTTCCATTCTTTATTTCTTACTGAGATTTTTTAGGTTTTCATTTGTTTCAAGAGAATTCAATTTCATTGAAGCATTTTTGTGATGGTGGCTTTAAAATCTTTCTCAAATAATTCCAATATCTGAATCATTGCAATACTATCATTTGTTGGTCTTTTCTCTTTCACGCTGTGATTTTCCTAGTTCTTGGTATGAAGAGTATTTTCTATTGTAGCCTAGATAGTTTGGATATTATGAGACTCTGAGTTCTATTTAATCTTCCTATTTTTAGCAGTCAGTTTCCCTGTTGAGGTGTTGTGTAAGAGCCAAGGAGGTGTGTATATTCACCTTTGCACTGGGCTCTGCCACCAGCATCCCAGCAAAAATGGGCATTGACTCACACTGCCTCAATGCAGACAAGATCAGCCCCTCCTTTAGCCTCACTGAAACCTTCCCATAAAAGTGGAGCACCAATTCACACTGCTTTTTTGCCTCTAAGTGGTATATAGGACCAGCTCCTTGTGAAGCACTCCTGACTCCAAGAAAGGAGAAAGCAAAGAGCTGGCTCACACTACTTTGTTGCTGCAGGCTGGAGGCTGAATTCCAGCTCCCTGTTGTGTCCCTCTGGCACCAGCTGAGGGGAAGGGGGAAAATGGAATACCAACTAGCCCCATGGATGAAGACTTAGCTCCCCATGACAGGAGTAGGGGTGAAGTCTACTATTGACTAGTTCTGCTTCATACTGGCTTGTTAAATCACACTGATGCTAGGTAGAAGTAGAGGCTCATCTCCCAGTTGAAGCACACCGACATATCCTAGCAGAGCAACTGGAGTACCATCTCCTTCTGCTTCGTAGGAATCAGAGGTCAGCTGCTTGCTTAGTATTGCCGACACTACTCCAGGAGGGGAATAGGATTGCTGCCACCTACTTATGTCAGGTGGAAGAATGAACGTACACTGCCTACTTCTGCGGGGTGGTGTGGGGGCCATTGGTATTTGGCTGGAGTAGGATGGGAATTGTCAAAAAATTGTTCTGTTGTTATACTTTCCTTTTCCTAATCTTTTGGCTAGAGGGAACAGTCTTTTCTTGGAGTTTGCTTTCCCTGTGCTTATTGGTACTTCCAGGTTGAAGACTTCTAAAGTGTCCTGTTTGGGATATATAGGAGGCAATAAGGAAACTTACTGCCATTTCATTCTTCAATTCCCAATCTCTTTAGACAATATGCTTTCCTATTCCATCTTCTAGAGTATTCCTATGCTTTTTTATTGTGTTATATCCAGGGTATTTAAGTTGTAAGAGGAAAGCGTTGTGAGGAATGGGGCTATTACATTTTGGTTGACCTGGAAGTCCCTCTGTTATAAGTAATTTTAATATTTACATGTTAATTGATATTCTTCATTAGCTCATAATGAATATCTCACACATCTAGGTGTATCTTCTACATGTGTTTTGCATAATTTTTCTAACATAGTGAGCACATCCTTGGTGAATGCTCAACACTGAATGCTTATTGTGTGAAAACATACACATACCCTAAAGTGGTTTGTTTTAGCCTGAAGCATACAAGGGTACATGAGCCAGTTGTCAGAGCTGAGGAGGGACATCCACAGATGGTAAAGGAGAGAGGCACCTCATCTGCATTGATGGCATTGCTTTTCTAAGCTCTGACATATTTCTGGATGGTCACCTTCCAGGCTAAAAGACAGTTATTCCTAAAGTATAGCTTCTTGGGGGGGCGAAGCAAGATGGTGGACAAGAAACACCGCCAGATAGAGCGTCTCTGCAGAAAAGAAAGCTTCTAGAAGATATTAGAAGAAAGAAGCAAGCAAACGACCATACATCGGACAGGGTCGGAAGAAGGAGCGCCGGAGACTACGGGAGACTCCACGAGAGGAGGTTGCGGAGGAGAACTGGAAGGAGAAACCTTCGGAGCGAGCAGTCTGGAGATCAGCGGCAAGGGTAGGTGGAGCGGTGAACTTCCCCCTCCCTTGCATCCCAGACTGCGGGCGGGCTCCCCAGTGGTTGGAGAGACCCGCGGACACCAGTCCAGAGACGGCCGCCGCCACTGAGAGGTGAGCCTATAGCGGATGCGGCACCAGGCTCCCAACTCCCTTGGGGCCCTCCCTGCGCACAGACCCG
>VBSM01000272.1:63051165-63152572 GCA_008086735.1 Cheirogaleus medius
TGTGGGGGGGGGGAGGGATGGTAGGGCCAATGTATGTAACCCTAACATAAAAAATAAATAAATAAATAAAATAAATAAAAAAAAGTAAAGTATAGCTTCTTAACTGCAGCCAGTTTAGTTTGCCTAAGCTTTCTTAGGTCCTCACCACCTTCTGAACTTTGAAGGATTTCTCTAACTCCAGTAGGGACAAGTCTAAAAGTGTTTGTGACTGAAGTTATGTTGCCAGAACTACAGCACCCAGTTCTTCCTAATAAGCCCCTTCATGTTGGAGATATAGTATATGAGAGTAAATTTAAGGCCTAAATCTCCAACAAATATTTCTCCAATTTTACAAGAAATATCTTGGATGCCTTTCTCTAAGACATTCCTAGCACTTGTCTGTTCTCCTTACTAGCATTTTGGAACTGCAAGAGATTTTAAACTAGACTTCATGGATGGCTGGTGTTACTGTTTATTATTGTAATATAATATGTTACACTATGCTACCATTTCAACTAACACAGTTTGGAGGCAGTGATTAGCACAAAAAGAAAAAAGCAGGTCACTTATTTTTCCCTGTTAAGTCAGAATTTTGGGTTTTAGGCATTTAATATTTAAGGTTGTAGGAGAAGAGAGACTGGTGGCAGAGGAGGAGGGGAGAGTCTCCATGAATTTTATTTGTTTTATATCTCTCAGGATTAGAACACAAATATTCTGAGACACCAACATAAAAAAGCACTCAATTGATTCCATGAGTGTCTTTGAGGAATGTACTCATCATATGCTATAAAGAAACAGCCAATCATTGGTCACAGTTTTACAAATTAGAGCCATGACCTGAAGGTTAATTATCTTTCTTATGTAATTCTATTATCTTCACACTTGCTCCATGAACACACAAAAAGCTTAATATATAGTGTGAGCAGCTGCTTACTTCTCAATCTAGTTGGCAAGGCCAAAAAAATAGGTTGGTTTTTAAGTAAGCACAGCCATGTAGTTCGAATTCCTAATGTGCGGTCACAATGCCACCTAGTGGCTACAGAAATTAACTACTAAAGATGCTGTTTATTATGGAAGAAACACAGAATTTCCCTTCTATTAAAAGATTCGCACTTACTTGGAAACCTTATTGATTCCAAAAGCCACTTGTTGGTTAAGAGATGCGATGATTTTGTCCCTCTTTTTAATCTGCATTTGGTTTTCTTGCCACCGAAAAGTCACTGTTTTCAACTGTCTTTTGAAATCCTGATCAATGAAAAATATTATTTCAGTTAATTCTGAAATTGAAAGAATAAAACAAACAAATGGGATTCTTTTAAAAAAGAAAATATCATTAAGCTTAACATTTTAAAAATTTCTCACTTCCCTCAGATCTAATGACAAAAGTACTTACTTCACACTGATAGTGCAATTTATAAAGCTGTCGTTGATGAGCAAGCCTTTCCTTTTCAGTTTCTCCATAGTCTGCAGTTACCTTGCCAGTTGAGCCCTGTTGAGCAAATGGAATATGCATGTCTTATTTTCCACTAAAAAAAAAATCACTTACATTTTAGTTATTTAAAGTGGATTTAAAGTTGCTCTCTTACTCCATTCATGCTTTTTGTCTCAAATCAAACATCACTATTACTTTAGATAAATCCACCTCACTCCCATTACAGCATTCACTAAACAATACCAGAGTAACCTATCTGCTGCTACTGGATAAAACTAATTGTTTGCTTACTATTTTTAAGCATTTTTTGATAATGCTGTTATTATCTTAAGAACCATATGAGTTAGGCATTTATTATTCCCATTTTAGAGATGACAAAATGAGTAAGTAGCTTGCCCAAAGTCATACAGACAGTTTAATAGAGGAGCCTGAATTCTTATGCAGGTAGCCTTAATTGCCCAAGCAGTTATTTATTGCACTATATCATCTTACTTTAATGTTTAACTTATTTGACTTTACACACTATACTAACAAAGACCATGTCTGAGCATAGCTCTTGACACAAAGCAGGTGCTAAACAGTTTTTGAATAAATGAATAAATAAACATTTTTGAAAGGTATGTGATACTTTATATTTTCAAGTTCTCATAATTCTTATGGCTATTGAATGAAAACCAGAGGTCCCATATTTAAACTTTAATGTGACATCCAAAGATAAGAATATGTTACTTCAGTTAAAATGTACATATTCTAATTGAAAAAAAGGAAAAAAGATATGGCAATTATATGAATATTGTACTACCAGCCAGGGAATCCTTTGTACTAACTGTACCCTTAGACAATGAATATTCCTGCATATATATACTATTATATTTAAACTACAGAGCAGACTATCATTGAATTCTCATGGTGGGTAAAATAAGCTGTTTTTTTTTTTAAAAAAAAAAAATTATCTCATTTGCTTTGTCTAATTCAGTGTTGTGTTGAGTAGTTAAGTCGTGTTTATATGCCTCTTCATATATAGGTACATCATTCCAAGCACTGACTACTACCAGGAATAGAACCAAAAAAAATGTTATACATTAATATTTTTTATAGACAATTCATGGTAGCAACCAGATTTAATTTTTAAAAAATGAAAGTAGCTTTGTTTTACCTAACTATTTTTCTCATTACATTTAATCCAGTGAGATTATGCCAGTTTTTTTTTCTATTGTGGTATTAAAAAACTCTTTGCAAAAAATCCATTTGTAATCAACTTTATAGTTAAAAGCCAGGAAACGGTTTGGGGACTAAAGTGAAAAGTTTCCAACTCCTACGGGTTCTCTTTTTCTTGTTCCATTTTCTTTCATATACTCTCCCATACCTCCTTTCCTGTTTTTTCTCACTTCTCACAAACAAAGGATAAACCACTGGGTTCTGCAAAGACTGTGCTGTTCAAAGAGTCACAGGGAAAATAAAGTAACAACTGTATCTGAAAGAAGAAAGGCAGGGCTGTATCCTCTTCAGTCATCTTTACCTGTTCTATCATATCCAAAATATGCAGTTCATCCAGGCTATAGATCTTGTCTTCAGTTGCAGAATCTTCTTGAACATCACTTGCATCATCTTTCATAAATCTACTGACTGAATGTGGATTTGCTTGTTCTTGCTTCAACTGCTCTTCCTTTTCTGCCATACATGGTCTATAGTGGTAACATAATCAATGTGATCTTTTATAATTATATAATGCTTTTTATCTAAACTATTGTTTCCCAAATTAGAATTGTACTAGTCTCAGGAGATGCACAGCATTAGAAGAATTCATGGTCAAAGAAAGTTTGGAGAGTTCCCATACTGTGTTTTTCTCTCAAAGATTCACAATGAACACTAGCATATCTGAGATAGCACTCAATCAAGGTAACTGTTTAATTCTTTTCATCTCAGTGTTTTCAGGATTTATGAGACTATAGTGTTCATTTTTCAAATTATAACTATCAATATCAGTTACTTTCAGAAACAGTACTTTGAGAAATATTGGCAAGCATGTCCACATCTGCTTTATTATTTTACCATCATAACATTCTTTCTTTTTCCCCCCACAATTTTCTTGACAAGTAGGTTGGTTTAATCAAGTTCAGTGTTCAGGTCCAATGTACATTTAAATAAAGGGTTACAAAAAGCAGCATAAAGTAGATTGTAAAATGGAAGTTTCTTTTGTAACAGGACTTTAAAAAAAACTGTAGTAATAACATGGATTTCAGTAACTAAACTACTAACAGGGACCACTTAAAAAAATAAAAATACTATAAATACAATGGCAATTAACCAATTTTTATACTTATGTTTAAAATTTAAATGCATGCTACTATCCTTTCACTTGGCTTGCTACTTAGAAGCTATGAATTTCCTTCCTAATCTCCTTGAATGGTAACAAAAAACTATTTTTACTTACAGCATGATATAAAAGACTTGAATTTACTAGTGAATAGAAAACTCAAGGATATATTATTACTTTTTTAAAGCACACTGAGATCTAGAAAAAAATGACTTCTAATGCCTGTAGAATAATTCATAAAACACTATAGAACAGTCATCAGGTATCACTGGGCATAGAGTGACCCAAACATTTTGAAAAGTTCAGTGAAATCAATTGCTTATGCAGACCACTGGTTCCCAAACCCAATTAATTTTCTAAATTACTTGAAGCGCTTTTCAAAGATTAAATGTTTTTAGGCACCCTTACAACTGTAAGAATATAAATGAATCTGTACTTTTGAAAAGCTTTCTAAGATTATTCCTAAATTTTTTAAGCACAGTCAGGTGTTACTTAATGTCAAGGATACTTTCTGAGAAATGTGTCATTAGGTGATTTTGTCATTGTGCAAACATCATAAAGCATACTTATACAAACTAGATGGTATAGCCTACTTATATACCTAGGATATATGGTATAGACTATTACTCCTAGGTTACAAAACTCCAGAGCATGTTACTATACTGAATACTGTAGGTAACTTTAATACAATGCCAAGTATTTGTGTATCTAAACATATGTAAACATAAAAAAGGTATAGTAAAAATATAGTATAAAAGATAAAAAATGGTACACCTGTACAGGGCCATGAATGGAGCTTACAGGACTGGATGACTCTGGGTGAGTCGGAGTCAGTGGTAAGTGAATGTGAAGGCCTAGGACACTACTGTATATAACTACAGACCATATAAACACTATAAACTTAGGCTACACCAAATTTATTTTAAACATATAGTAATTGCACTATGATGTTATAATGGCTATGTCACTAGGTGACAGGAATTTGTGATAGGAGTTTTTCAGCTCCATTATAATTTCATGGGACCACCATCATATATGCACTCCGTCATTGACCAAACATTGTTATGTGGCACATAACTGTACAATAATAGCATTGGGATAATATAGGAAAATGTTCATATTTCTAAGAGATGCAAACTAAAGAAGTAAAATTACAATAATGTTGGGATTGAAAACATTTCAATAAGGAAATAAATGTCAAAGAAAGTATGAAATGTGAAAAACAGATAATTGTTGAATCAGAATGATAGATATATATACTATTCTCTTTACTTTTGCATATATTTGAAAATTCTCATTTAAAACCAAAGCTCCCTGGGTGATTTGATCTTCATCCAGATTTGGATCTACAATGTAAGCAAAATGATTGATAACATTGTTTCATCTTTATTAAGTTATTTTTATGGGATATAGAATACAGCATGAATAAAAAACTTATTGCTCCAGTGACTCAACTTGTTGCCAAAGAAAATGAAAACACACCTAGGATGATAAACTATTTTACCTACCAAGTGGATCATGTCCATTAACAACAAGAAAATATCAATTACATGTAATAGCTTTAAAGTTAACAAAATATGTTATTGCTGCCATTTTAGAGATACCTTAATTTATGTCCTCAGACTTCTCCAAATTTACTAATATTCAGATTAAACTTTTTGGTGAGAATAATTATCTCTTCATTGGACTGTCTCTCCCTTTCCTTCATCCACTACACTGTCTTCAATCATGCACAATATATCTCACAGTGATCTTTTGACAACAAAATGTTTTCATTAAAGGATCAAAATTCACTATCAACAACCAAATTAAAAAACCCCTCAGGTTAAATTAAAAAAAAAAATCAAACCAAACTTTTTGGTAAAAGGGTGACTGGGGCATAACAATGATTTGTCCTTTAAATAAAGTTAAGTCTAAGTCTAGATTTGGCTAACCACAATGTACGCTATATTTGAAAAGGTTTTATGCTAGACCTGTTAGTCCTTGAATGAAGCAGTTAGCATTAGATGACTGTTGAGTAGCCTTATAGAAAAATGGTAACAGATTCTATTCTTCAAAGCAAATGATAACTTTTGTCACGTTCTGTTAAAAAGTGGCAACTTATTAAGACAAAGAACTGTCCTTTCTTCTCTTAGTAAGAACTCTTCCCAAAGGGCTGTATCATATTGGGAAAGTACACTTTGAAAATATTAAGAAAAACTTAAAAATTAAAACAACTAATACTTACACTTGCTCTTCTTTTGAGTCCTTATTCTGAAAAATAGCATTAGGAATTAGTAATCTATATCAACTATGTCAATATAAAATAGTGATATGATTGCATTTAGGTGTTTCTCAAATTTTATCACCACCACGGTAAGTAATACATTTTATATCACGATGCTATATGCACTTACACATACATTTTTATATATAATATAAAACTGAAATATAAGCTCTATGGAATAAACCTTATTCATATGTGATGAACTCTAGTATTTTTTATTTCTATTTATTCTATTTCCTCTTTTGAAATGGTGGCTGTGGCCCACTAAATTGATTTTATAATCTACTACTAAGTCTTGAAATATAACTTGAAAATCACCCATTCAGATAATGATGGTGAATACTGGGGCTATGTTTGTACTTTCTGGTATACATTGGGACAGGGTGTATATAATTCCCATTTATTCCTACACTAATTACAAGGGTTCTTGAAAACTTACATATAAGAAGAAATCAGAGTTATATATTAAGAATCTTATAGAAAAAAAGTGTTAAGGAGATCACAATTGGGAGAAACTCTTAAAAAGCCCTAAATGTTATGTTTATTAAAATAAAACTATAAAGGCATCATATCAAATAAAAGTAATATCAATAACTTTAACACATATTAAATTAAGAGTATCACAGCATTAATTTCTACCAGCTCTTTCTTACAAGAAACTTCAGGGTCTCCTTCTCCACATATACAGTGCTGTTCATACAAATTTGTTTTGCTTTCTTGTCTGTACACCAAGAGGACTTTCGTGTTTCAGTGTCTGATCTGCTCAATGTCCAGTGCTAATTTAATTCTATGATTTAGAATTACTGACTCCTGCCTTGGGTCCAGTGTACTTGAATACCTAAGTTGAAGAGACTTTTGGTTGTTTATAATGAACATATCTAGTATAGTTGATTATTTCTCAAATTCCTTTTTGGCTCATCCCATGACAACTTTATGCCAATGCATATATCTGCCTCTCATATATGTACCTGTACAACGTCCCTCCTGAAGTTAGAGAGGACACCCAATTTGAGGGACTGGATTTATTTCCTGTCATGTTTCTTTTTTCCCAAGGCTTCATTACAAAACCCTTGTATTCTTTTGCCTACCCTAATCTTGGGTGAGGGATAGGAGGACTTAACCCTCAAAAGAGTTATTTGTTTGGATATATTATAAGCTAAATACTAAATACCTAACTGAAAAAAGGGAACATATAGAGTAGCTACAAAATTCCTACACATACTAATTAGAAGTTATCTGTATTGTCTCCTATATTTACTATACAAATTTTATACTTTTTCATCATAATTCTCTGGAAAGTCCCTGGTAAGTATTTTTAGTACTGTTTTTAGGTAGACATGTTACAAAACAAATAATTAACAAAAAACACAATTTCATGCATGGGACTTTGTCATTACTCTGTATAACACAAGCAAATTTCTAAATGGTAGAATTTTTCATGAGAACTCCTGATTAGATAATTTTGTTGACTTCACTTTTTATAATTGGTTGCTTATACTACAACTAGACAGACAACTCTTTGTACCTATAGTAACAGTAATTGAGTATTTGAATAGGATTATTCCATATGAAATAGTCATATGTACAAATTTTAGAATTTTTTAGATCCTATAGCATTTTTAGGTCCTACTTTAAAACGTAGACAAAATATACAAGATATAAGATATAAAATCTCTCTACTAATGTACAGATTTCATATTGATAAAATTATCTTATTTTTCAAAAGTATCTCACAATTTCATTTAATAAATTCAAAAAATCTTAGGATGTTAAAGAAACAAAAAGTTCCTAGATATTTGCTAATATTTAATAAGAAATTTTTAATGTTAATAGTCATGAATTTTTGAGTAGTGGTTTTATTTAGTTTTAGTTGTGTTTGTTCCCTAATTTCAATTTGATGTAGAAATGGGATTTTCCATTTAACTAAAATTGGGAATTAAACGTTACCATATATTAATATTTTGGAAGTAAAGAAGAGCCACATTACATACCCTTGGAACTCAGCTTTGTGGTTTGACAGCTGTGAATTTACTTGGTTAGCTTTATGTAGTATTAGACCTGGGACTTATATAATATTTTGACAAAATTGAAAATATCACTAAAATAATGAATTAGGCTATGTTTTATCAGATAAGAACTGTCTAAACGTGAGAAAAAAAATCTTCATACTCATGTCTTTAAAAAACAAAACCTAATTTTCAAAATAACCTTTGAGTGAAATTATAAGTTATAATAAATTATGGTTATGATAAATATGAAAATGATATTGATATTGTATTTATCAGACTAGGAGAACAAATTTTCTTTTTTTCTAACATCCATAAGCATTTTATAAATTCATCTTTATTGTCTTAAGTTTCATTAATAATTAAAATTTGTATATACTTTCAAATGACTAATAACATAGGCTCACCAGATTATAGTTGTGCAAATATTCAGTTTATAATATACAGATTATACCAAGATTTTAAATATATTTTTCAGACCAGAAAATTAACATTTTTTTCAACTCAAAGTTTTCAGCATAGTGGTTAGCTATATGCTTGATTTTAAAAAGTCTCCTGGCTTTCCAAGTAATTAAGAGACTTATTGCTAAAACTATGCTATAGTGACTTGTTCATTTTGCAACTGGCAAAAAATCAAAGGAGAGGCAATGAGAGAAATTTGTACTATTTTTTGTACATTATTGCATTGTTGGCACACTCTAAGACATAAAAAAGAAAATCAAGATTTCTTAAGGTTTTAAAAAATGCTTCTGATCATATCAGTACGGATATGACAAAAGCAAGCTGTTCTTACAAGAATGAGGATGTATTTTTAAAATGAGTCGTAGGTAGAAATTCATGAAATTTCTTAGTGACTCATTCAGTCTTTAGTTGTATATGCAAATGTATAAATTATGATTTAGGGAAGTAAAGTAGGGTATCAATCATTCAGGATATAACATAAGTAGACTCCTCTATAATCATATATTCAATAAGCTATCGAATCTTCATGTTATATATCTGCTTGGACTAATTTAAGTTCTAACAATGAATTCATATATTGAACTAAGTCTTCATAATTAGACATCCCTCTATTATAATGTTAATGCAATCTCTTACCTTTTTATTCTTTGTCTTTTTCTTTTTCTTTGCTTTGCTCTTAACCTAGTAGGTAAGAAATATATCATTTATTTAATATGCAATTCAAAGTGCACAATGGGTTCTTTTGCAAAATGTTTCCTCTAACCATTGAGATCTCTTGCCTTCTAATATTTTAGATAATATTTCTTTCTAGATTCTATGAAACAATTATTTTCATTTTAATCTTAGTCTTCTGCCCTTGAAAAATCACTGACAAAAAGGAACTCATAATGTTAATAAGTAGGATACTGATAAAAGCTCACAGATGTTCACTTGCACAGATGCATGTAACAAAGAAGGCACTTTTTAAAAAGCAACATATTCATGTCCATAAGATGAAAGATTAAGCCTCAAAAGAATTTAGTGACTATATAATAACTGTTACCACTTAACTGTAAAGAAATATAGAGATTCCATCCTGTCTGATTTTAATTCTACCTCTGTACAAATAACATTGAAAAGTTTTCTCTTTCCTATATTTCCCACTATACTTTCTTCTATTTCCTACTATCCTCCCACATCTACTTCCATTAGTCAGGATAAAGAAATGTATTCAGAAATCTAGAATAGTGCCTGGCACATAAGTGTTCAATAACTCTTGGCAAAATAAATGGTTATGGAAGGAAGTATTAAGGAAAGAAGTATTTCAATTCAAGCACTGTGTAAACACTATAATGAATATAAACTAAGATTGTCTGGGATGCTTTAAGTACAGCACATGCAACAAACAAAAGACCCAGAATATGTTCTTCTAATTCAAATATTAATGAGAGCTCATACTTCCTGGAGATCTTTAATAGATTCGGTTGAAGATTCACTGGGTATTGAGGCTCCATCTTTATTCATTTCTGCAAAGTGTATTTCAGGGATTGAGTTCACATTTATATTGTACTCCATGAGAGGTGGACTTAGTTCTTCTTCTTCATTCTGTAATTCTTCTATTTCAATACCTAAATATTAAAGACAAAATCCTTAAAATCTAGATGTGAGCAATTTCAGCCTCTTATCAGTATTATAAATAGGTTTGCCAAAAAAACCCCACTCGTCCCTGAAATAGAAATATAAGACATCTTACTCTTTTTAATTACTAGATGAAGATACAGTATCTATTTATCAACAATCAAATAATGGGTACATATAGTAGCCTGTAACCAATCAGTATGAACCTGAATGCTATGATATCTTGCTGGTATCTTGAGTAGACTCTAGATATTAGGTACTCTAGAATTTAAGTAGACTCTAAACTACTAAGTTTTTGAGTATTTTGACATTGACTATTAAATACTGTAACTAATATTATTTTAGGACATAAATTTTAAATATAAAGAAGAGAAGAAAAAGCTCTATTTTTTCCATTTTTCTTCTTTTTCATAAAAAAGGCATCCATCTCCTGTTACGTGACCTTTTCTTTGACACCACAATCCTTGATATTGGCCCAGAGATTCAGTCTCATAACTCATGGACTTTGTCTGACTAGTCACAGACAGTCTAACATTTAATTCCAAACAAAGCCATGGTGTTGTTTTCTTAAGTATAATGTTAACTGCAGAATATGAATTACATTAAAAAATAATACCACAAAAATGGAAATTAAAAAAATAGTATCTCACCATATGGCCAAAAACTGTATAACTATAAACAATGGACAATGAATCAGATAAACCTATACATGCTAAATAGCCCAAATAAGCACATAGAGCAAGCAGATAGGCACTTTTGCCTGCTGAAATCTTCTGTAAGTAAAAACCGAGAACACTGGGTCACATGCAGTAAACAAAAGTAGATGAGAGTCATTCTAGATTCAGCTGACCAGTATTGATTTGATCACGATTTTCCAAGCTTTTAACGAACAATTCATATAATTTATCTGACCAAGTAAAAATCCCGTAAGTATCCCTTAGGTATCCCAAGTTAGAAGGTCCCAACTTAAGCATTTTATTGTAAAATATACTTACGCTGACTGCCCGTTATTGACTGTAGAGCAATTCCTATGGTACATAAAGAAAAAAACTTAGATGTACAATTGCAAATGCATCCAACAAATGTCTTACTGGGATTAAGAAAAGCCAGAAGATTTTTACACTGTAACAATTTATTCTATAAATAACAAACTTTAAAAACAACCAGCTCTGCTCATGAATCTAGAATAGACAAGGCATAATCTTTAGATTATAATATAAAGGTTATAAACCCATGAGGAGAGGAAAAAAATAAACAATAATTTGATAATTCATAATAGATAAAGCCTGGAACATAAGCACTTTAAACCAAAAAGCAAATCCTTACTTTTTACAGTTTAAGGCCATGAAATAATAGTTGATTATAAAGCAAACCTCCATTGAAAGTTTGAGCCTTTTTTTCTGAATTACCCAGAGCAGCACTTCCTTTCTTTGCCCATTAATATTTATTGAGCACCTACAATGTGTATCAGATTGTGTTAGCCTCTAGAGATTGAATGGTGAAGAAAAAAAGACAACCTTCATGGAGATTTAGTGGGACGATGAATATTAATCAAATTAGCATATATACATATAAAAACTGCAAGTGTATTGGTTAAAGAAAGACATATAAAGAAAGATTCTATTAAAGAGACTTGACCAATAAGTTCTTCAGACTACCTGAGAGAGAACTGCTTAAGATACCTTGAATTAAATTAGTGCTCAAAGCTCTTTCCCAAATTTTACCTTATTTTCATGAATTTTGTTTAAGAGGACTGGGAATGGAGCATAGCAATTATCTCTGAAAAAAAAATCTGGACCAGTTCAACAATTACTAGAAACTTGGAAAGTTGTATGCTTAAGTACTATCAGTGTGGTCATCAGTTGCTCTCAGTAACTTGGGACTAGGACAAGTCACTCTAACTAGCATAGCAAGGGTTTCAGTGATGTTGACATGCCTTGAACTCTGCTTTCCTAGAGTACAGCTGAGAAGTGATCCTGGGATGTGAGACAGGGAGTCTGAAGTTTTCCTCATATCAATAGACAAGTCTCAGAATAGCCACTGCTGAATGTAGACACACGAATGTTATCTGATATTTTAAATTACCCACAGCCAATGGATAGCTGCTAAAATTTTAAACAAAACATCAAGGTTTTGCTAAAAAGAAGAAGAAACATACATCACTGTCTCTAAAAGGGCATCCTTGAAACTACACAGTACCTACATTTCATGGTTTTAGGCATCCTTAATTTTGGACAAGTGATAAAATTCCTCTAATTAAAAATCTTCAATGATTCTTTTCTGAAAATGCAAAGTCCTTATATAGCAAAAGAAATTCTTTTGAATGTCCTCTGTTAACTCTCTCTTACTTTAATCTCAGTAGTGCCAAACTTTTTAGTTTCTTGTACTATTAGTTTCTTGTAGTATATTATAACAAATATATATATTTCTATACCTTTATTGTTTCCCTCTGAAACATCTTTACCCATCTTCTTCACTTGGCTAACTTCTACACATCATTAAAGAATTCTTTAATTATTATACTCTTAAAAAAACTTTTTCAGACTCCCTTACACTAAGACTTTCCATGGTATTCTGGAAACCTCTCTAGCACTATAATTTCTATTACCTTCTTGATGAAGCTATTTCTCCTTAACATGTCAGCTCAGTGAATCTGCTGCCCTTTGCACTGCACCTGGCGCAGAGCAGACACTCAATGAAGGTTTTTTGGCTGAAATAAATAATTATTTAGTACCTTGTTGATAGCAGGATAACATCCTCTGTATGATTTCTGGTACTGGTATGCCTAAGTAGATGGATAGCTGATGGTAATCAAGGGAGATATTTTCAATGGGATTCTCCTTCACTTTGTCAATATCCTCTTGCTTCATCCCAAGGCGCAGAAGAATATCTGAAACTTTTTTCCAAATTGAATTGAACTGTGACTCAGTGAGACCATTCATCAGAATCTCACTAAGGAGGATATCCCTGTATTTGCACAGCCTCAGGATGTCTGCAGACTTAGAGAGATCAGAAGATGGCGGTTCCATATTCCAGCCTTTTTTGGGTGCAGGGAACACATTCAAATGTTTAATGAGAGCTAACAGGAGGCATAAGTCAAACTGTTTGGACTGTGGTAGCTCCTTATTTGGGGGATAAAGCAGATGCCATGATCCACCCAAAGGATGATTGGTCCAAAGATGGTTGTAGTAGGATTCCAGCACATTCTTGTGTATAAGAAGCTCTTTTCTCAAAAGAGGAGGTGGCATAGCCTTATCAAATATTTGCCGGACAATGTCAGTACCAGAAATAATAATTATATGAAGCAGATGATAGAAATAATTATAATCAAGTTTGAAGATAGGCATTTCATCTGAAAATGAATTTTGAGAAGTCAAGACATTCCACATTAATGCTTTTTTTCCATATGGTCTCTTACATTACACCCTAAGCTCCTGTTGGATAGAAACTATTCCAAAAGAATGAAGTACAGTATAGTGCTTTGTCACAGCCAGTGCTCAATAAGCATGCCACTTTCTGTCTGGTTGTCAAAAAATCCAAACAAAAATAGTATGTTCCCAAGCAAAAGTAATCACAAATACTAATCACCACAGAGGCTTTTCAGCCATCCAAGGTTTTGTTCAAGTAAATGAGCTTTGGCAACCAAATGGCATCAAAGTAGTAGGTCTTTGAAAATTCTGAAATTTGCCAAGAATGATAACTGCCAATGTTTAATTACACTTTACTTAAATAATTATACATTATCCTAATCAACACTGTCCAAGAGAACATTCTGTGATAAAAATATTTTATAGTTGCACTGTTCACTACTAACTGAGCACTGGAAATGTTGCTTGTATGACTAAGGAACTGAGTTTTAAATCAGAAGCATAAGCATCCACCTGAGAGTCTGTTAAAATGCAGAATCTAAGGACCCACTCCAGACCTACTGAACTGGCACTTGCATTTTAACAAAATCACCAGACATTTCAAATACAAATAATGTTTGACAAGCACTACTCTAATAAGCCTCATGTTTTTACCCCTAGAAAATAAATTAATGATTAAGTATTTCATCAATGAAAGGGAATAAGGCATGAGGCTGAACTATTTGGCATTTTTCTCATTTAGTAGTCCTTCTAAAGGAGGAAAGCAGATGAGGTGAATTGGAAAGTAGTAATAATTTGGTATAGGATGGTATTTGGTTTTTGTATAAATATCAAAATATGTGTTCATCATAAAATGCAGCTTTGTTATATTATTCTTCACAATTCTGTTTCAAGAAATTTTTTTAAATTAATATTTTTGCTTGAAATACTTGATATACACTGTGGAAGCAAACAAAGTTAAAAAGCAAATGACTCAGGGAGCTTTCTCTGGGTTGCCAAACATGAAACTAGATGGGATTAGGACACCCCTTTCCCCTAGGAAGATGGACTGCTACGAAATTATTTTTCCACAGGACCAGGGGCCCTTAAGGTCTCCAAGTGCTGGGCAGGGCATTTCATAGCACACTCCTAAACAGCTGGAACCTAAGTTTAGATTACTTGGCCCCAAGCCCAAAATGTTCATTCCTTCCATGTAAGGCTGCTCTAACACTTGCTCTATTAAAACGGAATGCAAGGGAGGAGCGGTTGGTAGAAAACCTCTGCTGGAGCACAATCTCACTGTGTAGTCACAACTTTGCACGAGACCTAGCATGCCTCTCTATAGGATGCCGAGGTAATGTGAGACCAATACTCCTGCTGGTCTTTCTGTCTGTGAGTTTCAGCCTACACCAATTGCTGCTTGCTGGTGTAACCATAAGCCCAGTGAATGACAAACACAAGTGAAAAAACATGGTTGTTTATGGCATGATAATTTGGGTGGGAAGTTAAAAATTTTAACATACTTTTCAATAGGAGGCATATAAAAATAAAATAATACCTTTTGTATTAAATTTTAAACTGATCTTCGGTCTTATGTCAGTATCAGTCATTTTCAGAGACATCAACTTTTTATAACTGCAAGTAGAAGAAAATTAAGTTGTAGTGAAATTAATATCAAAAGCAATCAGTATTTCTGGTATAAGCCTGGTTAAGTGAGCATTTTCGTCTCCTACTCTTGGAAATAATTCAAAAAGGAAAAAAATGAATGAACAAATAAAAACTACCAACAATGATAATTCCATATTGTTGTTATCATTGGAATTAACAGGGAAGTAGTATTGCTAGATTTCATACAAAAAGAATCACAACACAAGCTCACTGGCAAAAAGGCTATGTGGTAACAGAAAAAAAGAAAAGAAAGCTTTTTATTGTAAAAAAAAGAAAGAAAGAAAAAGAAAAGAAAAGAAAAAAACAGCAAACCTGGAACTCCTTCCTGGCCCTGCCATTGACCACATAAATTTTTTATCAATACCTATTCCAAGAAAAATCAACTCCATTCAATAACTAGTAATTAAAAAAAAATAAAGAAACTGATATAACATCAATACAAATAAATAGAATAAATGGAGGAAACAGCAAAATGTATTAAGTAGACTAAACACTAGGTAAATGTTGGCATTAAACAAATGAAAGAACTTGTGGCTTTGCTTTGAAATGAACCCTCTCACAGAAAAACAAAACAAATTTGCAACAAGGATTCCATAAACAAAACAAAAAAAATAAATATATAATGGACGACAACATTAGAATGTAAGTTTAAGAAGGATTTTGGCAGTGGTTGTTTTTGTTTGGTGGTGGTTATTAACTGATCTTATCTCCAACACCACTACAACACTGCCAACTATGTACTACACTGGAAAAATTTAAAACTCTAACAACATGAAGTACTAGAAAAGATACTAAATAAAAGGAAAGCTCTAATACTGCTGGTGGGAAATATCAATTGGTAAAACCACTGTGGAAAATAGTTGAGAAAAATCTAGTAAAGTTGAAGATATGAATAGATGGCCTAGCAATTCCACTCCTAGGTATATGTTCTGGAAACTTTTCTGCACATATACACCTGGAAACATGTACAAGAATTTCCATTGTAACAGGCTGTTATAGTCTGAAATTGGAAATAAATATCAACAGTAGAATGATAAAAGTAGGGTAGCGATACAGTAAAAAATACAGCAATGAAATGAAAGAACTACAACTATAATAAAAGTAAGAATGAATTATATAAACATACTGTATGTAAAAATTCATAAAAAATAAATGTTTCCATGTATATAAAGTTCAAAACAAAAATATTAAACAGTATAGGTAATAATATATTATAGAATTTATAAAATATGTACAAGTAAAACATAAGACAATAGCACAAAAGAAGGGAAGAAATGAAAATATATCATTGCAAGGTTCTTATACTATATACATGCTGTGGTATATTATTATTTAAAACTGGATCTTGACAAGCTAAAAATATGTATAGTAAGTCCTCAAGCAACTACTGGGGGAAAAAAGGTAAAACTAACAAACCAAACCAAGAAATAAAAAACAGAGGACAGATAATACTGAAAACAACAGGAAGACAAATTTAAATCCAATCATATAAATAATTACAGCAAATTTATATGGAATAAAAAAACCAACTTAAAAGCAGAGATTGTCAGATTGGATATAAAAATAGCAAAACCTATGCATCTACAAAATCTCTCTCTAAATTCGAAAACATATAGGTTGAAATAAATGGATGCAAAAGGATGTACTATGCAAACACTAATCTAAAGAAAGCTGGAATGTCTATATTAATATCAGACAAAAGAGATTTAAGGCAGGAATATTATCAAGAATGAAACAGGATGTTATATAAGGATAAGGGGTCAAATCATCAAGAAAAAAGATAATACTAAATGTGTATGTAGCATCTAATAAAAGAGCTTCAAAATATACAAATAGACAATAGACACAAAATATAAATAACAGACTTCAACATTTCTCTCTGAGGAACTTATAGAAAAAGTAAATAGATAATCAATAATGATATAGAATGCTGAAACAAAACTTTAACTTCATCAAATGTATGTATG
The DNA here is from genome assembly GCA_008086735.1 of Cheirogaleus medius. NCBI lineage: Eukaryota > Metazoa > Chordata > Mammalia > Primates > Cheirogaleidae > Cheirogaleus > Cheirogaleus medius. Next base: position 63,068,227 of record VBSM01000272.1, read on the forward strand.
TACTCCACTCAACAAGAGCAGAAACAAATTCTTTTCACATGCAAATGGAACATTCATCAAGATATACAGTATCATGGGTCAGACAACAAATTTCCACATATCTTAAAAGACTGTAATGATAAAAAATATATTCTGTGACCACAAGGGAATTAAACTAGGAATCAATATCTGGAAAGATAAGCTGAAATATCCCCAAATGTTTGGCAATAAAACAACATACTCCTAAATAGCCTATGGTTAAAACACACATACCCCCCACACACCCCTAGAAAACATTTTAAAATTGAATAGAAATAATAAAACTCTACATATGAAAATGCATGGGACACAGATAAAGCACTGTTTAATGTGAAATCAGTCTGTAAAGAACAAAGGTCTCAAATCAATGATCAAAACTTTCACTTTAAGAAAATCGAAAGAGCAAATTAAACCCAAAGCAGGCAGAAGCAAGGAAATAACAAAGAGCAGAAATCAATGAAACTGAAAATAGAAAAATATTAGAGAAAAGAGAATAAAATCAAAATTTGAATTTTTTGAAAAGATCAATAAAATTGAAAAACCTATAGCCAGAATGATCAAGAAAAAAAAGAAAAAAGATACAAATTACTAACATTAGGAATGAAAAAGGTGACATAATTAACAAGGCAAGGTCTCTCTGGCTGAAGGAACCAGAAAACTAAGGGGAACCATGGGCAATGAAGAGAACGGGAGAATCCCAGAAGGGAAAAAGAGTTAGAAAAAAGATCCCCAAATTCTCTCTAGCCACATGTCTGACTGACCACTAAACTACATATGTGTGGAGCAGACTAAAAGCAGCTCAAGTAAAGGCAAAAGATCTAGACTGAGACTGGAATCACAACCCAAGAAAGAGAGTTCAAATTCATATCCAGCCAAGTTAATCGCCTATCAGAACAAAAATAACATTACCCATTGGGGAATAATAGAACTCAGAATCTCTACATTTATTATGTATTTATTGGGTAACAGCTATGTGCCAGGCATTATGCTATGTACTGAGAATATACTAGAAAGTAAGACAAAATTCAATTCTTGCCCTCATAATGGTTACAGTCAAATGAAAATATAGCCAAGAAAGCATAAAAAAAAGTTAGTAAATGTTTTAATGGAAGAAGTAGAGGGAATACATGATAGAAATACCCACTCTAATCTAGGGAATTAAGTTTTAACTAGGAAAAGGCAAAGGAACAGAGTATTGCAGGCAAGGCCTGGAGATAAAATAGTAAAACAGTTTTACCTTCATGTATATATAATAAAAACCTGAAGGTTTCTTGAGACAGCACACCCAACAAACTCAAAGAAGCTCTCAGTATAGTTGGTGCATATATAGTTAACGGCAAAATGACAAGAGATGGCACTAGTGAGTTCAGCAGGGTCCAAGGTAAGTAAAGAGTCAAGCTAAAGAGTCTGAACTTAATTTTTACGAGCAACGAGAAGCCTCTGAAAGATCTCCAAGCACAAAAGTGAGATATTTCCATTTTTATTTTAGAAAAATCCTATTGATGGCTATGCACACAACAGACTGGAGAAAAGCAAGGCTTTATGAGAAAAGCAAGAAGCTGTATGAGAAATAATGATAGCCTCATTTAGTTTAGTAAAGTTGGGGAGGTAAGAGAGAAATAAAGAAGAAATTTACAATATATTTAAGAAACTGAATTGACAGGACTTAAAAAAAAGTTACAGAGCAGTGTTGGAAAGAAAGATCACGAGTCCAATTTTGGGAATGCTGAATTGTACATATGTGTGAAGAATAAAAATGGAAATATTGAGCATGCAGGTAGGAGGTCAAGATTTTAAGAGAGAGATCTGTGCTAGAGATAAAGATTTTGGTTTCATTAACTCATAAGGGAAAACTGATGCCTTAGATATCAATGCAATGTTCCTGGTAGATTGAAAAATGGTAAATATTTACATTTTAAACAGAAGAAAAAGAGATAATCAGTGGATTGGGAGAAATTTTTATACTGAAACTTCTAATTTCCATAGCAACACTCTACATCTCTATTAATTCCCAGCTTATAATACATATTACTCTAGAGTTTTCTCATCTAAGAAGCAGGAAGCTTCTGTGAGACAAGCTTAGTGACCTGGATGAGTTTTGAAAGATAGTAGAAAGGTTTTATTTCCTAACAACCTAACTTAAATAATTTTGAGAAAAATAGATCTTATTTTCAGAGGATTACTTTCACACTTAAGGGAAAGTACCCACATGATTTCTCCCTCCCTGCTTTAAAATATAAATGTCTACAATAAGTGGGGATGAGAGGGAAACAAATGGCAATTAACACGATTTTTTCACATACTTAATAATACCTTAAAATTTAATGGAGCTCCAACAGGTGACAGAAACACAGAAGAAAGAAGCAACTAAAAATACATATATATACCTAGAAAAAAGTAACAGAATATTTTATTTCAAGCTTACCTTGCTCCTAAATTTTCAATGGTTATATATTCATCCTTTCTCACAACTTCAAACTGCAAGTAATAGAAAAAAAAAAATCCTAAAGTAGTTCAATTTTCAAAATTCTTTAATGTTACTTCTTAGCCTTAACATTTGAAAAAAAGACAATGAGAATGAAGCCATAGTAATAAAAAACAAGTAAAATAGAAGTAACAAGGTGAATAATAAATGATCCTGATCAAACAACAAACTATAGTTGACCTTAAAAAGCAGTTCCACTTTACATCACTATAGGATTTAAATGCCAAATCTGAAATACAAAAATAGCGTATCTAAAGATAAAGAAATAAATAAGATGCACTTCTATTTATAATTTGATCTATTTACTTATAAACTGAAAATTCAACGAGATATTTCATTAATTAAAAGAACAAGATGGATAATATCAGAGTGCATCTTTTGTAATAGGTAGTATATGTTGTATTCTATAGATATTTTCATAGAACATTTACAGACTCAAAGAGGTTCAGAAAATCTAAAATTATTTTTAACCTTGGGTGACACCAAATTAAGTAAATCATCATCCTTGGTTCATGATACTTTCCTCATTGGTACACTCATGGCATGTTTTGTCTCTGTTTCTCTCTTTGTGTGTCTCTCTAGGCCTCTTTATTTTTTAAATATTCTTATTCTTAAGGACCACATAAATACTACTTTAGATAAATAATAGTGATACAAAAGTCAGAGAGCTTAGTCACCATCAAAGAGAATATGGGTAGAATCCTATTACTATGATCCCCAAATCTGTTTCAAGTAAAAAATATTATTCCAATGAAGAAAAGCAAGAAAAATGAAAAAAGATACTTACCAAAATTTTAACAATTCCAGGTACATCACACTGCAGCATCCTTACCATGTCACCTGCACATCCTTCCTTCAAACATTTTTTTCCACTAAAACTCTAAAGTTATTAACAGAAAAAATAATAAAAATAAAATAAAATCACTGATGTGCAAATCTGATTATACTTAAAAAAAGTTAGATGTAGAGGTTGTTAGATAGGAAACTGAAAGATGTGAATAAACATTTGAAAGTTAGTTGTTAAAAGATAGTCCATTTCATATATCAATGGATACTCTGTTTAAATGTATGTTTTCAATTTTCTCTCTCATCATTTCTATTTCAAAATCTTCAAGTAGCTTTATTAAAACCTAAAATGTACTTACTGCCCCAGGGAAAGCAACTTCAAGTAAAATGTACTAATTTAGTGAGTCTAAAAAAGATTACTAAATTTTTATCAGATATATAAGAATTCCAGGGAAAAAGAAAGAATAAAAATGTTGAATCCTTTCTTTAGTTTTGGCCTTGCTATTTCCTCTGGTTAAGTACTTTATTTTCTTTTACTTCCGTTTCTGAAACTGAGCAACATTAATTGCTAAAACAATCAAAGAAATTATAAAGTATTTACATACCACTTAAACAATGAATAATAAACAATGCTTTATACAATTATTTTCAGTTTACAATGCAAGTTCACCTATTTTATCTGTTAACTTTTATAACGACCCTATTAAGTAGGTTTATCCTGTCCTCACTTTAGAGCTTAAAAAATTAGTCTCAAAGCAGTTATATTATCAGTCTAATGTAATAAAACTAGTAAGTGACTCAATCTGGACTTGAACCCAGAGATCTCTAAATTCTATATCCAATGCTCTTTCTACTACACCATAATTGCTTTATAAGAGTTTTCTGCTGTTTGCACAACATAAACACTATAGGACCAAACCTATGGTCATTAGCTTGCTAAAGAGTAATTAATACAGAATTAGGGGCTGGGTGTGTGACTCACCCCTGTAATCCTAGCACTCTAGGAGGCCGAGGTGGGCGGATCATTTGAACTCAGGAGTTCAAAACTAGCCTGAGCAAGAGCGAGATCCCATCTCTACTAAAAATAGAAAGAAATTAATTGGCCAACTAAAATATATAGAAAAAATTAGTAGGGCTTGGTGGCGCATGCCTGTAGTCCCAGCTACTTGAGAGGCTGAGGCAGAAGGATTGCTTGAGCCCAGGAGTTTGAGGTTGCTGTGAGCTAGGCTGACGCCATGGCACTCTAGCCCGGGCAACAGAGTGAGACTCTGTCTCAGAAAAAAAAAAAAAAATACAGAATTAGGCTTTGGATTTCCACTTTAATTTTAATGGCAAAGAACTCAATTTATTATGTAACTAATATAATTAAATATAAATAATTTCAAATATATTTTTGAAGACTATAAAATCAATTCTTGTTCTCTTCCTCTAAAATAGAAATTATCCTTAAAATTGTATAATTATCCTTTCTGTATATTTATTAAGCAATTTTATTCTTTGATTCTGTGTCCTTTATGTGCATATATGCAACATTAGTTCTATTCTTAAGAGTGTAATTTCTAAAGGGAAAGGAACAAATTGTTAGAAATCACTAAGCAAAGCAACTAAGAGTATCCCCTACAGAGAGCTGTTTAATAAATGATGACAATAAATGAAGAGTGATGAGGAGATAAGCATCACAGAGAATTGGGAAAGAACAAAAAAGTAAAAAAAAAAAACAAAGGAGGTAGTAAAAGGAAGGAGGAAAGATGTGAACAGGAAGAAATGAAGGAGAAGAGGACAAAAAAGAGGAAAGAAAAGAGGAAGAAATGCTGTAGTAAAGTTTTAAGAAGGAATATTATACCTGATCATTTTCACCTGGATATTTTAAATTCTTGAATTTTCTCCAGCAAATTTTATGGAAATAAACACAGCAACTTTTACTGCACATTAACTGAAAAAATCCCTGGGAAAAAAATAAAAGGAAGCTGTTGATATGGAAATAGTCATTCATGCAGATATGGAAAATACCATCTCGAGTCACTTTTAAAATTATTCTATAACTAGATGAATTTTACACAACATTCAAAATTTATCAGCAGAGATCAGAGATCACCAAAAATCTTTCCAAGTCATTTTTACATCATTAAAGACAGAAAAATTAGCACAGTAAAAAAGGGGCAATAATTGGAACAAGTCAAAGTAATATTTTCTATGTGCTATGTACAAAAAAATACCAGAAACCCAATGAATGACTTTGTTGAGGAACATGCTGTCCACCTCTCTTCATTTCCACTTTTAAATTTCTCTTTTCCTGCAGCCCCAACTCCATACCATTATTCTCTCAATCTCCTCTGTTACCAATCAACAGAACTCAGATTTGCTGCCTTGGTAATAGATAGTTCCTGAGCTACTAGAGGTATAGATTTCTTGTCCTTCCCATTGTGCTCTCCCTGGAAACTACAGCCCTGCTTCCTTTAAACTCTTTTATGACAAAAATCTAGATTGCATGCCCAGGACTTTCTGCTGCTATATGTTGTTCATTTGATTGGAACCCTGAAGACTTTTAGAGAAACCTTAGGACCATATCACTATGTCACCTAAACCAATACTGGATGTACTGGGCCCTGAGCACTGCATCTCACCAAGTTCATTTCCCAATCCTTGTCTTATCTGAGTGAATAGATCTTGGTCTTCTCCTTCTCCCTACCTCATCCATTTGCTGTACACATCATGCCTTACAACTGAGATTCCAGTTATTTTATAGAAGTGTTTTCTGTTTTGCACTGATAGTCACATATTCTTATCCTATCTTGTGATTTCACAGTCTTATTCTGATGGATCCAAAGAGATCTATCAGAAGTATTCTGATTATTGAATTTCTTCCAATCAAGGCTGGTTACACTTTCCCTTGCCAAGGCCCACAGAAGAAATAATGATCACTTACTTAGTAACATAATTAGTAACATAACTTAGTAACATAAGGAGTGACAACCCTTCTCCTAGGTAAAATACTACTATTTTCAACCTCTAACATTTCTAATTATAAGGTAAAACATTTTTTAGATCATTTTTACCGTATGACTGATTACAGGAATAATAATATAACTTCAGAGGTATGTGAATGTTACAAAAATCTTAGCAAAACCGATTCCTTCTTTTATGAAACCATAGAATATAAATAATTCCTGCTTACTTTGAATCTAAGTTCTCAGAGACAAACAACTTCTTAACTGCTTTACCATTGTAATTAAACTAAATATTCTTTTAAAATAATATTTTGATGCATAATATAATTTTAATCTAAGTTTAATTTTATAATTACATGTTTAAAAATACTCAGTTAATTGACAGAGTACCTTATAATTGGTGTTCTTTAAAATGTCAGCTTCACAAGATCGCTCACAATCTAGGTAACTACAAATGGTCTGCTTCATTATATTACTTTCAGTTGTCTTGATAAAATTACTAAGAAGATCCTAGATTTTAAAAATAAAAAGAATTCTCATTAATTAGTAACAAATTAAAACCATAACACTTCCAATATTTTACCTTTAGTATGTCCATATCATATCCCTTTTTGAAGGACTTATATATAAATTTAAAAAATAGTAACAGAACATATTTCCCTCACTTGAAGTAAATAATATATAGGAAAGCCCTAAATTAATAATACTGAATTTTTTATTGAATGATATAAATGTGGAGAAAGGAGAGAAGTTTATATTTGAAGCCACACTTCTCTATGCCATTCTAACCCGTAACACCTGGTGTATGCCTATCAAGAATTACTTGCTCTGATGTATACATACAGAGAGACAATAGATCACTGGGGTTCAGGAGAGTCTTTGGAGGAAGTGGCCCGTGGACACCACGTTGGCAATAAAACTACTGTAGTGGTACCATATGCCACTTACTGCCATAATGGGCAGAAGTACAGTACAGAACTATGTTTCCAATGTTTAGAGTTACAAATCAGAATATAACTTCTCATTTTAAAATGCTGATTAATGTAGGTGAAACCCATTATAGGTCTAAGTTAGACAAGATCCTTAATACTCATCTTGCAGATTACAAAATTTCAAATAGTATTACTGCTAATATACTGAGGGCAGATGACATTATAAATAAGCCTCTATAAATTATTTCATAAATATCATTTTTCAGTTAGAGAAGCCCTATGCAGAAAGATAAAGTTGAGAAAATTTCTCAGAAGGTAGAAAAGACAAAAAATAAAACATGAAAGAAATAAGAAAATTAGAGACTCAGTCTAATAGTATGCAAAACATCTGAATGAGTATTCTAGAAAAAAAAGAAAAAATTAGAAGAAATCATCAATTATATAAAATAAGAAAATAACCCAGAACTAAAAAACACAAATTAAGAACACTGGGTACACACAGACTATCCTTAAAGACTCCCAGAAAGGAAAAAATAAAACAGGTCACAATGCAAAAGGTTAAAAACCAGAGTGACATCAGATTTCTCAAAAGTAATATTAAAAGCTAGAAGATAAAAGAAAAATACTTTTAAAAAATTAAGAAAAATTATTTTCAGCCTATAATTCTATGCCCAGAATTGAAAAAAGTATACAAAGAATAAATTATATTGAGAATTATAAGGTCTCAAAAAATTTATCTCCCAAGCAGGCACTCTTTTATGGGACATTGCTGGAGGAGTTGCACCACCAAAACAAAGGAGCAAACCTAGAAAAGGGAAAACTTGAGTTCTAATAAACAGAGGATTCTATATAGAAGAAAGGTGAAGGAAATTCCCAGTATGAGAGTGAAGGGAAACCCTGAGGCCAATTTAATAAAAACTTATAATTACTGGTAGGATGGTGGAAGGAACGTGTGTATGCATGCGTGCATGAGAGAGAGAGAGAGAGAGAGAGAACATGTGTAAGACAGCTAAGCCCCCATCTTCCATAGTGAGAATGAAAAGATAACATCTAAAATAATGTTTTTATATAGTAGTACATATGTTTTTGAAAAACTGATAAATAGTGAAGAAAAATGCCTCTAGGAAGCAGAATTGCAATTAGAGATGATGGAGCAGGAATTCTTAATTTTTAAGTCTTTTAATATTATTTGACAAACTGTAGATGTGTGTTATTTTGCATGTAATAAAAGTTCAGTAAAAAAGTTTGGATAATTAAAAAAATATATTTTAAAAGGAAGAGGAAAAAGAATAAAATAACCAAGATCAAACAGTGACTACCTTAGTTGGCACGGAAGTTTTAATATTTTAAAAATGTATAAAATTATTACTTTGCAAGTTAAAGGTAAAAGTCATGTGATTATCTTAACAATGCCAAAAGCTGTCTACATATATTTTGATTGCCAAGAGAGGTATATTAAAGCATTCCATTGTGACTGGAGATTTTTTATTTCTCCTTTCATTCTGTCAATTTTTGTTCCATATATTTTGAGGCTATATAACTAGGTATATACAAATTTTGTGTTATTATAGCTTCCTGGAGAATTGAATTTTATATTATATTTTTATAAAATGTTACTCTTTAAGGAATGCTTTTGGCCTTAAAGCCAACTAAAATATAAGAATAAATAAAGATTTAAAGTAAAAGTTTGGGAAAAGATAGCTCATTCAAACATTAACCAAGAGAAATCAGTTGTAGTTATTTTCATATTAAACAAATTAAAAAGAAACCCATCTGGCTTATCAGATGGGTAAAAATTACCCAAAAGGTAAAGAATACAGAGAAGGTATGGGAAAACGGAAACTCTTATACTGTTTGAAGGATATAAATTGGTATACACTTTCTGAGAAGAAATATGGAGATATATAACAACTTTATAAGTGTATGAACACTTGCTTAACAATTCCACCTTTAGAAATTTATTCTAATGGAATGCTATGAGAAATATGCAAACATCATTTTATACAAAAATGAAAAACTGGCATGTTTAGTTAGAATAAACTAAATGTTCAACAGCAGAGAACTGGTTAAGCAAATTAAAGCACAGTTATATGATAGATGATGCAAAAATCACACTATATAATAATCCGATCACTGAGAAATTAAAAATATATATATTTCCAAATTACAAATAAATGTGTATAACATTATACCAATTTAGTAAAAATAAAGGGTATGAGTGTTTATATTATACATGTGTGTGTCTGGAAAGACACAAGTGAAAATGCTACAATGTTTTCTCCACTTGAAGAAATATGGATGAATTTCACTTCTATCTTTAGAAATTTTTATATTTTCCAAGTTTTCTGAACTAAGCATTTAGTACTTTGTAATTTAAATCAACAACGAGATAACAGTAAATGTAATTAGAAAAAAAGAAGTTAACTATTACATTTGGCTCTAACCATGTGAAGTACTGGCCTAGAATGGCTATCAACCTTCCTGTTATTTGCAAATGCTGACACTACCCCCTCTACCACCTCACTTTTCTCTCTTTGTTGAATCACACTCACATTCTGCACTAGGTAATATAATCAAGGTTGTTTCTTATATAAAAAATCTAATTGCCAATAAAAGAATGGGATTGATATAGAATATGACTTAGTTGGTTCATACTTTATCAAAGATGATTCTGATTAGTAACATATGAAATGTTATTCTGAAATAATTTCTTACTTTAAAAGTTGTAGGTAAATCTTCATCTTCTGTAGGATCTATGTCAAACCAATGGTCATTTACATCTCCAATTTCTTGTAAGCTTCTATGAAATTCTAGCAGTCCTCCATTATATCTGCAAGGTATTTTAAAATAAAGTGAATTTGAATGGGACTATGGAACTGGATGGTTTACTAACAAGACACCAAGTAACCCATTTTTTTTGTGGTAAGTAGGGTGGTGATAACCTCTGGCATGCTTAGAAATACAAATACTAGGACTCTCACCTGTGGTAGATTGGGATGAAATACAGGTGGAAGGGGAGGCAATAGATTATGTAGTAGCTCAAGCTTGAACAGTATGGGGGCCATGGTAATTAAAGGGATTGTAGAGTTGGTTGGCTTTTGTTAACTGTCTTGGAGGCCTTGAAGAAAGAGAATGATAGGCACAGGTCAACCAACTATTAACTTAGGACACACTGTGAAAGCCAGAGGCCTCTATGGCAGTATATAAAGAGACTTCATCTCCTATAGCCATAAAAATAATCTGTGCTGAAAATAAGGCCCAGATTTAATTATAAGGTGGAACAAACTGCAAATGAGACTGAAGGCATAGCCTCAACAAGACTAATAACTCTAATAACTATCAACTCAGGACACTGTGAAAGCTAGAAGGCTTCTATGGTACCATAAGGAACCCTTACCTCCTCTAGACATAGGGAAGACTATATTCAAAATGAGGTCCAGGATTTAATCATAGTGGTGCAACTTCAAGGGAGACCAAAAGCACAGCCTCAACAGAACTACTATGCTAAAATCAGAGCTTTAATAGGGAATGAGTAGATTCTGAGATCTGAAATGGGGATATTTAGGTGAATCCTTAAAATGTCCTTTGACCTGTGGCTGGCAAAGACTCTCCCTTTACTTAGAGAGCATACAAACATATCATCTGAGATGTATGTCTCAAAAGATGATGCCCCTCATCCTCAAGATCCTCCCCACTTCTCTCCTAATTGCCTTTGGACCAGTAAATTTAGGGTCAAGTGTAAGAGAGCTCAAGTGGGAAAACAGGGTCCCTGTGCAGGAGGAAAAAGCTTATTCGCCATAAGAACTGCAAAATCTGACTAGAATGTACTGGTAGGAGCATGAGTGGGAGTAGATCTTAAGGGTGATGAACCAAGAGTAAATACAAGGCTGGATAGGGAAATGCATACTGATATGGGACAACTCTTCCATAATTAAAAATCTACTTTCCTAGCAAGAACACCTGAAGCCAGACCTAACATGCTGCTGAGAAGGGTCCTTGTATACAATGATGGTCTATAGTAAGTGAGGTAGAAATGCTGAAAATTTCTTGGTAGAATATTAAAGGAGTCAGAAGATTCAGGAAGGTGAGAATGTTAGAGTGGACTTACTATATAAAAACACACAACCCATCACTAGACAATGTTCCTGGAAAGGTTCAGAGGATACTCCATTCATCAATGCAATAAGAAATACAGACTAAGGGCATCAGTGTCTTTGAGAAGCCCAGTGGTGGCTGTCTTCTATAGGCCAGGGATGAAAGTAATGATGCTGTCATACAACTGGGCTTTCTAGTGTCAATGACCTGGAAAATTGATTCTCTCCAATGCCCATCAGTAAAGAACAAAAAGTATTTTTCATATCTGAAGAAGGACAGCAGTATACACTCTTTGTCTTATCTCAGACTATGTTAAATCTCTTACTTTGTCACAACTATAGATTGAAAGGATTTTGATCATATTTACATTCTGCAAAGCACCACGCTAGCCAACTATATTGATGGCATCATGTTGATCAGACCTAGTGGAAAGATCTGAAAAGTGAGAAGTCTTCTGGATATCCTAGTTAAAAACAGGCATGCCAGAAGATAGGAGATAAACCTTAGAAAGAATCAAGGAACTACCACATAGGTGACACTTTTAAGGATCCAGTGGTTTGGCCTGGTAGTAATCCTTCATAAGAGTTTGCCCAAGTAAACTTTCCCTAATTCATCCTTTAGATCTCAACCAAACATTATTTCTTCAGGAAGACTTCTGATTCCGAGAACCAGACTGGGGCTCTAGTAAAGACTTTGTTCACTCTATTTTCCTTCATAGCTCTTTATCATATTTCATAATTGAGTATTTTATGGTTGATTATTTGATTAAGGTCTGTAACCTTCACTATACTGTCAGTTACATGAAGATGGGAACTGTCTATTTTGTAAACCATGTTAGGTTTTGTATCCCCAACACCTGGAATAGTCTCTGGAATATAATAGTAAATATAATGATTAGTAAATAAATTAGTAAATGATTAGTAAATAAAATGAATGAATGATGCTACAAATGGTTAAGGATCTCCATATAGGAAGTAAACAGATAATCCATATAGGCTCCTCCATACAATTTCACATTCTTTAACTATGTAGTACCCAATACTCCCCAAACTAAGCATTTGGACCCTTTCAATTCTTCATAAGCTCATTTACAACTTAAAAAACTATTCCAAGTCAGTAGTGATAATATTAATAACTACAACCATCATTTATTTATTAAGTATAGTATTTTTGTGTCCTAGGCACTATGTTAATCACCTGCAACATCCTTATGAGGTGAACACTATTATTGGTTCCATTTTAGAAATAAGAAAAAAAATAAGGCCTAACAACATTAAGTTTCCTAGGGTAAGTGGTAGAAAATGTATCTGAACCCAGGTCTGTCAGACTCCAAAGGCTATGTTCCTAACATCAATGATAGACTGCTTCTTGTTGCCATTGCCTGTTAAATTTGATATTCAATATTCTCAAGTACATTAAAGAAATTATTATCTATAGGAACAGATAAAGAAAAAAAGAACCAGCAAAGAACAAATGTTATAATCCCTGGTATACTGTACACATTTAATTCCCATTTCACAATACTAAAAGTTGACAGACAAGACCTCCCCATTAATTAAAATCCTTACCTCTTCTGAGCACAACGAAGTAAACCACGTCCAAAATAAACTAAAGACATAAAGTTTTCACAAATTTCATTTTCTTGGATCACCATCTTCATCACCAGAAATTTATTCTCAGCTTCTGTGTAATCCTGTAGAACATAAAACTTGGTTTGGCTGATGTGAAAAGCATTTTTTTTCTTTTATGATAAACAATTATTTCCCAAACAGCAAAAATTATAGCAGCCTTAAAAAGAACCAGTCATCTGGCCATTTTCACACCTCTAATTTTAGCCGTGTCTATATGTGATCATAAAGATAATGTACTCAGATTTAAAATATTTACTACAAATAAATTTAAGATCTTATTTAATCAACATTTCAAAGTGAAATTTAAAACAACAATTTTTTAATCTAAAACTGACAAATATTATTACCCCAAATAAGGACTTTTCTGATGACTATTAGAACACAATTCTTTATCATTTTCATTTTTCTCCCTAATTGGAGCATAATTCTTCCTAATTTTTCAAATAGGAATTAAGTGACTTCTTGACCAGAGATATAGTCTCTTTTGGGGAAGTACCATCTTGATCATATGCAATATGGGTCTGTAAGTAAAGATCAGGATCAGCTCTAATAGAGGTTTCAGTTATAATTAATAAAATAGCCATAATGGCCTCAGTCTCTCTGGAGACAAAAAATAAGTCAGAAAAATGCTACATGGCCTTGTTTTATAATATCTAGTATATCACTTTAAAAAATAATTAGTATTACATGAAATTATTTGCAAAATTATTTGAAATAGAAATGTTTTCAGTTTGGGTGCTTATAAATTCTACTTCACCTAATTAACAAGTCATATTTATATATTTAATTTATAAAACCAAGTAAAGATATAAATTTGGGAAGAGGAAAAATAAAAGAAAGATCAATGCTGCAAAGAAAACTTAAGAAGTTTTTAAAAATCAGCAAAAGAAAGAAAATGTTAAATTTGAAAGAACCCTTAGAAACTATCTATTTAACTCTCATATTTTTCCTTACTTGCATTTTGCTTTATTCAACAAAGAATTTGAGGTAAAACTCATATTTTACAAAAGAAGATTAAAACCAAAAATTAAGCTATACTAGAAAATGAATATTTTTAAAATGTATAAATGAAAGAAACTAAATAATTTTCTATTTTCCATAAATGGCAAGCATTTAAATGATAAAGTAAAATAACTAAAGTTACTAATAAAAGCTAATACTAACAATTTCCTTTAGCAGTATTTTTAGTTTCATAAAACAATCTTTGTATAATTATTCTAAATTATAAATATACAACAGAAAAGTCACTGAATAGTTTCAATTTGTAGAGAATTTTTAAAAATCAACATTTTAATTTGCTAAAATGAAGTCAGTATACATAAAAAAGATTTATAACGGGCAAATAGTACATGCTACATACCTCTTTTTTTCCTCTTTCAGTAAGTGCTACCCCATATAAAAACAGTAATGTCAAATAATAACCAACGTTAATCTGGTGTGCCTAAAAAGAAAAAAAATATGTTAATTGGTTATTTAGGCTAAGCTACTTTTCAGTATAGCAGACTTAATGAAATATCCTAGGTTATTTAATAATTATTAAAAACCATACATTGTATTATCAATCATCTAATAATAACTATAGAGAATGTATTTTATTTTTTTTTAATATCATGTAGCCTAGGTGTGTAAGAGAATGTATTTTAGATGTATTTGATAATTTGACCCAGGAAGAAGAAAGAGGACAGTCAATAATCTCAAAATAAAACTTAGAATTTGATTTTAAAAAATGAAAGCAAATGCCATCAAAATTTGTTACATTGAATCTTTCAAAATATTTTCATTCTCTTTCTCTTATTATATAATATTTTAGGTACCAAGAAAACTTTAGATAATAATATAAGGTACACCAGAGTATCTACCATCCACCTTGAAAATTACAATCATTTCTTAAATCAAAATCCTAAACTCTCTCAACATAGGTTATGTTATAACAATATAAAATAAGGCTTATCACTTCTTCAATTAAAAATTAAAATACATGAATATTTCCTTCATTTAAAAATGGTCTATGCAAAATTACTGAGATAAAGATAGATTAGTGATTTGGGAAGGTGTGGAGGGAGAGGGTAGGATGTGACCATAAGAGTGGCATAAGAGAGATTTTTGTGATAATAGAATAGTTCTTTTATTCTTGATTTTCGTAGTAGTTACACAAATATATACTTGTGAAAAATGGCATAGAAATGTACACTACTGTGTATAAAAAATTAACATAGTTGGCCTGAGGCTGTTATCCTTATCAAGGCCAGTTTGCAAGGTTGATCCTTGGCTGGTATCTGGGAATTTGGATTCTGGCAGTGTTCCCACTGTTCTCTAACCAATAATGGTGGCACACTGTGCCTAGATGATTTGCACAATGTTTTTTATGCTCAACACCTGGAAGTTTCTTCTGGAACTCTGGAATTTTCATACATGCTAGGCAGAGGGCACCTAGATGACCAATATCTGATAAAAATGTTGAATGCTGAGTGTCTAACGGGCTTCCCTGGGTAGAAATATCACACATGTTGCTACATTTTCATTGCTGGGAATGACAAATGAAGGGATGGGAGTGAGTGTACTCTGTGACTTCTTATGGGGGAGAGAAAATATAAGAAAGCCTGCAGATGGATTCCTTCAGACTCTGCTTGTGTCTTTTTACCTTATGATCTGCTGTGTATCTTTACTACAATAAATCTTAGCTATGAGTATAACTGTATGCTGAATCCAGTTTTTCTAGCAAATCTCTGAATATGAGGGTGGTCTTAGAGACCCCAGACACAACAACCATTGTACCAATGTCAATTTTCTGATTTTGACATGTACTGTAGTTACGTTAAGATGTATTAAATAATTCTTGGGGGAAATTATGTGAAGGGTACACATCAAGACTTCTCTATATTTTTGTATTATACAGTTGTAACTTCTGTCAATCTGTAATTATCTCAAAATAGTTAAAAAATTGTCTATGAGGAAAAATACTGTCCATTCTATTTGTGATGGTTAATTTTATGTGTCAACTTGACTGACCATGGTGTACCCAGATTAAACACTATTTCTGAGTATGTCTGTGAAGGTGTTTCCAGATGAGATTAGCCTTTGAACAGGTGGGCTCAGTACAGATTTCTCTTCCCAATGTGGGTGGGCCTGAATAGAACAAAAGGAAGAGGAAGAAAGAATTCATCCCTCTTTGCTTCCTGCCAGCCTGCTTGAGCTGGTACATCTCATCTCAACTGCTTCTGCTCTCAGACTGAGATTTATACCAATGGCTCCACTAGGTTCCTAGACTTTCAGAGTTGGACTGAATTATACCACCAGCTTTTCTGGGTCTCCAGCTTGTAGACAGCAGATCACAGAACTTCTCAGTCTCCATAATCATGTGAGCCAATTTCTCATACTAAATTACATATATATGCCTTATAATAAATCATATATGTGTACGTATATATGTGTGTCATATATATACATGTATATGTGTGTGTGTGTATATATATAATATTTTTTCTCGCCTAGCACACCTCTTATGACCAATGGTACACAATTATGAGATAACTGACTAGGGTTAGAAGTTCAGCTTCAAACTCGTATTAGTGGAGATATACATGTGTTTGTTTTTGATGGACCAGTGGACTCAGTGTATATCAGTGGAGATATACATGTGTGTTTTTTCTCAATGGACTAAGCGAGTTTATGAATATAAACTGCTTGTAACATCTAAATGGTTTCCACCTTAAAATGCCCATCCCTAAAGAGACAGTATAATGTAATAGTTCAGACCATATACTCTAGAGCCAAGACGACATGGATTGTATCCTGACTCCACTATTTACTACTTGGTGAATTTAGCAAGTTACTTAATCTCTGTGACTCAGTTTCCTAATCTACAAAGTAAGAATAATAAAATGGGATAGTTATGGGGAGTAAATGAGCTAATCCTTACAAAGTGCTTAGAACAGTGGCTTGTCATATAGAAAATATTAAATAAATGTGAGCTATTATTTTGTAATTTTTTAAAAACTAACTTTATAAATAACACAACAGAGCCTGTGGCTCTTACAATCCTAAATAAAAACATTTTTGAGAACAGGAACAGCAGCAGAACTATGGTAATGCTATAACTAGAAGGCAAAAAACTCTGGAATTTAAAGATGCAAGTGGTACATTTCTAACCTAAAGCCCCTGCCCTTTCCTCCCTACCTTCCCCCAATTAGCAAAAATTATTCCATGTACTGGAACCAAATGAATATAGAGATGTCATTATTGGCAACTACCTCCATCTCCAACTCACTGCTTCCTCCTACAAAGTTGTCTGATCCTTCTTGGAGGCCTTGAAGAACAGGAAGAACCATTTGGACAGAGCAGTAGACTGCTCTGATCATGACAATTCCAATTCTGCTCACAAGTGCTACCAAGAGAGAGAACTATTCCATCCTAGTCTAAGACTCATCTTTGAAGTACTGTCTAAATAGAGAAGGCTAAGCAATGGGCACCTGTTAATGCTGATTTTATACTGATTTGTTTCACTGATTGGCAATCTGGTCAGTGGAAGAAATGGCAGCTCTGTAGTATTCCAGAAATTCTTGGGATTAAAAAGTACAAACCTGCTTTTCTTTTGTTTCTTCTATTGAATCCATCTAGAACCTCCTTTACAGTATCTTATCATCCTTTACATCCTTATCATCCTACCTTATCCTTATCATCCCTTATCCCTACCTATCCTTATCATCCTACCTCCTATCATCCTTTAGAACTCAAATCCTTAGTGGCCTAAATAAGGATTATTTTCTACTTCCTTATACATCATTATAATCCGGGATTTGGTGTCTTAGGCTACCTTTTTTGGTGTCTGAGTAGTTCTTTTTTGAAGATAATCCTAATCCATCTTCTATTTTATATGCATGCAAAATTTAGACTACTACTCCAAGTTAGGCAAAGAATTGATTTTTCCTTTTACTGATTTGTACTATCAATTCTAATTTTTGATACAATTTTTTCCTCAAATTATTCTTTTTATTTCTAAAGTATTATTTGATCTTAAACACATAAATATATTTTGTCAATTTTATCAATAGAAATTTTAACTTTTATAAATATAGAAATATCAAAAGAGAGCTGGCTAGTAATTAGGGAAAGAAGGAATAGTTTTTTCTTTCTTTTTTTAATTGATAAATAAAAATTAATTTTATTTATCATAGACAACATGATGTTCTAAAATAATGTATACATTGTAGAATGACTAACTCAAACTAATTAACATATGTATTACCTCATATATTTATCATTTTTTTGTGAAGAGAACACTTAAAAATCTCTCTTGGCAATTTTTAAGCATACAATACATTGTTATTAATCATAATCACCATGTTCTACAATAGATCTCTTGAACAAATTAATGATTCCTCCTATCTAACTGAAATTTTATATTCTTTGACCAACATCTCCTCACCCATGCCCTCCCCAGCCCCTGGAAAACTGCCAGTATATTCTTTACTTCTATGAGTTCAACTTTTTAAGATTCTACATGTAAGTGACATCTTGCAATATTTGTCTTTCTATACCTGGCTTATTTTTTTAACTTTATGACCCTCCATTTCTAATTGGGAAAGCCTATTTCTATTAGTTTAAGTTTCTCTTAAAATGAACAATTTTGTGGTAGGAATGGGGATTAGAATAGGCTCATTACAGAAATTTTGTCACATAAGAAAGTACAAGACATAGGAAGGCAATAAATTTATATGTACCCTTCTCTAGGGTTAAAAAGGAAAATACAAATTGTTCTAGATCTCAAAATAAGCATACACTATTTTCTCATTGAAAAACGCTGATCAAGTCCTTTATTTCAAACTTTCAAAAAAAGACTTACAGTATAATTAGTAGCTTGAATGTTCCTAAGTGCTGCTTCCAGTTGTGTTATCAAGAAACGTAAAGTCAAAGCAGGAACAATTTCTTCCCCATTCTGGCTGTTAGCTACAACTTCTCTCTGTGGAAAACAATATAGTTGAAGATTTCTTTAGGTTAAAACAAATATCTACATATGTTTATATTATACAAATAATATATGCTTATTGTAGAAAATTTGGAAAATAGAGATAAAGACAGTTTAAAAAAAAACTCACATCACCCAGATACACTATTCTCATACTTGTTTTTAAGTAGTCTGATGAATCTCCTTTGTAACTATTTCCTCAAAACACTAAAGATCATTACTATGCCTGCCAAGGATGGCAACATCCACTCCTACTTCAAAGGAAGATGGTAATCCCACTTCATTCTCATACTTTCTATTCTACAGCATAGCCAAAATCTTCCCTCTAGCCCTGAACCTGTGATAAACAGGAATTCTGGCATTAATACCAATACCAGGGCAAGCAAGCCATTTTATGCTGCAATCTGATTGGAACTGAGCTAATACATGCTTTATTGTGTACCATAGTTTGTTCATTACATGCTTGAAATAAAGGAAGGACTATGTCTTATCACTGTGTCCATTCCCTAATGTTTTGTACCCACAAGTGCTTGGCTTAAATAACATTATCTATTTAATAACATATACTCTGTGTGGAAAGTTTAATCTACACTTTAACTTGGTTTCTAGTATATAATACTTTCTTGTTTTCACCCTAGCTATCTAGGTACTTACTTCATTTCAGTCTCCCCAACAGTCAATCTAACGAACCTCTTCTCTATCAACACACATTCCATAAAGTAGTCCACTACCATATTTTTAAATAGTGTCTACAAATTGACAGTTTCCAAATTTATATTTCCAGCCAAGAACTACCGTGTTTCCCTGAAAATAAGACCCACCCATAAAATAAACCCTAGCAGGATTTCTAAGCATTTGAGCAATATAAGCCCTATCCCAAAAATAAGACCTAGTGATGGGCGTGGCTATGCAGCTTATCTCCACAACCCATGCATTTCGTCGTGAGCGGTAAAGAAGACCAGCAGCCCTTCTTCTCATCTGCCTCATCATGACAGCTACTATCCCAGAGGTGACTCGAAAGGTGCGGGCAGCCCCACCAACAAGGTCGGCTCCCCCTGTCAGGTCTTGGCCATCCTGTGCCTGCTGCAAGCTGAGGCTTTGAGGGGAAAATAACACATCCCCTGAAAATAAGCCCTAGGGTGTCTTCTTGAGGAAAAACAAATATAAGACCCTGTCTTATTTTCGGGGAAACACGGTATCACCTGAATTCCAACCTCATATATCCAGCCATTTACTCAACAATATCTCTTGAATTTGAACAGGCATATAAAACAGTACTGAAGTTATACCTCTGTTAAGCAGCCTAGGTGGTTTCAGATGAATCCTCCCAAGGAAAACAACTAAACAGCTGGACAACATATAAAAACCATTTATCTGAAAGCAATGGAAAACTACCAAGGCACTGCCAATCTCTCAGGCCAACATACAAGAGAGGAGGAAGGATCAGAAACATGAGACTAACTCACTTTTTAAAGCACTTTCCATTTTCAGTTGTGACTGAGATTCTAGGCAGAGCCTTCAGCAAATTTACAGAGCTGGGAGGAAAATTGGAGTGCATGGCCTATCAAGGAGGTGGGCCCCTGGTTAACACCCCATTCTTTTGTAATGGAAGCAGACCATAACACGAGGATTTGAATGCAAGTAGTTTATTTGGGAGGTACAGAGAAAAATGGTAGGAAAGTGAAGAAGTGATATAGGAAAGGGAAAACAGGCTTTATATTAAACGGTGTGTTACTAAACTAATTACTCACAGCTGGCGATTGGGTTTAATACAACAGGGAAACTCTAGAAAACTGAGAAATATGAGCTTCAGGATTATCCAATTACTCAAGGGCAGACGGAACTGGGGTACTTACATAATAACTTCCATGACTTACTGATTGAGTGCTTTCTGGGGTGATGGGGGAATATTAATTCCTTAGGTCTTTTGAACTGCCATGAGAAGTACAGCCTTCTGCAGTTCCAGAAAAAAAGGCCCTGAGGCATAGAGATGTAGATATTGAAAACAGGAAATTGTCTAGAGCATACTGAAAAGATAGGTAGGGTCCAAGGGGTATGAGCAGGCCAGTGACAGACAGCATCTGCTACAAAAGGTATAGAAATAGACTCTTCCTCACAGAACATAAGTAAAGATCGGAATCATCCCAATCCCTTGTTGAATTACGTCATCTACTAGAAAAGCACAAATAAGAATTACTTGGAAAGATTTTGCCTGGTTTTTCTAGTTCTTCAGAGGAAATTTGCTCTGAAACAAATGAGGCAGTCACTACAAGCAGTAGAATTCTCCCTTATCTTTTCAATGAGTGTAATTTGTATTGATGTTTTCATGTTCATTCTGATTTTGGTTATTTTTGTTTTCTTTCTTTTTTGAACATTCTTACCAAGCATTTATCAATTTTATTGGTCTTTTTGAAAAACTAAGCTTTGTACCATATACTGCATGGCTGAAATAAAAAAAAATTTAAATAGTTAAAAAACCCCACCAAGTTTTGCCTTTATTGATCCTCTCTATTTTATATTTTATTCTATTTGTTTGAGCTATCCTTATTACTTCCTTTTTTGAATGTTTCTAATTTGCTGTTCTTCCATTAACCTTTTAACCTTCATGCTTAGATGACTGATTTTCAATCTTGCTTCTTTTTCTAATACATGCATTTCAAGCTATAAATTTTCCTAAAAGCACAGCTTTATCTAATAATACAAGTTTTGATATATATATTTTTATTCAGTTCAAAAATTTATTTAACTTCCACTGCAATTTCTTCCTTGATCTATTGGTTACCTAGATTAGAAGTATATATCATAACTTATGAACATATGATATGGTTTTCTAGTGTATCTTTCTGTTACTGATTTCTAGATTAACTGCACAGTAGTTAGAGAACATGTTCTATATATTTTGATTCTTTAAAATTTGACAAGTCTTGTTTTGTGACCTAGCATCTTATCATTTATAAAAGTTTTGTATGTATTTGGGTCTACTTCTAGAATTTCTCTTCTATTTTCTAGACTTGTCTATAGAGTCAAGAACAAGTAACAAATTATTTTTAGTTATTAGAGCTTTATAAAGTATCATATCTATGTGAGCAAATTCCCAGCCCTTCTTCCCTATACTTCTCTTATATAATTTTCTTGGCTATTTTTCCCCTTATTTCCCATGTGAACTTCAGAATTAGCTTTTAGTGACACTTAGCCAAAAAATCCTTTTGTTTTACTGAAATTAGATGATATTTGTAGATTTTAATTTAGAAAAAATTGACAGCTTTAACATATTGTGTCTTCCTACATGTACTATTTTCCCTTCAGGTCTTCTTTTCTTACCCTTAATAGAGTTTTAGAGAGTTTTATTTACTGTTTTAATATAGAATATTGATTTCTAAACTTAATGTGAATGAGATCATTGTATGGATGCTTGCTAAAATATAGATTCCCAGATTTATTCCCAGAGATTTCGATTTTTTAGAACTAGTACAGGGTTCAGAGGTTCTCATCAGAGTGGTTTAGGACAAACTTAAAGAAATAGTTTATCTTGTACATTTCTTAAGAGTTTTTCCTGGGTATTTTACTTTTGTTGCTATTAAAAAAAAGTACAGTTGGCCATTTGTATCTGTGGATTTCAGATTCATGAATTCAACCAATCATGAATTGAAAATTTGAAAAAAATAAATAAATAAAAAATAAGAATACAACAATAAAAATAATACAAATTAAAAAGATAATACAGTATAACAGCTCTTTACATAGCATTTACATTATAGTAGGTATTATAAGTAATCTAGAGATGATTTAAAGAATAGAGGAGGGTATGCATAGGTTATATGCAAATACCATGCCATTTTATATAAGGAACTTAACCATCTGTGGATTTTGGTATGGTTGAGGGTCCTGTAACCAATCTGCCACAGATACAGAAGGATGGCTGTACTCTTCTTCTATTTTCACTTTCTAGTTGTCTATGTTTTGCATATGTGAAGGCTTCTGATTTCTGTTTCTTGTTTCTGGGCAATTTCCAAAAGATAAGAGGGAAATGTGGCATTACTTCATCAATTTCAAGCCAGAATTCATTTATACTATGATACATTATCTCAGTGAAGGTTATAATTGTACATAAAGTCTTATGGACATTTTCAGAGTTTGTCTGAATTTTTTTTCTTATTAGTATTAATATGTTTCATGGAAATAATTACTGATGCATTCTTTCAAAGAAAATGCAAATGTGGCCTTTTCAAGATAACTATGGTGCTTTGTTCCCCTCTCCCCCAGTTAATTGTCACAAAGAAAAGAGTAGATCATTTTCTTTAACTTTAGAAAACCCCATTAAGAAATGGTACCCTTCCTATGATGAAATTTATCAAAACCTATTATATAGAAAAACTATTTTCAAAATGGAAATCTATAATATATTCTCTAGTTTTATTTCACTCACAAATCAAAAAGTTTTGGGTATTATTTTTGAAAAATATGTTAACATTTTACAAATTGGAAAACCAAAAGCAGTCCCCTGTCCCAGAGTGACATGTTATAAGTTATTAGTAGAAGTAGAATAAACACTAGACCTTATAGTTAACAGCTTATAAGCTACTAACCCGCATGCCTACCACTATACTCGAAAGGATAGCATCAACTAATTCTATTTATTTAATTTAAAAAAGTATATAGTCAAGGTTGACACCAAATCTCTTTACAAGAAGATGAGATTTCTAGACCTTAGCTATACAGTATGGTTTAAAAAAAAAAAAAAAAAAAAAAAAAAAAGCCATATACAGAGAGCTGTATTTCTGCCTTAAAGAACAGATTATGATATTACCTGCATATTTTGGAAGGAAAAATCTTCTTGTAAGAACTTCTTAATGTGAGGAACCACACCTTTTGGTAGAGTATTAATTGCATTTAATAACTTCTTCACTTCCAATAGTAGGTTAATAGGGACAAGATCAGTAGGTATTTCCTTTTCCTGTTTGTCCTAGAAGACAAATTATTCATTAAAAATTTATACTATTATACATACTCTCACTCTAATTCTAAAACCAGTCAAAATATTAAAAAGGAACAAAGTGACTGCAATATGTAGATCACTGTGATAGAACTACAAAAATCCAAGAATAATAAATGTTCTCTGTACTGTCAGGAACTTACAATATTACATAGATTATTTTATATAATATCAAAACTATATCTAAGAGTGCTTTTTACATTATATGACTGATGCTTTAGCTACTAAACTAACAGCAAATTGAAATGAGTAAGAGTTGTAAACAAAGTAAAATAGAATGACTCTCATCATCTAAATTCAGTCAGAGCTGAGTAAATAGTAATAATCTTGGGAATTCAAGAACTGATTCTTACAGATGTAATGGTTGATAACTATACAGTCAAGTCCTGCTGGATTGTCTACTAATATTAGTTGTAAAAAATCTGGTGGGAAACAGAGATGGATAAAGGGCCTAGAACAAATGGATGATAGCCTTCCTTCAAACCTTAACAAAATACCATAGTTCTCATACCCTGTTGAAACTTGAGAAATATGATTATGTTGCTGTTGACCTCTACAAATCAGAACAAAAAGCTTCTTATTGCAGAAGGCACACAGAGTCACTGAAAATGCTCTGGTGTGGGGTGACTCTTCAATGCCAGGTCTCTAACAGACCTGGAACTACACAGAAAAATGACTAGGAACCAATAAAGTCCCTAATCACCCTTCCTGGGTTTGAGTATTAAATTAAAATACCTCCATCCCCATATATACCTAACAAATATACCTTAGATTTTATAGTACTTCATATATGAAGATTATATACATTGGAAAATGTAAACCATTTACTAAATCTCCGTGAAGCATGTTCACTATGCTATTCGTTATACTATAGGTGGTCACTGTATTATTCTTGTAACTTTTCTGTAGATTTGAATTTTTTCAAAAAGTTTTTTAAAAAGTCCCACAAAGTAACTAGAAAAACTCTTATAAAGAATGACCACTATCAGTAGTGCATATATTTGAAACTAAAGGTCAATTCTAGTCAAAAGTCAGTGCAGAATAATCTGATACTAATTAATACATTTATGCACAAGCAAGATTATGGCATAAAAAAATTAAGCTTCACACCTATTAAATATTTTTATCTTATAAATACAATTTTAATTCTTTAAGTTGTTTGTCAAGATATTTGATGCTCGATCCATTTTTGCAAAATTGATTTAACATCTAAACCAAATTCTAGTCAAAGCATCTACCCTCCTTGGTTTTGTATTCCCAATTCTAGAATTGTTTGTCTGGATCTAGTCCCTTGGTTCTTGCCTTTGCTAAACTGTACAACCCTATGTACATCTCTGTGTAGTGCATTTCTTCTGCACCTTTTTTTACAGTGATAAACTTATGCAGGTCAATACTGTGACTATTTTATGTTTACATATTTTCTCCTTGTAAGTTAATTTATAACCTTTGCAAACCTTATTAACAAGTGGGCATCAATCATTATATTAATAAAAATCTAGGTGGAAGGTAAAAATTGCATGAACAAGAACCTAAAAAATACCTCTTCATCAATCTTTCACTAAATATAAGGACATATGGTATTCATATAAATATTTTAACCTATCATAACGCATATTGTCATTGGCAATAAAAACCTTATATTTATGTATAATTCAGAATTATTCTCTTTCATTTAGACCTAGAAGTTCTAACAGTAAAGATAATAAAAAATTAAAAAATTTAACTTCGGAAACAACTCAGTAAAACTTATTAAATAAAATTCTGTATGTACGTGTGTTTTCTTTATATCTATGTACATGTGTGGTTTTCTTTGTTTGAATTTTCCCTTCAAAAGACCAATAAGATATTTCTTAAAACTGATTATTGGGATGTTTCTGGACAAGTCAATTCAATTTTCTACTAAAGTTATGAAGAGGATTAGTGTTTAAAATGATAACCTTGAGATACAGCATCAATCATCAAAGCAAAAGTTAAATTTGACCATTTTACTTATTAAGGTAGGAAAGTAGACTCACCTAAAACATTTTAACAGACAATTAAACTGACTAGATTTACTAGGCATTCTTATCCAAAGTCATTATTAACTAAAAGTTAATGAAAATTAAATTTTTTCTTACTAGTTGACCAGATGACTTTTCCAACTTATTCTCAGTTTCCTCTTTCCTCTGCTCCTCCACAGCAGGATCCCTATTTTAAATGAAAAAGAAAGGTATATTCACAGCATCTTCTCACAAAGAACATAATTGTGGTAGTAAAGAATCTAACAATTTAATTCTTGTCTGAAGTTTCAGAAGTGTAACAAATATGTATCAAAGATTGATAATAGTGGTAGGTGCCATACCTCTTTAGGGACTCAAGTTAAAAAAAGGAAATTAGGCCATGCTCTTACTGTATGGTGACAGAGAAAACAGCAAGCTGATGTAAAGAACTTTGCATCTTTAATAGACACACAACAGACCAAAATAATGGGAAAAAATTAACCTCATAACACTGTTTCAAGAGAAAAAAAAAGGTCCTTGAAAAGGTTAGTGTTTCGTGTGTGTGCATGTTTGTGTGTGCATGTGTGTGTGTTTATGAAAATACAGGTTAGGAAAACATCTATCTTGCATAGATCATTTTTACTGTTTGCGGCTCCTGGACTTAGAATTGTCCAGTTTTCCGAAATATTTTTTTAAATTGAGGGAGAATATCATATTTAGAAACTATTAACTATTTTGGTAAAAAAATAATTTGACAGGTTCTGCTTTTAACATTGGCTTGAAATGTGAACATATTTGCAGTGTTATATACTGAACTGAAAAATATATTTATAAAATTGCTTTTATCTACATACAGAACCATAATATAGGAACCATAATATAGGATCATATATTATTTATATAATATTAATTCTGTACACTAGCAGAAATAAAACTGAGGTGAGAAATTTTTATTGATTTACTCAGAATTATACCTTATAAACATTATCCTATTTTATTTTATTTTATGTATTCATTTGATAGACAACATTTATCATCTACCATATGCTAACTGATTTTGCCAGAGGTTTACTGGGACAGATAAACAGTAGAGTATTATCCAATTTTCAAACTCCTAATGAAAATTTCAACACAAGATGCTTTAAACATATAAACATTTCACAATATGATTCTCAGTGCTCTTTAAAGTGTCATGGTAAAGACAAGTCTATTAATTGTCTTTTCCTCCACTTCCAAGCCCCACTCCAGAAAAAAACACAAGGAACATGTTGTTATCAAGGGATGAAAAATATTGCAGCAGTATTTTCACAGGTTTGAAAAAGAGTACAAAATGTTCTAAAATGTATACTCTACTTGTTAACTCCATTTAATGATCATTCATTCACTCCTTAACCCAATAGTTTTCAATCCCAGATGCATATTAAAATCAACTAGAAGGCTTTTGAAACATCCAGATTCCCAAAACCTACTTCACATCTTCTGAATCAAAAGTGTCAAGTAAGCTGCTATATTATTTTCTATAGGCTCCATAACCAATTTTTATGTGTAACCCCAAATAATCCTCACCTCCACCTCTGTACAAAATAAAGCTAAACCTCTTAGCAACACAGTCAAAATCCTCCTCTCAAATTTTTCTTAAGTACTTTTTCTTGCTGTTTCCTCAGCCAAATGACCTCCCATCCTCCCTTGCTTCCACACCCAGCAAAATGCTTCTCATCCTTTAAAGATCAGTTCAAATGTCACTTTGTGGAAACTCATTCAATCCCCAGTCAATAATTGTTATTCCTTCCTATGTACAGCCACAGCATCTCTAATATAATACTTACATAATTTGCCTAAAGATATAATTACTTTTTATATATTTTCCTACTATATTATAAGCACTCTCTAAGTATACAAATTTTGTCTTACTCTTTATTTACTAAGCACCAAGGAGTCAGTAAAATGCTTATAAAATAAATTCATAGGTCATAAGGCTTATTATTTATATAATAATGGTTGGAGGGAGATATCCAACACTAACCTGCTGTTCAGTATTATATGAGAAAGGTACAGGCAGGCTGAACTTGTGCACTGGTTGGAGGGAATAGACTGTTACTTGGACTGGGGCCAAATGAACCACTCAGTAGAGTCTTCTGCTTAAGACTCAGTAGAGTCTTCCCTCTATAAAATGAGGATAACAGTATCCAATTCTTAGAGTTGTTATGATATTTATATGAGCTAACATTAGTGAAAACGTTAAAAGCAATGCCTCACACATAGTAAATAGTAAGTCTTTGTAAGTGTTTGTTAAATGATAAAATATTATTTTGATGAGAATGTTCTAAGAGCAGCAAGGTGTGGCACATTTTTCAATTCTTAACTCTTTAGCCAAGATGTAATCCCTAGTGAACTTTTCTAAAATTAGATTTTACCAAGTCTACATTCCCCACTAATCAAATTTGCCAAATTTTCTTGAAGCATAAGAGTATTTCATTCATACTAACTTTCCAAGGTTATTGGAAAAGACAAATGTCATGTCTTTGGAATACAACAATTGCAGTTGGTTTCTGTCAATCTCTCTCTTACCTCACAAAAAATTCTTCTGGTAGAGAATCCATGTTGCACAGGTTCCTTTACAAAAATTGTATTCTAGTAGTTGCAAACTGATTTTTACTACTGCTGTTCAAAGCTGTAAGGAAAATGATATTTAATGAGGATATAGAAAAGTTACATTCTTTCTCTCCACTATAAAAACAGTATAAGATCATTAAAGAAAACTTTGAAAATGTTCTAAAAGATAATGAATCACA
The DNA here is from genome assembly GCA_008086735.1 of Cheirogaleus medius. Taxonomy (NCBI): domain Eukaryota; kingdom Metazoa; phylum Chordata; class Mammalia; order Primates; family Cheirogaleidae; genus Cheirogaleus; species Cheirogaleus medius. The sequence goes on from VBSM01000272.1 coordinate 63,096,851, forward strand.
TAGCTTCACCATCCAAACATAATCACCACTACCTTTAATGTACTTATTTTTTTCCAAGTATAGGTATATTTTACCAATTTGTAATCATACCAAATAGCAAATGTTTTAACCCACCTTTTTTACCACTGTATGTTATATCAAAAATATCTTTCATGTTATTTTATCTTCCTAGTAAACATTCTCAATGGCTGTATAAGAGTTGGTTGATTGGGGTTTCCTTGATGATTTCCTTATAATTAGATGTTTAATTTCACATTTTTTTCCATTATAAACAATTAGTTCCATGATAAACACCATTGTCCATAAAGCTTTTTCCTTATTTATGATTATTTCCTTACAATAAATTCTCAAAAGCAGAATTAGTAGGTCAAAAGATAAAAACATTTAAAGCTTCTTGGTGCATATTATTAAATGGCTTCCCAAAGGGTTTGTACTAGTTTATTTCCCATAGAGGTATATGAGTTCCTGCTTAACACAATCTTGATAGTACTAATTGTTTTGTTTCATTTTAGTCTAAAAATAACAGGTGGCCACTTTTTCCCCAAATCATATGATTCTATACCTCCATAAAATAGGAGAGGTGGGATGTAAAATACACTTACACAATCTGATTCAAATATCAATGGATGTCGTGAATGTTTCCTGGAAATTAAAGTACTGATGCAACAAATTAAAACAAAGGGGGCTAGAGTATCATTAGTATGTCTATTTATTTATACATCCCTCTATTTATTCCAAAACAACTCTTCTAAAATTGGTCCCATTTGATCTTCTTTACTAAGAATTCAAGCCCCCAGACTCCAGAGCCCTCTGCTAGGATAGCGTCTCTTTCTGATCCCACTCTAAGCCCAGAAAGGGTTAGAACAAGCATATGTAAACTGCTCCTAGGTACTCTTGGGCAAAGGAAGAAATGCTGAGGGAAAAGAAAAGAAAGTGGCAGCAACAGCATATAAAACAGACCTAGACTGCCTTCCTGCCAAGCACCAAGACTGAATAATGTTTCTCATTTGTTGTCTCAGGGCCACTTATTTATCTTAGTAACTGAGTGGCTAGTTTTCCTAATAGCATAATTAATACACACCCATAGACTTTTGCGGGCCCATAACTAAAAGACAGTTCAGCATGGGTAATTCCCAAATCAAGAAATATATTTTGCAAGATCAATTATAAGTCAACATTAAGAATTTGGATTGTATTTATTCAAAGAAACATTGTTCTAACGATGTTGAACACCCTAAAAAGGCAATTTAACACAAAGAGAAAAAAAAGTAACTGCAAAATCTGGCCCTCCAAAGCCTTGAGGTCTGAGTATCTTCTCATTAGTAACCTTAGAATAGAGGAGGGGGCAATTTCACTCTGGTATAAGGGATAAAAGAAGTCCTGTGAAGATCATCTATAAAATAAGTATTCCTAATTATGATATTATGTACCAATATTCTATATTTGATTCAAGCCAACTCTATGTAACAGAAAGTCTTGAGAGACAGGAGTATTTCTCCAACAATTTGATGCTGATACTTCTTAATTGAAACACAAATGCAAAGATAAAGACACACAAACGCATACACACACAAAAAAACTTCCTTCTAAACTTCGTCATTTAAAACAGAGCTTTCTAACACCTCTTAATTTCTTGCCCATCCTTAACCAAAAAACACTTCTTGCTGTCAGTATTACAACTCACTTATGTGGAATTCAGCTCTTACAGATAAATTATTTTATTTTATAGTTTTATTCATTTAAAAAATTCAGTAAGCAAAGCCATAAGCAAAGTCATATTTAAATTTGTATATTCTCTGTTCAAAAACTGATAAAAAGAGAACTTACAGCTAATAATGAAGCAGAGAGGTTGGATAAACCTTGTCAGTCTTTCATAGATCTGCTTCACTTTAATAAAGCTATACAGAAAAGGGCACGGCTTTGAGAATTTTAGGATTATGATCAAACTATTTTTCTTTTATGGTTTCTATAAGCCACCCTGGTTATTTTAATAAAAAGTAACCACATTATTGTTAAGGCATTATTTCACAGCCAGAGAATACAAACGTATGCCTTTTCTAGACAAAACAATTCCCTCATTTCCAGAATGTATAAAAGCTCAGACATAGAGACCTCCCCCTCTGATAAGCTCTTCTTTGGTCAGTAGCTGTTTGCATAAACCACAGCGAGGATGAAAACAAGGGAGGAAAATCCTCTAGTGACAAGATAGAGAGGACTGAAGGCCTCTGCTAAGCTGTTTATTGTTCAGCTTGAAAAAGAAAAGGATTGAACATTAATTAATAAATAAATCCGAAGATATTTGGATCCCAAATTAACAGAGTTAAGAAAGTCTAGTGGCTTTCTTTTTCAGCTCTTAAAATACAACCTGAGACGACTCTCTGTGATGAAAGGTTTTCGAGGAGAGAGGATCATCAATCCCATCATTTCCCAGGAGCTAAGCAGGTACGTGTGGCAAACACTACCGGCAAAAGCAGCAGCAGTAGCACTTGACAGCCTGTTGGGGAGGAAGGCAGGCGCAACTGCCTAGCAACCAAAAGGAAGTAGCCAGCCTGAAATCTTACCACTGTGCTTCTAAAATAATCCATAATAATAATAATGGTAAGGTTCTTACCATTCTAGAAGAGGCCAGAGGAAACCTTTAAAGTCAGAGTTAACACAGTAAAATGGGTGAATCTAGTTTCCCCTGGTATATTCATTTCAATAGATTTTCTCTGTCAGCATGAAACAAAATTTTCTCTGAGTTCCTGTTACCCAGGGACTGCTTTTCTACAGAAATCTATTTAAATTCTCGTTGGTTGAGCTGGTGGTAAGCTAAAGTTCAGTGTCAATTTACAGCACACCTTAATCCACCAATCAGAATGATCTTATCTGCAGGCTTTCACTGGTTGAAAAATAAGGTATTGCCATCCATATCCTGATAATCACCAGCATGCCTTTCTTACTATGCCTCTGAGCTCTCAGCTTCTACTTTCCCTCTTATTTACTGAAATTATAACACATTTTTTTTAGTTGCAAAGGTGTTTCATGTTTCCATTTTTAAAGCTGTGTTTATTCACATCAAAACAGGCACAGCTCTTATTTATAATTATTTAATCATTCATTTAAACATTTAACTTGTGGCACTACTGTCACCTCCCTAAACTGAATATAGGCACACTTTTTATAAAAATGCACTTCAATGTTTCCTTTTGACTAAGTAACCTGACCAAGTTAGAGGCTCCAATTTGCCATCAAGTTTACATTTCAATGTGCGGGTAGATGTCCCATGAATTTTCCAGGCTTGTCAACTCTAGCACTTACAGATTACACAATGCCAGGTAAATAAATTAAAAATGAGTATGGAAAACAATAAAAATAATGCCCACACTTTTCTCAATGCTACTACCTTAAAAACAAAGTAATGTATTTGGTGTTTTCTAGGAGAGAAGTTGTTACTTATACCCTCAGGGTCTTTCAATCTTGGCAGTATTAACATTCTGGGGTGGATAATTCTTTGTTATGGGAAGTTATCCTATACATTTTTAGGATGTTTCACAGCATCCCTGGCCTCTGCCCACTAGATGCTAGTAGCAACCCCCCCACCCCGACCCCCAAAACCCCTTCCATCCCCTATTGTAGCAATCAAAGATGTCTCCAGATAGTGCCAAATATTGCCTGGGGCACAAAATTGCCCTGGGTTAGGTTAAGAACCACTGACCTTTAGGAATGGATTAAGATAAGAAGTTTAATTAAGTGGACACAGAACAGATTGTTTGGAGGAAGAAAAACAAGACCATTATGACATCATATAGCATGTATTATACAAACACAAACACCACCACATTTGTCTATAAGAAAAATGGCAGAAGTAGCTCATTTCAATTTCCATGAATGTCCAAATAAGTTGAGAAGCTACATAGTAGATTAAGAGCACAGAAACTTTGAAATAACTCTCCAATGGTATATAGACCTTTGTTGACACACAGTATCTATGCAACCTTATGTGAAATTAATAAACCTTCTTTGTGCCTCAGATTCCTCATCTGAACAGAGGGAATAATAGTGGTACCTACTTCATAGGTTTTTGTGAAGATTAAATACTTAAAACATGTAACAGAACAGTACCTGGCACACAGTAAGCACTATGTAAGTGTTCCTATTACCACCATCTCCATCATCATAATCATCATCATTTAACTGTTTAGGTTTGTAGCAAAATTAATTTCCTTTTCTTCTAATTCCCTCATGAGGGCTCCACTATCACGACCTAATTTACCTCTCAAAGGTTCCACCATACCTCCTAATTCCATCATATTGGGGGTTAGGATTTCAAGAATTGAAGGGGAGTGGGGGGAGGAAGCCTTCAGTCCACTGCATAAGTGTTCTGTGGCTCCAGTACCCTGAAGTTCTTTATTTCTCATATGTTAGTAAGCTCCAGGTAGACAAAAGTGGCTAAGGCCATTAAATTAGATTTAAAGAATAACAGGGCACACCATTATTTTGTATGAGCATTGATGACAATGAACAATATGATTATTTGGCTTTCTAGTTCACCATTAATTTCTTCCATTTTTTTGTTTTTTAACTTCCTGGTAAGGCTACAAAATAAACATACCTAAACATGAGTAGCTAAAACATTATTTGCTTCCCCCAAGAATAAATACATAGTTGGCTTAGGCAACCTCCAGGACTGATGGATGATGCTTGGAAAATCTTGGTAAAAGTTATCAGATTAAGATATTTTTTGCCATAAAAGATCACTGTCCATCTCAGCTCTTACCTTTGCAAAGATAATTGTTAGCAGCACTATCTGGCAGCTTAAACCGGGAAGCAATGTATACCCACTGCCCACTTGTTATAAATCTGCCAATATAGGAAACATGTTTGCTTAAAACAGAATTAGCATCTTATGAAAAGTAGGTTTTTAATTCTTTTTAGATCTATTCAGTTACTTTTGGACTTATGCAGGCAAACTTATAAAATATATATTAATTTGTTTTTAATAGTTAGAACATACCTATCATGAATATGCACATGTTAGGATTTACCTAAAAAAATCCAGATATTCAACTATCCATTAGTTTCAGGTATTTACAGGTAGCAGTGCTAAAACCACGTGGTTCAGAAATAGAGCTAGAAACCATTGGAAGAAGCATATGCTATCCCTGAACACATTCTGCAAAAGTGGAATATTTTCAGCAATTTAAGAATACATTGTCATAACATTTGTAAGATAATAATGCCAAAGGAAAAGAGAACACCGAGACATAACACATACAGAGATGATAATCAACCAATGAATGGAGGACACTTCTGTGTACTTGGCTCTCCCACCACCAATGAAAGCCTATCCTAGCCACCTCCAACTTGCTCCACCCACATAAGAAAGCTAGTTGCTCACTGTTATCTCAGAAAGGCATACATTTGCAAAAGGATGTAAGCGAGAAGGTACAGCAAGCTTTTAGTTGTGAAAGTTTCCTTTCATGTAAAACTAAGTTATTAACTTTGGTTTCATTGAAAAAAAGATTAATTTTCATCAGGCAGGCTAATTTTCATGTGCCAGGCTTTAGGCTATGTACTCATGTACACTGAATAAACATGTGATCCTAACACACTGTGAAAGATAAACATTACTGTAATTTACTTTAAAAATTAAAAAATTGAGGCTTAGAGTGTTCTCCATAGCTAAAAAATCAGTAAAAGTAGGAATTCATGCCCAAATTTCATCAACTGCCAATTCCATGTTCTTTCCACTATGTCTCATTACTCCTAGTGCCATATTTGACTTTATATTAGCTCAGTGTACAATTATAAGCTGGACTAGATTATATACACAGACACACTCAGAAACAAAACTATTTATATGATCTTATTGGTTAGCAAATAATACTGTAAAAGTAATTAATCATATCAGCTTAATATTTCATAGTAGGCTAGTCACATTAGTTTTTGCTAAAAGGCTAGGTGCAGTGGCTCATGCCTGTAATCCCAGCACTTTGGGAGGCTGGGGTGGGAGGATCACTTGAGGCTAGGAGTTCAAGACCAACCTGGGCAATACGGTGAGACCCTGTCTCTACACACAAATTTTTAAAAATTAGCCAGGTGTGATGGTATGTGCCTGTAGTCCTAGCTACTAGGGAGGCTGAGGCAGGAGGATTGCTCAAGCCTGGGAGTTTGAGGCTGCAGTGAGCTATGATCATACCATTGCACTCCAGCCTGAGCAACAGAGAGACCCTGCCTCTTAAAAAATAAATGAATAAAAATAGTGTTTGCTAAGAGTTTTTCATTCAACAAAACAATTCAGAACTATTAGGTACCAGACACTGTATGTGGTACTGAAATGAACAATGAATTGAACAATAATTCATGTCTGTCTAAACGATCTTTCAAAGTTAAAGATTTTTAGAAGTCTCTAAAACTCTTTTGATCCCTAAAGCAGTAAAAAATCAGAATATATTGAAAATATATGAATATCAAATTAATTATAGCAGATATTACTCTAAAATAAAAAAGAATGAGATAAAAGTAAAAAAAAAAAAGTTTCAATATTTGTTGTTCCCACACCTCAATAGACAATTTCACATATCCCCTGAGATGTGCATACTCCAATTTGGACACCACTGTCTTGGAAAACAGCTTCACATTTTAATTCAGGAAAAAGATATCTATCCATTTCATGAACCTAGTGGTATCTATTTTCTGAAAGACCAAAAATTTTAAAATGAGATGTGCAAAGGACATTCATCTGTACCAAACAGGCAAGCAGGCAGGTCTTCAAGAAATAGTAGTTATGATTACTATACCTTAACTTAAAAATAAAACTATGTCACCTTCATCTTTACTTATCTACAAAATTGGATTCAGAAACAATGGATAGTTCTTGTGTTCAAAAAAAAAAAAAGACAAGGCAACATTCTGATTCTGGGATATGAAATCAAATGTGAAAATGGAGGAAAAAACCATTTACCCAAATTATCCAAATCTTGTACTCTTAACCTAGAGTTGAATTCTGTGAAATGTATAGAAAGAAAAATCAAGAATTGTTTTAAAAGTGAAAGTTAATTTTATGGTTTGGCAAGTCATTTAGGGATTAGGGGAATTTTAATACTTGATAGTTGGGAAAAAACTAGGAATAATAATAATTGTAAAGGGTTAATTTTTTTTTTTAGGTTTTTTGATTTTGTGATAAAGGTAACACTGAAAAATGGGAGCTGACACTAATTATATATACTTTGTTTTCTGGGTCTGCATAGGGGTAAAATCAGTTTAATATTAGTATTGAATTGTTTTAGCTATAGTGAGAACATGGTATTTAAATGACCCCATGCCTAGAGCTCTGCCAATTTTCTACTGCTGGATTTCTCTGCCTTCAATCTTTGGAACCTTAGCCAATGAAACTTTTGTTCTACCTGCTGTTTATGCCTACTGAGGTTTTAGATTTGGCTTCATATCCCCAACAGAATGTAAGCCCCACAAAGTAGAGAAATTTGTTTTAATCCCTCTGCCACATATTCAGTGCCTAGAACAGTACCTGGCATACTTTAAGCACTCAGTATTGATTTAAAGAATGAAGTCACCCACCCTCTGCACACCTCAAGGCCTCTGAAGGCAGAAGTAAAGAAGGAATCTATGTATAGATTTAAAAAGTCTTCTCTGCCAATTTAAAGCCCTCCTTTAGAAGAGACAGCCTATATGCTACATGTAATAACGATCCCTGCAGATGACCATGGGGTCAAGATAACACCTGTGTCCTCTGGCAGCTACTTCTGTCTCTTGTGCGAGTTCCTATCCAACCTCTAAATACTTAAGTACCCTGAGGTTCAATCCTTGGATATGTCTTTTCTATCCATATTTACCCCAATATCATTTAGTTTCAAGGCTTGACATGTCTATCTCCAGCCTTGACCTCTCCTTTAACCACCAATAATAAATTCAATAGCCTACTCATCCTCTCTCAGATGTCCAACAGACATTTCAACATAAGCTCAACTGAGATCTAGGTATCTGCCTCTCTCCACAAAATGGCTGAAAAAAGCCACCCAGCCAAGTCAGGCCTAGATCAGACTAACTGCAGTCAACCACAGACCTGTGGACAAGAAATAAACGCTCATGGGTTCAACCACTGAGTTTTGAGGTAATTTGTTATCTAGCAAAAACCAATGAACACTCTACCTTACCCAAAATTACAACACCATATCTCAACTTTGATATTTCCTATTCCTCTTCTCTTTTTTTCACTGTATAACACGCATTACTAACATTCACATATTTGACTATTATGTCTAATCTACTGTCTATATCCTCCATTAAAAGAAAAACAACTTGAACAGAAATTTATGTCTATTTGATTCATCAACGAATCTCCAGAACCTAGAAATGTACACAGAACTCAAGTATTCATTAAGTATATGCAAGATGAAAGAATGAACAATTAGCCCTGTGTTCACATCCCTATGAGTATAATTCCCATATTACAACATTCAGTATTCTATAAACTCTGCAGTTCTGTGAAAACTAGAATTCATGTCTTCATTTAGACTGACTCAATATGACTTAAACTCTGGCTACAAATGATTAAATATTCACTATTTAATATTAAATATTCAATTGTCATATTGAAGACATTATGTTCTTTTTAGGTTTTTCCAGAAGAATAAAAGAGCTAGAAATCCCTAAACTTGAGTTATAAGATCCTGAGCAAGTGTGGTTTACTTCTTTTAACACTGTTTCCTGAACTATAAATTAGGGAAAATACCTAAGCCAAATATAAAATACACACATTAACAAAAATGACAAAGAACAGGGGTTTTATGCCAATCCTTGAAGAATTAAGGATAATTAATATTTTACCCTAAAAAATATCATGTGCTCCTACAGCATTCTTTATTTTTCTTACTAGCACTTATTCTGGTTTGTCCATATTACTAACAGATTCTAATCTATTTGAAAAAGAACTGGCACTCTGTAAATATATGCTGAATGAATGACTATTAGTATTATACAAATGTATTCACCTGACTGGTTAAAATGATTATACCTTTATTTTAAAAAAGTAAAATGCAGATGCTTACTTTAGCTACTGTCTTTTAAAAAAAAATGTTGGCATAAAATAAATGTTTTTTTATAAAAAAAATACAGTATGAAAATGAACTAAGCCATCAACTTGTAAAAAACTAGAAAAAGACCAAAGTAAATAAAAAAATGTATGTATGTGGATGAAATTAATAAAGACAAAAGTAAAATTATTGATTCTGAACTCAAAGAAAAATGAAAGTGAATAAAATGAAAGTTGGTTCTTAGAAAGTTGAATAAAACGTATGAACTTCTAGAAAGCCAAACAAAGAAAAAAATAGCATCAGAATGAAAAAGAAAATTTAAACTACAAAGAAGAGATTAATAGATTTATTAGAATACTGAATGCAACTTTAAATCAATAAATTTTCATGCTGAAAAATTTCTATTTCCAAAATTAACACAAGGAGGGGTAGAAAAAAATTATCAGATCCATAACTATATTAGAAATTCAAATATTTGCTGAAGATCTACCATTAAATAATCTATCAAGCTTAATGATTTTATGGGCCAGTTGTACACAGCCTACAAAGATCAGATAATTTCTATGTGATTCTCATTATTCCAAAGCATAAAAAAAGATGAAACACTTCCAATTTATTTTTCAAAAGTGACATAGCACCCAAATTTGAAACGAAAGAAGGAAAATTTATTGAAAATTCTCACTTGCGAACATAGATTATAAAATCCTGAATAAAATATCAGCAAATTAAAACCTGCAGCATAGCAAATATAGTTTGTTACTACTGCTTGTGGGACCTTGGGCAAATTACTTTATTTTTCTGTCTTACTTTCTTCATCTGTACAGTGGAGATCATAATAGTTTCTACAGTATGAAGTTATTATAAAGATAAGGTAGGTAAATAGAAAGTCTTTAGAATAGCCTGTGGCATGTGGCAAATGCTCAATAAGTGTTATTATCCCAAGAACAAAAAAGCAAGATAATCCATCATTATTATTTTAAAGGGGAATATAAAATATGTAAATATGTAAATTATTTTAAAGAGAAATATAAAATATGTAAATGTGAACATTTGATAATTTTTAGGTTTTTTTTTAGATTAAAACAGACATGAAGGGCAATCTCCTAAACATGATAAAGAATATTTATCACAAGCTAATAGCACAAATTATACTAAGTGTTAAAATACTGGTGATTCCCATTAAGTAACAAAATAAAGAAGTTCAGTATTAACATGACTTTCCATACTTTAGAGATTACACTAATGTGATAATATAAGACAACAAATATTGAAAGAGATAATGATTTACAGATATATAGGTATAAAAAGTGTAAATACATAAAACTCCATGAGAGTTAATAAGAGATTTTAGTCAATAGGCTGGATTAAAGATGTACCAAAAAATCAGAATCTTTTGAGTTGCAATAACAAATTAAAAATTTATAAGAAAAAAAGATAACCTATTCACAAAAATTATATAATACCCAGGAATAAACTTAATGAGAATAATATAAGACTATATGACAAACTATATAAAATTTCACTGAACATAAAATATACCCTAAATACTTTCTATTAATGACCTCAGCAGCATCTATATCTCCTCAATCATTAAACCTAGAAACTAGGAATCCCTTCTAGACTCATCCTTCAATGATCTCCTCACTTCTCACATTCACAGTCACCAAGTTCTGCCTATTTTACCTCATGTATTTCTCAAATTGGTCACCTCTATTTCATCTCCCCTTCAATTATTCTGATTATCCTTTGGAAAGACTCTAGCAGATTAGTCTCCCTACTTCTGGTCTTATCTTCCTCAAAATTATAGCCTATGCAGCTGCCAGAGTAATCAATCTAAAACACAAACCTGACTAGATCAGGGCCCAGTTTAAAACCAGAGATCACCACTGAATTCAGGATGGAGTCCAACTTCAAGACTAATAAAAAGCCTCAGTCATCTGGACCCAGCCTCATCTCTTCCTCCGTTCCTTCTCTCTTTTTAGAGCCTAAAAATATGGCTCTGTGTTTCTTAAATTAGGATATGCAAGTATCTCTGATTAAAGATGTCAGAACTTCAGCTACATCTTACTATGATACATCTTACTAAACTTACAAAATTAATTTTAGTAAAGGTTTTGTAAGAATCATAATTTGATATTAAAGTGAATACAGAAGAGAATGCAAAACTTGCATGACTGCTTATATTTAAATGCAAAATTTCAAAGAGAGATGCCACTTAAACATCAGGCAATTGAGAGCCTTACTTAGGGATGATGATGACACACCTGTCATTATAAATGAAAATCACACTACCAAACTCTTATCATGGCATTTGCCAATGACTGTAACTAATACCAAGAACTTACTTATGCCAGCAACAGTTGATTCTTCCTGATTAATTCATTTTATAACTGTCTCTAAAACCTTATAAGACCTCATGTTACCACCTCCATCCTTGTTCTCTCTACTCCAGCCACCTGGCCTCCTGCTGTTTGTGGCACATTGTAATACACCCACTTTAGAGCCTTTCATTGCCATTTCCTGTGTCTAGAAACCTTTCCCCCTAGAGAGTATGGCTTTCTCAACTCCTTTAAGTATTGCCTCAAATGCTGCTTTTTCAATGAGGTTTATCCTGACTTTCCCATTTCTCTTATCTATTACTAACAGTACTCTGGAGCAATAACTCCAGAGCAATAACTCTGCTCTATATTTCTCCATATATAATTTTCTTTACTTGCTTATTGTTTCCCTACCAGAATATAAGTACCAGACCAGTAGGATTTTGTTTTATTCATTAAACCTCCAGTGCCTAGAAAGGTGTCTAGCATATTTTAGACTCTGAATGAATTATTTATTCAATGGACAATGCTATGAAACAGGTACTACTCTCGGCCAGATTTTTACCTTATGAAGAGACTGAAGCAGAGAATTTGCCTAAGGCCACATAGTCAAATTTGAGGTAGGATTTATAAGCAACCTGGTTCCTCTTTACCAACACTGCATGGTGCCTCTCATTTATGTGGCAAATTTCAAAAGTACTATCTATTTAGTATGTTTCCCTTACAGTTCCTTAGCAGCAGGGCTGTGGTCCACAACCCCCCCAACCCCCCCACCATGGCCCAGTACGGACCTAGGAACCCGGCCGCGTATGGCCACCTGAGCTCCCCCGCCGCCATCTGTGGAAAAATTGTCTTCCATGAAACTGGGGAACTGGGCCTCACAGCAGGAGGTGAGCTGCAGGCCAGCAAGCAAAGCTTCATCTGTATTTACAGCGGTTCCCCATCCCTAACATCACCGCCTAGGCTCCGCCTCCCCACGCACCCCGTCTGTGGAAAAACTGTCTTCATGACGCCAGTCCCTGGTGCCAAAAAGGTTGGGGACCAATGCAGTAGGGGATACTTTCCTGTAGTTCCCTGACTGGCAGTGCCTAGCCCATGTTATACACTCGATAGTTGTTTATAAAATGATGGGAAAAGCATGAATGAATACATTAACTACCCAAAGATTTTTACATGAATGTCACAATTGGTTAAAACATTTTAAGCTTTTCAGATTTAATTTTAAAATAATTTTTAATACAAAAGATGAACGCTGTCTCAAAAAATTTAGTGATGCAAAAATATGTTCTTTGACAAAACAATTTCTAATGAACGATGTAATCTAAATGGACATGTACCCTATTCTTACGATTTTCTACAACCTGCATTTTAAAACTTTATTCGACATCAGCACACACTAAGCAGAAAGTTCCAGAACCAGGTACCTGACTGACTTCACCACATACATCTCTGACTAAAAAACGCAAATAGTGCCATTTTCATAGATATCGAGAATGATAAAACAATCAGTTATGCCAAATAGAAAGACACCTTCACTTACAAAAACTGACGCTAATGAGAACACCCTCCGGCGCAATACCTGGCCCGGGAGTCACCCTGAGGTAGCCTTCTAGAATAAGTTTGACAAACACTATCGTAACGGCCATTAAATGCCAAAGACCGTAGGTTTACTCTGAGAAACAATCATTCCTGGGCAGAAGGGGTGGACGTATGAGATATTTAAAAAAGAGGCCCCTCCCAGGCCGCCTCAACATCTTAGGACCCAAAGATTCTCGTCCTCAGATCTCACCGTGTCTAGACTAGGGGGAAGCGACCATTTCTCAGGAAGAGGATGATGCACAAAGGAATAACCGGCCATCCAGCGTGAAGGCCGAGGAAGTACACGAATAGACCGCACAGATGAATAAAACGCCCCTTGCGCCTAACCGCCCCTCCACGGGTCGGGCCAGAAGAGTGTTTCTCGCGAGATTTCCCGTTTTCACGGGATCTCAAGCTGAAACCTCGCGGCCTCTCAGATAAGGGGGCTCGGAGGGACAGCTCCCAATCCCCTTCACGGACCCACAGAGCACCTGCACCGCAGGCCCACCCCGCCAGTTTCCAGAGCAGTTCCCCAGCGTTCCTAGGGCTTCCGGAGCTCGACCGGAACCGGAAACTTCTGGGGACGAGGGGGAGGGGCCGAAAATCAAAAAAAGCGCGGCGAAAGTCGGAAACCCGAACTGACTGGGTGGTGGTCTTTGGGGGCCTGCGGACGGTCTCGATGGACTCCACCGCCTGCTTGAAGTCTTTGCTCATTACCATCAGTCAGTACAAAGCCGTTAAATCAGAGGCGAACGCTGCTCAGCTTTTGCGGCACTTGGAGGTGAGGCTCTGGGATGCGGGGACGAGACGGGAATGCCCCCTACTAATTCTTAGCTCACGGTGAGGCAGGGGGAGTGGCGGTCCCAGCCTGGGAAAGAAAAGACAGCCTGTCGCTCCCTTAGCTGTTCTTGTCTTCCTGGTAAAGGCGAGTGAGTGTCAAGGTTCAGATGCCTGCAGCGAGAGGGATGAGTGCCTACTGAAGGCTCTAGGAAGAGGGAAGGTGGGACAGAAGGTTGGGAAATGTAGGCTGTGTTTCCGGAAGGTAAAGGACAAAGCTCCGAGCCGTATCTTCTCTTCCTTTGCTATTTGTTTTGATTTTTCCGTCGAAACCAAGCTCTCTTAGTAGACAACGATTCTCGGGGACGGAGGTGGTGGGAGTCATGATTAGAGCTTGTTTTTTGCCTTTAGGTAGTTTATAGTTCAACATGTTGCTTGCTGCTCATATTTCAACTGGTGTTGAACTCGAACTTGAAAAATATTGTCAACGATTTTTGATTAAGAAGTAATCTCCCTTACTACTAAGAGGTCTTTTTTCTTTACCAAAATATATTGCTCACAGTTTTTTGATCCTACAATGCTGAATTATTTTCACTTTTTCTATTAGTATTACTTCTAGTGATTTGCATCTAGATTAGTCTGTTTGTTTTAGGCTCTTAATCTCCTGCTGTCGTTTGTTATGCATTCATGGAATTCAAACTAACCTTGACCTTCGTTTAATTAAAAAAAAAGATTAAGCTCAATTAAAACTTATTTTAATTCTCTGTTGAGGCGCTCCTCTGTTAACATAGAATTGAACATAATTTTAAAATATATTCTCTTTGTTATATTAACCCTGTGGTAAAAGGCTAATGTACCAAAGACTTGTAAAATACTACAGAGACAAGATAATTTCCAATGATACAGCAACATCACCCTTTATTAAAACTGGAGTCCCTTGATCTTCACTGGTGTTCCTCTTCTTACTGCTTCAGGTGCCCATCTCCTAAGTACATTTGTTTCCTTTTTTTCATTTGTACTGGTAAAGGCAAGTGAGCATCAAGGTTCAGCTCCCTGCTGATGATGAGTGCCTACTGAAGGCTCTAGGAAGAGGAAAGGTGGGACAGAAGGTTGGGAAATGTAGCTTCTCAGTTAGGATAGAACAGTAGCTAGTGAATTCCAGAAGCCACAGAATAAGCAAGACCATTGATTTTATTTAAAAATTAGGAGTTAAGCATTTTAGATACTGATCTGAAACATTACCTCTCCTAGAGTAAACAGATTGTGAATCTGAGTGCAATGTTATTGTGAATTGAGGGAGACTTCAGAGAAATTTGGGACTTGATGCTGTGTTTCTAAACTTTCAAGGGGTTTACAGAAAACTCTTCTGCCATTGATACAAAGGTATGAAGAGGTTGAGGTTACCACTCCTAAGGACATTTTTTTGTTATTGAGAGATAAAATACATACAGTGCATAAAGTGAATTAATCGGAAATGAAGAGCTTGATAGTTTTAACATATGTGGACACTCGAATAGCTACCACCTGTATCATAATACAGAACATTTCCAGCACCCCATAGAGTTTCTTCATTGTCCCTCACATAAGTTTCAGATAAGTGGACTTGTACAATATGTACGCTATGTGTCTGGCTTCTTCCTCTCGAAATGTTGCACATATGCCAGTACTTCATTCTTTTTTATTGCTGTATAGAATTCTATTGTAAAAATATGCCACACTTTATATATGGTCTCCTGTTTATGGGCATTTGGGTTGTTTCCAGTTCTGGGTAGAATTATGAATAAAGCTGTCATAAACAATTCTTATATTTTTTTGTGGATATATGCACTCATTTCTTTTATACACCTCAGGGTAGAATTGCTTGGTCATAGGATACGCTTATGTTCAGTTTTAGGTGAAACTGCTAAACGACTTTCTGAAAGATTATACCATTTTACTCTCCCACTAGCAATATATGAAATTTGCCATCATTCATCCACACCAACCCTTGGTGTTTTCATCTTTCTTAATTTTAACACTTTGGTGGGTAATATTTGGGTTTCTTTTATAGTGAATTTGCAGACTTCATGAGAACAACATGTGAGGATACAAAGAGAGATGGTTATCACGTGAAAGTGATTCATTCTTCTATACTTATGCCATGCTTTGTCTTTATAGTCCGGTGTTGAACCAGGGCTTTGAATATTTTATGATTGGCAAAGCTGATCTGATCTGATTCTTGGTGATGGTATTTCACAGTACTAATCTTGTGTAGTGATTAAAAGCATGGATTTATGAACCAAGCTGCCTGGGTATGAATCCCAGTTGTTCTCCGTTATCCTCACTGTGTGCGTCAATTTACTCGTCTGCAAAACAAAATTGTAGCACCTATCTTATAAAGATATTATGAAGATGCAAAGAGTTAACTTATGTAAAGTACTAGATCAATGCCTAGGGCAGAGTAAATGCTATATAAGAATTAATAATTATTAAAATGAATTATATTTACATTAAGACATTGAGTATATATGAGTAAAGGGAAAATTTGTAAAGCGATTTTTCATTTTGCCTTGTACTAAATAATTATTACATGTTAGACTTATGTTATTGAGATACAGATCCAATCCTGAGGGGAATCATGTTTAAAACAGAAAATGTCTTAATCATCTAAAGGGCTAGATCTATAAATAGCCAAAAGGGCATTGCTCAGAAGGTTCCCTACCCCAAAATATCTGTTATTGATGTCTGTAATTTCAGCTTTGGACTTATTTTTTCAGTCTTAAAGACTTTAGTAATGTTAAACCACATATTCTTTGAGAATAGATAATGTGAAAACTCTATTAACCAGAAACACTTTAGAAGAAAAACTGACATGTAGATGAGGGAATAAAAGAGGGATTCAGAAAAGAAAGCTTGGAGCATCAGTCCCCAACCTTTTTGACACCAGGGACAGGTTTCATAGAAGAAAATTTTTCCACAGAGTGGGGCTGCGGGGAGGAGGCCTTGTGAGTGAGGAGAGAGGCTGTAAATACATGAAGCTTCACCAACAGCTCACCTTGTGCTGTGCAGCCCCCAGGTTCCTAAGTTTCATGGAAGACCATTTTTCTGGGATAGGGATGTGGGGGAGGGTGACAGCAGAGCTCTATAGCCCGGTCCCTAATGACCAGGTATCTATCTGCAGTCCTGGGGTTGGGGAGCACAGGAGAGGGATGCTAAAGCATCCATTTAGGTCTGATCTTTTCAAATAAGTGTTTAGAACATATTTAGTCTTATTCTAAAGTAACTAATGGTTTTCCCATCTGTATAGAAAAGATATGCTTAATAATGAATACATTTGTAAAGCATTTTGAAAATTCATGCTTTCTGACAATTGGTTATGGCCTTCAATTCCTGCTTTACCACTCTCTCTCTCTTTCTCTTGCCCCCCTCCCTGCCCCTTGTAGTTTATAAATTATAAGAAAGGAGTAAAAAGTGGAATAACCAAAAATAAAAATTTTCAGTGCCTTGCCTGGCTACTCAAAAGATTCTTTTTTAACTTACTTCTCTGTAATCTCTTAACTTCTGAGATCACATATTATCTTTGGGAAAGAGTGGAAGGAGTAATCCCATAGCTATGCTTTGGACTTTATTTTCCATTCTCTTCCCTCAAAGTAGGTGGAATGAGTGTACTGGAATTCATTGATAAAATAAATATATTGGTAGTAGAGTGCAGATTTATAGTCTGTGCCTCTATGGCATGTTCAGTGTTGTGTGAAGGATAACTATTGCTAGATACTCAAACTTTGCTAACTGGTAAAACAGAAATATAATATACTATAGGGTAGTGTTATATAGGCAAACCTAACCTAGGTTGTGTAAGAGGTTTAGGGAAAGCATCCTGGAGGAAATGAATTTAGACTGAGATCCAAATGATTATTTTAGCTAGTGAGGGAGGGATTAGGTAATCTTCTAGGCATAGGTAACAGCATGTGTGAATGTTTGGAAGAACTGAGTTTTTCATTTGAAATGGAGAAAAGATGAAAATTGCCAGCTCTTAACCAACACATTTTGTTTACTATTTTATAGGTAATTTCAGGACAGAAACTCACACGACTATTTACATCAAACCAGATATTACCAAGTGAATGCTTGAGTTGCCTCGTTGAGCTACTTGAAGACCCAAACATAAGTGCTTCACTGATCTTAAGTATTATCAGTTTGCTGTCTCAACTAGGTAGTACATTTAGTTTCTCTTTTTGAGTTTTTGGGAGATGTATGAATTTAATATTTATTAAAGTGCAGATTTAGTTATCGAATCTCTTGGAGAATGAGTCACATTCAAAAGATTTCTTCCTTGCAGGACCCCTCCGAGGTGATGTACATTGTGAATCTCTTCAAAGAAGGGAATATTATTGTATGCAATATTTCTTATAATTACTCAATCAAAGAATCTGAAGCATATTAAAGGTTCAGTTTTCTAAAGAAAAGAATGTACTTTGGGAAATGCTGGCCTACTTTTGAATTAAAATAACAAAACCCCCATATACATCATGCCAGCGTTAACTACATCACTCAAAAAGTCATGCTACCAATCAAAGAATTATCTTTCTGTGATAGACTGCATTGAACTTTTAAGGGTAAAAATGCTGTTGCTTTTTCTTATTTTTTTCTGTTATCTTTAGTTTTTAAATGTTCATGTAATGGTCACTTTTTCCCCAGTTTTAGGGGGGAGGTTATTTCTGTGCATGATTATAAAATTACCATATGCTTAGTATAAAAAAAAAAATCCTAGGAATCCAGAAACATTAACACAGCAGCATTTTACAATAAACTTTCTTCAGTGATCATAATGTTTTTTATAAACTGTGCTGTACAACGTAGTAGCCACTAGCTGCATGGGTGTGTCAATCATTTGAATTGTGGGTAGCAGACTGGAGAACTGAATCTTTAATTTTTATTAATCTTAATTTATATAGCCACATGTGACCTAGTGGCTACCAATGTAGACAACACAGATGTAGGGTAAAATGGGAAGAGTCTTTACTCGTTACCACCAACCCTCATCATTTCTACCTTTGAGGATAAAATCTCATTTAATAGTTTGATATATGTATCTTTCCAGACCTTTTTCTATGCTATAACAAATAATTTTAGATCTTTATTTGATTGTTTTAGCACATATGGTATTGCAGAACACTATGTGTTTCTTTCTGTATCATTATCTTTTTAGTAGCTGCCTAGAACCATATTTAAATAACACTATGATTTATTCAACCATTCCCCTAATGGTGGAAACTCATGTTCTTTTTCAAGTTTTTGCTATTAAAATCAATAGTGCAATAGATATTTTATGTAATTTTGCTCAAATATGAGTATGTTTCTGTTAGATAAATTCTCAGTGGAATTTCCAGATCATTTAAAAATTTTATAGCCATTAGTAAATTGCTTTCCAAAAAGACTGCCAGTTTGAATGAGAATTCTAGGCACTTCCAACATTTAAATATATTAGAAAGTTTTAAAGTCATAATCTTTTTATTTATTGTTAAATTATATATATTTTAATTAAAATAGACATATATTAGAGGCATTTTGGATTTAAAGAAAAAATTGAAGAGATCTTTTTTATTTTTTATTTTGTTATTGATACATAATATTCATACATGTTTATGACACCATAAATGTGTGATGTTTTATTATATGTGTAGAGATGTTAATGATCAAGTCAGGGTATTTAGGATATCCATCACCACAATGGATTTATCATTTCTATGTGTTGAGAATATTTCAAATCCTCTCTTCTAACTATTTTGAAATGTATAGTACATTGTTGTTAATGCTAGTTACCCTACTCTACTATTCAACATAGAACTTATTTCTTCTCTCTGAGTTTATGTTTGTATCCATTAACCATCTTCTCTTCCCCACATGCACATGCCCCCTACATCCTTCCCAGCCTCTGATAACTGTCATTCTACTCTCCACCTCTATGAGATCAACCTTTTTAGCTCCCACACATAAGTGAATACACGTGATATTTGTCTTTGTGTGTCTGGCTTATTTCACTTAACTGAATAACTTTCAGTTTTATACATGTTGCTTCAAATGACATCTCATTCTTTTTTATAGCTGAATAGTATTTCTTTGTATAAATATACCATGGAGTGATAATTTTTTAATAGCAAAATTTCTACAAATATGTAAAGCAAGTTTTTTATTTGCTATTAATTCCTCATAGAGAAATCATTTGAACTTCTGGATTGGAGGGTATTGATAAATAGCCAAATCATACTTTATTTTTTAAACGATAAAATTATATGAAATAAAGATTATTTTTATTTCATCCATGAAGACCATATATAAAAATGATGTATTTTGAACTATTTTATTTTAACTTGCAGCTGTAGACAATGAAACCAGAGACTGCCTTCAGAATACATACAATCTGAATAGTGTGCTGGCAGGAGTGGTTTGTCGAAGCAGCACTTGCCACAATGATTCGGTGTTTTTACAGGTATACACGCCCCCACAGTATGATGTCACTTAATACCTGTTCCCCTTTCCATATTGTCAGATCAAAATTGATAGTATCTATTATAAACTAATTTATATATTCTCTATACTATGTAATCAGGCTCAGTTCTTATCATTAAAAGCTAGTTGCACACACATGTACTATTTAAATGTTTCTAGAGAGGGAAAGCTTTCCCACATCTAGCACCATTATTGAAGAAAAACAAATCTACATTATAACTGCTTTGACTTATAAACACAGATGTCTGTGTTTTGAAATGCTATTCGTATTAAAATTGTAATTTGAGTTGGCATCTAGTCTCAATCTGTTGAGGAAACATTCTAGAAAAATTAAAGCTATAGATATACTCTTATTTCACATAGATTCAGAGCTCTTACACTCATCATTTCATTGATCTGAAATGTCATCAGTTGTAAGAAAGAAAAATATCACCAATTAAACTGACGTGCAATTTTGGAAATGGTAAAATGTGAAAAGAAGATACCTTCGAATTCATAGTATATGTGTGTGTTTCAACCTGCATTCAAGTTTAAGATGACTAAGTGAATAAAGTTTATGCGATGCCCTGTTTGAGATAGAATATGTAGAAATGTGTGGGTGGGGAGATGAACCTTTAGGTTTTTAATAGTGTCATTAATTTGTATATGTTTGAAAAAAACTGTTTTAAGAAATGGAAAAGTTCTTGCCCTGATCCGTCCTTCCTAAATCATCATTTATATGCACAATGGTCCATTCTTGTGAACAGGCAATGTTTCTACAATGTTTATATTCATAACTGTTTTCTTATTTTCAGTGCATTCAGCTTCTACAGAGGTTAACGTATAACGTCAAAATTTTCCATTCTGGTGCCAATATAGATGAATTAATTACATTCCTGATAGATCATATGTAAGTATGCAATCAAACATGTAACCCAATAGTCTATTGGTCTATTTTTAAACTAAAACCATGTGGCTGATCAATTCTTCATGTTTGCTCCTCCTAGATGATTTTAAGGATCAAAAGTTATAAAACAGCTCTAATTTTCATAACAAAAATTTATGAGATGAATTTATTTTGTAGGAAATAAATTTCATTGTAGGAAATGAGAAAGAAAGCTAACAAAGAATAAATATAGGAGATCTGGCTGAGACAAAACTGTGTGCTTTTCTCAAGCTTTGATTAGCTACCCAAGCATTAAGTTAGACTTTGGAACAGATTCAGGATTGGGTTTTTTGCTAAATGGTGTACCAGATAAACAAGAAGACTTGCCAGAAGTGATTCTGCCAAAAAGAGGTTGCGGAAAAAAATGATTGAAACTGACAATTGTATGTTTATATTTAATCTTGGTAGAACATACTGATAAAACAGCACAAGGTCACTGACAATTATTTTCATATTTTCATGGTGCAATTGAATAGGATAATTTGGTTTCAAAACATGAAATAATCAGAGCTTGACTGGCTTCACATATTAATTAGATTTTTTGCGTGTAAAAAAGAATTGAAACGTATAAACTATATCATTTTGACTAATTTATAATGAACTTAATGCTTTTTGTCTTTTATGCTTTTTCTTTAAACAAAACACCAATGTAAAACTACAGTCAGTCTTCTGAAGATGAGTTAACAATGCCTTGTCTAGGATTATTGGCAAATCTTTGTCGGCACAATCTTTCTGTTCAAACTCACATAAAGACATTGGTAAGAAGTTTATGTTTTTTAATGTTTCTTATTTTGTGGTAGGTTCTATGCTTAAAGAAAATTTTATCCGTCTTTTTCTTAAAAAAAATTTAACAAAGAGTCTTATGTCTCATCAGCTAACCCATCAAAGCTAATGAAGAGTCAGACTGACATATAAATAACTTGAAGCACTTCAGCCTTCATGTGTGTTGTATTGAAGACTGTATGTTAAGGGTTAATGCAAATACTGATTTCTAAAAGTTTTCCCTCACCGTAGCGTCCCATTATTTGTCACATCGAATAAGACCAGAATTGCTCAATTATTTTGTGGTAATAGAAGGGAGGTACATCACTGGCAGTCCCAATTACCTCAGTCTTGTTTTCACAAAATCAATGCTGATCCACCAGAAAGATCTGTGAGTAAGTGCTCAGTATCAACCACCAATACTTGTGGTAAGTGAAGGGACACAAATGAACTTAACTGAACCACCTTTAGAAGTATATTAAATCAAGAAATTCACTGATTCTTTAAGGTTCTTTGTGAACAATTTCCCTGCTATGACAGAAAGGTGGCAAAACTTGGCAAAAATTCATCTCTCACTCATTTGCACACATTTACCAAATTTTTTTTTCTAGATGCTCTTTGTTTATAACAGTCTTTGAATTTAAATTTCTCTCTGATCTAAATTTGTTTTATAGAACATTTATCTTTTAAAGGTGACAGTCATTTCTTAAGAGTTGATAATGATGTTTAATAAGAATCTGCCCACTCTGTGGAAGACAGACTTTTTTAACCAAAATATAAAATTCATAATTCTTTATTCTAATTTTAATTTTTTCTTCTCCAGAGCAATGTGAAATCTTTTTATCGAACTCTTATAACCTTCTTGGCCCATAGTAGTTTAACTGTGGTTGTGTTTGCACTTTCAATATTATCCAGTTTGACATTAAATGAAGAGGTAGGGGAAAAGGTAAATATGATTTTTGAAGTTAATTCTAAATTTTATAGTCTCTAATATTTTATAAGTCACTGAGGCATTTTTAAAATTTTTTAGGATGGTATCAACTTTAATTTTTTTGTGTAATATATTTTTTCTAATTTGTTTTTAAGCTATTCCATGCTCGAAACATTCATCAGACTTTTCAACTAATATTTAATATCCTCATAAATGGTGATGGTACTCTAACTAGAAAGTATTCAGTTGACCTACTGATGGACCTCCTTAAGAATCCTAAAATTGCTGATTATCTTACCAGGTATGACTCACTTTAGTAAATTTTAGTACTTCTTTTTAACCAAGATGTGTTTGTAATAAATAAAACTATCTTTTTAAATAAAGTAAACTTGAATTCTAATGATTCACAGTAGACTAAATCAAAATGTTTTGGTGTGCTTTACTCTTATTCTTTTTGCTTTCCTAACCTGAGATGTAAATGTATAACAAGGGGGCATGTGTATGTGTTTCAGTCTTTGTCTTAGATCAATAGGGTTGTATCATTCTTCAAAATATAGACATCTTGACTTATCTGTTTTAAAACTTGAGCACTGTGATTCTTTGGAAGAATATTTTTATTATAGGAACATTCATGTCAGTATGTGTCCTTTTTTTTATTTTTTGCATAAAAATGGATAATGTTTCCTTTGGTGCATGCCTCTTTTGTCATAGTTAAAACAGGAACGCATGTTTATATGTCCTTTCTCCCTCAATGTATTTCATGTGATCGTTTATATTTTGAGGTCAAGCAGTAACTGTTTTCCAAAGAGCCGTTTTGCATTCTGAGTTAAATTTTTCCAGTGCCTAAGCTGCTTTCTGCTCTTAAATTAGGAAATTATTGAAATTGTTTCAAAGAGTTAAATTAATTCATCCTCATAAATAAGAAATTATTTATAGAGCCCCTGCTATGGTTAGGCACTTAGCAACAGCAGGATATGAAGACATAGTCCCTGATCTTCAAGGACCATAGAATCTAGAAGTTAAAAAGAAAAAGCTAAGCACTAGGGCAAAATTGACCGCTATTCATATGGTAACTGATACTTTGCAAAATCAAGAAGCTTTCATATTAGCATTTCACTTTTTCTTCTCTTTAGCATCTCCAGAAAAGTTGAACTTTTTCTTCCAGAGTACCCTCCTTTGACATGCCTTCTCCATCTGTTGTAAGATTCTCCTAATATCCATGTATTCTGGCTGCCAGATAGTGCTTATTTAACAGCTTGCATAGTAAACAGAAAAATTGTTTTAAATATTCCTTTTCAGGAAGACAGATAATCTGGTTTAGTATCTGGTTTAGTTGCTTGATCACCGCTTCTGTAAATATCTCATTTCAAATTATCTATTTTCTTCTCTATTGAGCGTAAAACCCCAGCATCATTTCTGGCAAGTCTTTTTGTTTATCTGGTACACCATTTAGCAAAAAACCCAATCCTGAATCTGTTCCAAAGTCTAACTTAATGCTTGGGTAGCTAATCAAAGCTTGAGAAAATCACACAGTTTTATCTCGGCCAGACCTATATTTATTCTTTGTTAGCTTTCTTTCTCATTTCCTTCAATGGCTCTTTCAAATATATATTACTTTCTTCTTGCTACCTTTCACACAGAAGATGACCTTATCTTTGTTTCACAGAAAAAAACAAAGTGGAATTCCATTTGATTAGTGCTCCCTCAAATCTACGCACCTGGACAAACTTACCTGTGTTTATAGTAAATTCTTACTTAGTTTCATCCTGTTTCACTCATAAACATATCCCATTATTCTATGCATTAAGTCTCAGTTTGTCCTGTCTTGAGTAGCTGGTACTACCAGTGTGCATCACCACACCTGGCTAATTTATTTTTATTTTTTGTAGAGATGAGGTCTCACTGTGTTGCTCAGGCTGGTCTCAAACTCCTAACCTCAAGAGATCCTCCCACTTCAGCCTTCCAAAGTACTGGGATTACAGGCATGCACCACAGTGCTTGGCCTTCAATTTGTCCTATCTTAAGCAGTTTCCCCTATCTCTTTAGTGCCTCCCATGCAATTGACTCTTCCCATGTAACTTAGAAATATGCTGACCTTTCAACTTCTTCAACCATATATCTCTTTTAAAATCTGTGACCTCCCATTGCATTCAAGATGAGTATCCAAATTCTCAGTATAGCTCTCCATAACCTGGTCCCTGACAGTATCTCAGCCTTATTTCTTCACATTTTCTTTCTTATGTTTTTCATCTAATTATATCAGATAATATATAGAACCTCCAACTTACTATTAATAGAAATGCCCTTTGATGTATCCTGTGCTATTTCCTCCGGAGTATTTCCTCTGGAAGGCTGGAATACTTACTTTCTCCTTTATATGTCTAACTCCTATTTATTCTTTTTAAGACTCAAGTCTGAGAAGCCTCACCTTATCAGGCCTGCCCTGCAAAGTCTGGGTTTGATACCCATTCTCTGTTCTATGGCATCCCATACATTCCTCCATTTTAGCATTATATTTTGAATTACCTTTCTGTCTGCCTCCAGCTTTAGACTGTGAGCTCTCTGACAGGGTAACATCCTTCCAGATCTCACATATAGTATCATGTGAATGGCACCTCTGGAGGTGTTCAACACAGATTGCTGCCCCTTACTTCTTTTTTTTTTTTTTTTTTTTTGAGACAGAGTCTCACTCTGTTGCCCGGGCTAGAGTGCCATGGCGTCAGCCTAGCTCACAGCAACCTCAAACTCCTGGGCTCAAGCAATCCTTCTGCCTCAGCCTCCAAGCAGCTAGGACTACAGGCATACGCCACCATGCCCAGCTAATTTTTTCTATATATTTTTAGCTGTCCAGCTAATTTCTTTCTGTTTTTGGTAGAGATGGGGTCTTGCTCTTGCTCAGGCTGGTCTTGAACTCCTGAGCAAACGATCCACCTGCCTCGGCCTCCCAAAGTGCTAGGATTACAGGTGTAAGCCACTGCGCCCGGCCGCTGCCCTTTACTTCTATATCTGCAGAGCCTAATTTAATTTTTGGCAATTTTAGGTACTTTATGTAAATAAGTAACTATAATTTATTAGCTTTTTCCTATGTCCTTTGAATTTTTATAAACTGAATACAATCTTTTTAAAAAAATATGGCAAGTGAGGTACCGAAAATTTCAATGATTTGTAATATTTATTGGCATATGAATCATTGTGTTTTAATAAATGACAGGACCAATTTATGTATATTATAGTAGTAAGATATGTTCTAAGTTTTAAGTGTAAACTTTACAAAGAGTGTGTTCTATATTAGAAGCCCAAATAAATAGATGACAGAAAATACACTTAACTTTTATATTAATCTTGTTGATAAATCCCTTTTTGATGTGTTGATTTTATAATTATCATTTGATGTATACTTTTATTTTAAACCTAGGTATGAGCACTTTTCTTCATGTCTTAGTCAAGTACTAGGTCTTCTTAATGGGAAGGATCCCGATTCTTCTTCAAAGGTATGTAAAAACATGACTTTTTGTTTTAAACTTTTTACACACTATAATATGCAGAAAAATCTAAATGCACAGCTCTCTGAATTTTTACAAACTGAACACAGTCATGCAACCAGTGTCTAGATCAGGAAGTAGAACGTTACTGGCACTCTAGAACCCTCCTTGTGCTCCCTTTTAATCAGTACCTACCCGTTCCTATCCTCTACCCTTACCAGGGATAACCACTGTACTAACTTATAACAGCATATTTTTTTCTATATTTGAACTTTTTATAAATCATATGATACATTTTATGTTTAGATTCTTATGTTCAATATTATGTTGTTAGATTCATTCATATTTCATATAGTTGTAGATTGGGGGTGTTTTTAGACAGGAAGTAGGATTTGTTGGTGGGCATGAATAAAGAGGAAGCAGCACAGTGGAAGCCCTTGTGAGTGCAGACCCACCACTTGTCCAGGGAGACAAGTGATGTATTTGACTCCACAGCCATCTAGGATGAGCCACTTCTCAGCCACCATGTCTTCAAATTCACCCACATTAAACATGGTAAAGCCCCACTTCTTAGAGATGTGGATCTTCTGGTGTCCAGGGAGGGTGAAATTGGCCATGCAGAGGACCTCAATTACATGCTTCTTGTTCTGCCACTTGGTGTGTTAATGGACATGATGACTTGGCCAATGTGAACCCTGACCACCATGCCCTGGGGCTTTCCAAAGACTCCTCGCCTACCTGCCTAATGTCTAGATTGGGGACAGCATGAGATCAGAGACATGAATGCTGTTTCCAAGGTCCCTTAGGACAACCTATACAAGCAACAGATTGCGTATGCTACCAGGTGGTTGCTATTTGCAGCCATTGCACACCAGGCCACCACAAGGAAAGGAGCGTATTTTTTGTTCTTTTGTTGGTGGATATTGGCTATTATGAAAAATACTGCATTTACCATTTTTTGCATGTCTTTTGGTGAGCATGTGGATGTGTTTTTCTTAGCTGTTTACCTAGGAGTGGAATCACTGTGTCATAGGGTATACATATGTTCAGTGGGCACCGTGAAACACTTTTCTGAAGGGGTCAGTTGTACCAATATGTGAAGATTTGGTCACTCTGCAGTCTTTCCAGCACTTGATATTTTCTATTTTTTTCACTTTAGCCATTCTAATGGCTATATAGTAGTATTGCATTGTAGTTTAAATTTGTATTTCCTTAATGATACGTAAAGTTTAATATCTTTTTACATTTGTATATCCTCTTTGGTGAAGTGCCTGTTCATGTCTCTTGCTCATTTGTTTAATGTGTTGTCTTTCTCATTTATATGTAGGAATTATTTTGGTGTCTTGATGGATATTTATAATGCAAATATGTTCTTCCATTCCGTGAGTTGCCTTTTCACTCACCTAATGGTGTCTTAATTTTAATGTAGCTCAATTTATTGATCATCCTGTATGGTTGGCACTTTCTGTATCTCATTTAAAAAATCTTGGGCCTATTCTAAAATCACAAAGATGGACTCCTTTGTTTTCCTCTAAAAGTTTTATAGTTTTTTTAACTTACATATGTAGATCTGTAATCCATCTTGAATTGATTATTGTGTCTGTTGTGAAGTAGAACTTACTTATTAAGGCTAGACTTTATCTTACAAGTTTTTACAGAGGAAAAAAATTGGAATGGCTTTGAACTAATCATCAGCAACATTGGATCTAAAAGATGGTAGAGGGATTGAAATAGTACAAAGTTTGTTGCTCCCAAGGTTTCATTTTTTTCTGCATTAAGATCTTTGTTCTTGTTTGTTAACTACTTGCCAGAGTCTTCTCTGGAATATTTTCATCAGATGAAATACTTTGATAATATATGCTATGTATTTTGAACCATAAAATGTTTAAAATTTCTTTCTTATATCCAGTATGAGAACTATTCCTAATAAATACCTAAATGGATCTTGATAGAGTGATTAGGAATATGTAATATAAATGCTAAATAAGGATTCTTGGGATAGAAGAAACATACAGAAAGGGAAAAACCTTATGATCTAACCCAAATGTACTAAACTACCTCAGGAAATTTAGAAGTTTAAGTAGGGCAAAGGAGTAGGAGCATTCCATAGGTATCAGAAAACCTTAAAGTGAATGGAGAAGTAAAAGTAAATAAATAAAAATTAAAAAATTAAAAAAGTGTTTTTGAAGTAAACTCATGATAGAAGTGGGGAGCAGTGAAAACAAAAAGCATCTTGGTGTGGAATAATAGTTGGATGTCTTTTTTTATATAGAATAGCATACAAGTTTGTTTGATTATAAGGCAAATATAACCTTCATAGCAAAACCTTACAAGGATACTACACAAAAGGAAAAGTATAGATCAATATTTTTCATAAACATATTGTAAAAATTACAAATAAAATATTAGCAAATCAAAGCTAGTAATAGATAAAAAAGGATCATATCTCATTACCACATGAGGTTTATTCCAGGAATGCAAAGTTGGTTTAACATTTTTAAATTAATGTAATTTCTCATGTTAACACAAAAGAGCAGAAAAATCATATTATTTCATTAAAAGAAGAATAGCATTTAACAAAATTTAATACCCATTCTTGATAAAGTTAAGAAAATTAGAAATAAACAGAAACTTCCTTTCTCTGATATTAATTGCCAAAAATCTGCATCATCATTCCTAATGGAAAATTATTCAAAGCTTTACTTCAGATTAGGAGTAAGGAAAGAATGTCCATTATCAGCAGTTGTGTTCAGCATAGTATTGGTGGTCCCAACCAGACCAATAAGACAAGAGAAATGAATAAAAGGCATAGAGATTAGAAAAGAAGCAATAAAACTTACTATTCAGATAACATCATTGTGAATATAGAAAATCTAAAATAATTCTACAGAAATAATTATTAAAATTAAGTGAATCTATGTAGCCAGTTGACTAGTTACAAGATTAGTACCTATAGATATATTTTTATTTATCTGTATTTTGGTGACAGACAAATAGAAAATGAAATCTTTAAAATAATACCATTTACTAATTTTTTTAAATGTTGGATATTTAAGGAATAAACCTAACAAAACATGTGCAGTGCCTCCACTTTGAAGTTAAAAACCACTGAGAGAAAGACAAAACCTAAATAAATATAGGATACAACAAATTTATGGATTGGACAAATTTACAATATGAGGTCAATCAGAACTCAGCAGGTTTTAGTGGTTTTTGTATTTGTTTTGGCTTTGATGTAGTATGTGGAAATTGAGAAGCTGATTATAAAACTTAATATGGATATGCAAAGGTCCACAATAACCAAGGCTATCCTGAAAATAATGAACAAAATCTGAAGACATATTCTACCAGATATTAAAACTTAATATAAAGTTACAGTAATGAAGAGAGTGTAATATTGTCATACGGATAGATAGCTAGCCTAATGGAACAGAGTAGAGTCCAAAACTAAACCCACAGTTGATGGTCTCCTTTTAAGACAGTGGAGTCTTAAAAGTATAGCCATTTCAATAAACAACGCTGGGTAAATGGAATATCTGTATGGAAAAAAAGCTGAATCTTGACCCCTACCTCACACTAAATACAAAAGTAAGCACAAGATAGGTTTTAGATCTAAATGTGAAAAGTAAAAACAGTGAAGCTTTTAGAAGAAACATCTGACAGAATATCTTCACAGCCTTGAGATAGGCAAATATTTTCTTAAACAGGAAATAAGGACTCACCATGCAGGAAAAAAGTTAAGACATTAAAGTTGAATATTTCTGTTCATGGAAAAACCACCAATAAGGAAATGAAAAGGCAACTCATAGAGCAGGAATAGTTATCTACAATGCATATATCTAACAAAGGACTCTTAAATATATTAGTTTTATTAAAAAGTTGTACATATACATCTGAAAAAACATTGAGCCCAATAGATACCTGAACAAAAAGACTTGAGTTGATCAATAAACATGAAGTGGTTCTTCAACTTTATTGATTTCCAGGAAAATGCAAATTTGAACAGTAATGTAATATCACTACACACCCACCAGATGATTAAAGTGAAAAATATGGAAATGATAAACATACCTTAATTCTCATACAGTACTCACAATACAAGTTATAAAAACTGGTATTATCTACTAATCCTGGGCATGTACATAAACTATGACCCAGCAATTCCACTTTTAGATATTTACCCCAAAGAATTGGATACACATGTTCACAAAAAGACATATAAACATAGCAGTACTGCTCCTGATAGCTTAGAATTATAGACAACCCAAATGCCATCAACAATGGAATGGATAAACTATGGTGTTAACTTACGAGAATGAAGAAAATTAAACTGCATGCCACAACGTGGATGAATCTCACATAATGCGAAGCTAAAGAAGCCAGACATCAGAGTATATATTATAAGATTATATAAAGTTCCATGTGAGTTTCTTTGTATAAACTTGCAAGCTGATTGAAAAATTTATAGGGAAATACAAAGATTCAAGAATAGGCAAGATAAAATTAATCTATGGTGTCAGAAATCTAGTGAAGAGGAGTGATTGGGCAATGTATAGGAGGAGACACAAAGGGTCCTGAAGTTTTGGTACAGTTCTCTTTCTTGATGTTTGCTAGTTACACAGGTGTGTTAGTTTGGAGAAAACATCTAGCTTTGCACTAGTGATTAATTTGTTTACATTTTTGCATGTTTGTTATTAGAAAACTAATGTACATGGAAAAGTATCTGCTTGTATGTGTATAATGGATCTCTCTGGTAAGATACACAAGAAACTGATAACATTGCTTGCCTCCAGGGAGTGTAACCAGAGGTCAGAGTTTGACTTTGGAACCATGTGAATCTATTACCTATTCAAAAACAAGTACAGTCACGCGCTGAATAACAACTTCTCAGTCAACAACTGACTGCATATACAATGGTCCCTTAAGATTATAATGAAGTTGAAAAATTCTTAACACTTAGTGACAACATCGTGGCCACTGTAACATGGTAGTGCAACATACTACTCATGTTTGTGATGATGCTGGTATAATCAAACCTGTGCTGCCAGTCATATAAAAGTATAGCATGACAATTATGTGTAGTACATAATACTTGAGAATGATAATGAACACTGTTATTGGTTTATATATTTACTATACTTTACTTTTTATTGTTATTTTAGAATGTACTCCTACTTATTTAGAGGGAAAAAAAAAAAAGTTAACTATGAAACAGGCTCAGGCAGGTCCTTCAGGAGGTATTCCAGAAGAAGGGATTCATTATTACTGTAGGAAATGACAGTTCCTTGTGTGTTATTGCCCCTGAAGACCTTCTGGAAGACAGTGATATTGATGATCCTGATCCTGTGTAGGCCTAGGCTAATATGTATGTTGTGTCTTAGTTTTTAACAAAAAAGTTTAGAAAGTAAAACAAAAATATGTTAAATACAAAAAAGCTTATAGAATAAGATACAAAGAAAAAAACTTTTTACAGCTGTACAATGTGTTTGTGTTTTAAGCTGTGTTATTACAAAAGAGTCAAGAATTTTAAAAGGGGAAAAGTTTATACAGTAAAGAAGTTATAGTAAGCAAAGGTTAATTTACTATTAAAGAAAAAGTTTTTATACACTTAGTGTAGCAAGTGTACAGTGTTTAACATCTACATCTACAGTAGTGCATAATAACGTCTTAGCCCTTCACATTTGTTCACTACTCACTCACTGACTTACCCAGAGCAACTTCTAGTCCTGCAAGCTCCATTCAGATAAGTACCCGATACCGGTGTACCTTTTACTGTGTATTTTCTATGTTGAAGTATGTTCAGATACACAAATACTTACCGTTATGTTACAGTTGCCTACAGTATTGAGTGCAATAACATGCTATTCAGGTTTGTAGCATAGGAGCAATGGGCTATTATGTAGCCTAGGTATGTGGTAGACTATGCCATCTAGGTTTGTGTAAGTACACTCTGATGTTTGAACAACTATGAAATCACCTAACAATGTGTTTTTCAGAAAATGTCTGTAAGCAACATGACTGTACTACAATCAGGGCAACAGAGTGAGACTCTGTCTCAAAAAAATTAATTAATTAACCTTAAGGGGAAAAAAAAAGTTTTAGAATGCCACTTTATATCTTATCCCTGTGTGCTTAATAGCAATTCTTGAATTTTAGGATTATAGCAAGTATTCTTAATTCTAATATTAATTTTTAATTTTTTTATCATTTTAAAAACAAAATGTGTTTGTGTTTTTTAAAATGTTAAGTACTATGGAAGAAGTATAACTTTCATTGAAGTTGCCCTTTTCTCTGTGATTCTCACAGTCCTGCTTATCAGAGGTAAGCACCATTAACAAATTTCTTTGTTAACCTTCTCGAACCTAATCACACATTTGAAAAATAACATTGAGAGAAAAATTGGAAGCTACTTTTAAGTTTTGTTTTAGGTAAATATATGGCATTTTCAGTTTTATTGTATGCTTGCTTTGTGTATTAAAGTCCAGTGAAATTGACATTTAACGAAGACTTTATATTGCACAGGTTTTAGAATTACTTCTTGCCTTCTGTTCAGTGACTCAGCTACGCCATGTGCTCACTCAGATGATGTTTGAACACTCTCCATCTGGCAACATTCTGGGAAACCGTTCTAAATGTTTAGAACCTACTGTGGCTCTACTTCGTTGGTTAAGCCAACCTTTGGACGGATCAGAAAACTGTTCTGTTTTAGCATTGGAGTTGTTCAAGGAATTGTTCGAGGTAATAGGATGATATAGAATTGACTTTTCTACTTTCATGACTCCCAGTTAATTTGTTTTCAAAAACATTCATAGTAAACTTCCAATTATTCATACACTTGAGGGAAACTTCTCAATTACTAACAGTATACTAGACTCCATATCATTCAGCTACTGAGGTGTTTTCTGCCAAAGTCACAGATATTAGTGTTTGCCCTTTTTTCACTGAATGGCTTGTGTATATAGTAGTTGTTTCAGTGTAATAAGTAAAGATATTGACAAGATTTGTGTGGTGGTGTGACTATACTTGTAGCAGTCACATTCTCTACATCTCAGTAGATGCTGTCCAATGCCTTTATTAGGCTGTTGAGTGGATTAATATGGGAATATTGGATTCGGTAAGTGAAATGGAATAGAGCATGCCAGACATAAGTGCTAGGCATTTAAGATACAATAAAAATCTCTACATTCAAGTAGATTTTACTATCTTGGCAATTTAGCATTCTCTGTTATTTTCCCTGTTTTTATACCCATTCTGCCTACTGCAGTGTCTTCCTAAAATATTTCACCCCTTATAACTGGATCCTATGCACAGATATGTGTATGAGTGATTAAGTATGTTTATTAAAGATTATGCACAAATTATTCTTTATATTTTATCTTAGTCTTGACTGTTTCACAATCAGTTTTGTTTTTTTTTTCTTTTGAGACAGAGTCTCACTTTCTTGCCTGGGCTAGAGTGCTGTGGCGTCAGTCTAGCTCACAGCAACCTCAAACTCCTGGCTCAAGCAATCCTTCTTCCTCAGCCTCCCAAGTAGCTGGGACTGCAGGCATACGCCACCATGCCCGGCTAAGCGTATGCCCGGCTAATTTTTTCTATATATTTTTAGTTGTCCAGCTAATTTCTTTCTATTTTTGGTAGAGATGGGATCTCGCTCTTGCTCAGACTGGTCTGGAACTCCTGAGCTCAAAGGATCCGCCCACCTTGGCCTCCCAGAGTGCTAGGATTAAAGGCGTGAGCCTCACAATCAGTTTTAGCATTTAAAAAGCCTTTTGAAATTCTTGATGGAAATATTTGTGGTTGTAAACTATTAAGACCAATGTGTATTATTTAATTATTATAATTGCATTTAGCAAATTCAGGATATTTTCAGTAAATACTTTTGGTTTAGAATAATTTTAAATCACATAGTTCATCAAAAAAATGTCTTGCTTGTAAAACTTTACAGTTTGAGAAAAAACCATTATAGCCCTGAAAATTGAATAAAAGGGTAAATTTTAAATAACAATTTTTAAGTAGGAGACTCAGGTCAGTGAAGTAGTGAAGTAAGTGTAAAAAATGTAAGGGGTGTTACAGCTCAACGATGACTATCTCTGCATTCTATATTTCATCTTTAATCATTGATGATTGTTAATTCTCCAGGATGTCATAGACACTGCTAACTGTCCAGCAGCTGACCATTTTGTGACCCTTCTGCTGCCTACAATCCTTGATCAGCTGCAGTTCACAGAACAAAATCTAGATGAAGCCTTAATAAGAAAAAAATGTGAAAGGATGGTCAAGTCCATTGAAGTTTTGTTAAATATCCTTTACTGTCATAAATGTGAAAACAATGTAAATAACCATTCTTTTTCTTCTAGTATTACATTTGCTGCATTTTGTTTTTATTTGTAATTTTGTTACTTATATCTATTCAGAATTATTGAACTAAAATTTAAACTATAGAAAAAAATCTCAATAAAGATTCTAAAAAGTTATCCAGATTTTCCCCCCTTATTTTTCTGTGTAAAACTTTTACGCGAAAGTATGTTTTAAGAAATGTTTTTTAAATTTGATTCGAACATTTTTATCACAATTTGAAATTTGGAGATATATTCTAAGATGACTATTTCATTACTCCTTGTTACTGTTTTGTGTTTTTTATGCTAATTATTGCCCCTGATGATTAGTTGTGCCATTTTTTGGTGGAGTGAATTAGCAGATAAAGAAATATTGATAAAGTTGTTATGATTTTAGATCAGTTTTTTAGCTTCTGTTTTAAAAATAAAAGCCTCCATAATTGTTGCAATAATGATGATATTACACTTGCTTATTTAAGAAACAAATATATCAACACAAGTAAATTCATTTTAAAAAGAAAAGAAAACTCTAAACAATTAGTGTTGCTGCTTAACTTCCATTTATTGATTTTCTTAGGTCTTTCCCTGTGTTCGCTTTTTCTAGATCAACTGATTCTGAGTTGCTAAGGCATGCAAGCCCTAATTTTTAAATATTTCATTAATATTTTTTAACTATAAGAAAGGAGTCACTATATCTCAACCAGATCTCTTAAATTTACCTGGTCAAGTTTCCTTGTATCACAGAGCAACAAGAATATGCCCAACTTTGTCCTGTCTTAGAGCAAACTCCACCTCTGTTTGATCTCCTCTGTAAGCTGCTACTCCTTAATTTCCCTTTTTCTTTACAGCAGTGACTTTCAACCCTGGCTTCATATTAAAATCACCTAGGGAACATGTAAAAATTTTGACGCTGGAACCTTCCAGAGATTCAAATTTAATTGGAGTAATGTAAAACCCTGAAATCAATGGATGGTATGTGTTTGTGTGGTGTTTTTTTGTTTGTCATTGTTTAGACGGCCCAGGTTGCCAAAGTTGAGAACCACTGCAGTAGAGACAAATGATTACTTTTCTTGACCTTAGAGATATTTATAATTAATTTGGTGGGGCCTTCTCTTGAATCATGCTATAACTTGGCCTTTTTTAATGATAGATATTTACAATACATATGCCAGGCGTGGTGGCTCATGCCTGTAATCTGGGAGGGCCAGGCAGAAGAATCACTTGAGGTAAGGAGTTCAAGACAATATACAAAATATGAGAAAACAACTTCCCTTAATTCAACAAATATTTATTGAACCCTTCTGATCCATGCTAACAGAAAAATGAGCATCCAGTGGAGAAACATTCTTTCTCTGTTTTACCCTTGAATCAGAAACTTTTAGTGCCAGTCCATCTTTTGCTACTTACCAATTAAATGATTTGAGCACCAGTTTCCTACTCTGTCATTGAGTTAATGTAACAGTTTACACCAGACTGCAGTGATAACATGATTTGTATGAAATCATCCTGAACGTTATGAAGTATTTTACAAATATAAAGTATTTTGAGAATTTTTTGTTTGTGTATCTTAACAAAACTTACCTCTGTGTGGAGATGATACTCTGAAAATGCATATTGCAAAAATTCTGACTACTATCAAGTGTACCACTCTGATAGAACAACAATTTACATATGGCAAGATTGACCTGGGGTTTGGAACAAAGGTAGCAGATTCTGAATTATGGTGAGTATGTGAAATCTAATGGCAAAAGGTCAAGGCAATAAAATCAAATGATTCTATTATTTGCATTCCTTTTGGAGGATCATCCTTGGGTTATAGTCTGTTAACTCAAAGTATAACAGAGACATAACAAAAATATATTGATAATGGATTTTTTTTAATTTATTTAATTTATAGATTGTATGCCTCTGAAGAAAAGTATTAACATATCTGTAATTTGTATTGTTTATATCATAATTGTCAGTGATCATGCTCCTTGAGAGCAAGGATTATCTCTTTTTACTTTTTTGTTCTCCCTTTCAGGTACAAAGCTAATAACATGGCCTAGTATAATTCATTCACTACCTATTAGATATTCTATATTGCTTAAGGTTACTCTCTATTGTTATGCCAATGCCAAAGCTAAGAATTAAATGGGTTATGTTCCAGTACTACTGCTTATTTGAAGCAGAAAGTTGAAGCGTGTTGGTATTTGAGTGAGAGTAGAGAAAGAAATATTCTATAAACTTAGACTATTAATACCAATTTGTTCTCTTTGGGTCTTGAGTTATGAAACTTGTTGATCTCTGTGATATTTTTACTTGTCAACAGAAATAATACTTTATCTTCTTGAGTTTTAAAAACGAAAGTATAGGTTTTTTCCATTTTCAGTAGAATTATGGACAGACATAAGCTATAATAAAGTTTTGAGTTATCTAATTTAGATATGACTTATTTTTAAAGCAAACTTGCTGCTGATGTAATTTTGAAAACTCTTGATTTGATGAACAAACTTAAACAGTTGGTTCCTGGTATGGAAGTAAGCTTCTACAAAATCCTTCAGGTAAGTTTAAAAACTCCTTCATATGTAAATGTTCCCAATGTGTAAGTTTGTGTTTTAATATTCTTTAGAGGATGTTTCTCTTAGAATTGGCCATCAGAAGAAAGTTAAAAGTTTTAATTGTCTTAAGTAGTTATAATAGTCTTATAGCAGAGTTATTTTAAATAATTTCACAGGAATTGAACATAAGTGCTCCTGATTCTAATGTACAGAATGTTCTCAATGGTGCTGCTTCCTCAGCCTTTTTCTTTCTTGTGTAATACTTGCTAGTTTTTTTCATTTGTTTCTGTTGACATTGGGGGAAGGGTGGTACTTGTTTTGGGGTTTTGTTGTTGATGAGACAGGGTACTAGGGGATAGGGAGACATCTAAAAGAAAGGGACTTGATTGTGAATGATAATAAGATTAGAGTAGGTGTGCAGAAAATGGCTAACTCACAAGTTTCAATGATAATAGGTGAATTAGAGCTCTAGATGTTATCAAAAGACAAATTTACAACAAATTTAGTCTAAAGATCTAATTGGTTTTTATTTGTGATTCTAGAATCAAGCAACCTCATTCTATAAAATAGAATAAATTGTTCCGATAAGTGAAGCAGAGGAGGTTGGCTTGATAGACAAGGGCTAAAGAAAGCAGAAGGATTTGTTGTTTCAAAGTTACTTTCTTTACAGGATTAAAACAGGGGGGACTTCCTTATTACAGTGACTCAGGTTGACTAAAATCTCCTGTGTGGTTTTTGTTTGTTTTTGTTTTTTGAAAACTGGCCCATTTTAATGTACAAGAGGCTAGTCTAAAACGATGGCCTCCTATAAACTTTGTTTAACAGTATCTACCTTGATATCTACAACACTTGGCTTATAATAGGTATTTAACAAAAATATGTGAATTACATTATTATAGTAAATTAGCAGAGATGGCTCTAATGAATATACAGACAGGATAGAAGCCCAAACAGAAACCTTAGTAAGGGGCCACTTAGATGCTTTAAGAGCATTATGCTTAAGAGTCTGGGTTCCAAATGTTGATTCTAACAGGCATCCTCAAACTACAGCCCGCAGCCACATGCAGGTGTTTTTGCCCGTTTGTTTTTTCACTTCCAAATAAGATATGTGCAGTGTGCATAGGAATTTGTTCATAGTTTTTTTTAAACTATAGTCCGGCCTTCCAATGATCTGAGGGACAGTGAACTGGCCCCCTGTTTAAAAAGTTTGAGGACCCCTGTATATAGTTAGTCAATGTAGGCTTAAGTAAGATATTTTGCTTGACTAAACTTCAGTTTCCTTGACTACAAACTGGAAATAATGATTCTGCTCCATGGAGGAGTTATGAAGTGTTACCATTGGGGGTTTTGGAGATAAAGGCCTGCACTTATCATAGTTCTGTGGCATTGGATTATACTTGAGTACCTGCAAGGCACTTGACATTTTAATTATAAAGAATTTAGGGCATGTACCCAAAGGAACAAAAGACATTCTATAAAAAAGACATCTGCACTCGAATGTTTATAGCAGCACAATTCACAATTGCAAAGATGTGGAAACAACCCAGGTGCCCATCAATACATGAGTGGATTAATAAAATGTGGTATATGTATACCATGTACTATTCAGCTGTAAGAAACAATGGTGATATAGCACCTCTTGTATTTTCCTGGATAGAGCTGGAATCCATTCTACTAAGTGAAGTATCCCAAGAATGGAAAAATAAGCACCACATGTACTCACCATCAAATTGGTTTTAACTGATAAACACCTAAGTGCACATACAGGAATAACATTCATCAGGCGTCAGGCAGATGGGAGGAGGGAGGAGGAGATGAGATGGGTATATACATACATAATGAGTGCGATGAGCACCGTCTGGGGGATTTGCTATACACGTTTGAAGCTCTGACTTGGGTGGAAAAGGGGGGGACAAGGGCATTATACATAACCTAAACATTTGTACCCCAATAATGTGCTGAAATTAAAAAGAAAAGAAAGAATTTGTTTTAGTATTTTCTTTACTAACAACTTAATGCATTTTTAAAAAATTGAGCCAACCTGATTTTATGTCAATACTTAGGAGGTATTTTTTGTAGTACAAGGTGAGCATCCCTAATTTGAAAATCTGAAATCCAAAATGCTCCAAAATTCAAAACTTGTGGAGCATCATCATAACACTCAAAAGAAATGTTCACAGGAACATTTCAGATTTTGGATTTTCAGATTAGGGATGCTCAACCACTAAGTATATAGAGATATTCCA
This sequence comes from Cheirogaleus medius, assembly GCA_008086735.1. Classification (NCBI taxonomy): domain Eukaryota; kingdom Metazoa; phylum Chordata; class Mammalia; order Primates; family Cheirogaleidae; genus Cheirogaleus; species Cheirogaleus medius. The sequence continues at coordinate 63,136,270 of VBSM01000272.1, forward strand.
AAATCAAAAAAAAAAAATGCAAACTTTGAAAGACTTCTGATCCCAGGCATTTCAGATAAGGTATACACAACCTGAAGATGATTTGGGTCTTAAAAGTACTAATATAAAATATTTACAGATATGAAGGACTTGAAGTAAGTATATTATTTCAATCTTTAAATTCTCCGATTTGAGTTCATTCTAACTTTACTTTTTATTTCATGGCTTTAATTTGGAAATGATTAGCCATTTTTTAAGTTTCTCTTTTAAATAGTAGCTTGAAAAAATAAACAATTATAAACTTCAGTCAGTTGTGGATGATATTTTAAAGCTATCAAAATATGTAAGGCACAATTTTCATAGGCACACTTGAAAACATTCAAAACCTTGGCCAAATTTTTTTAAGCTAGTATGTTCATATTGATTGCATGGCAGTGTAAACAGCTATTCAGCTATAAAGAAGTAAAGACTAATAATACATTCAAACATCAGATAGAAACACTTAGAATTTGCCTGGAATTATTTTATGATTTAGCTCTATTTACTTTATTCTTTCTGCCTTTCTTTTCTGGTTTGTGATTTGTTTAGGATCCACGTTTGATTACTCCTTTGGCTTTTGCTTTAACATCAGATAATAGAGAACAAGTGCAGTCTGGACTGGGAATATTATTGGAAGCTGCTCCACTGCCAGATTTCCCTGCTTTAGTGTGAGTTGTAATCATGTGGAGTGTATCTCTTGTGGTGTTGAAATATTCTGCTGTGTGTCTTTAGTCCTTAATATAAATGTGAATTGAAGATTTCATTGTAATAGTAATCTTTTAAATGATTGAAAAAATTTTTGATTTGATTCCTATAAATGAAAAGTCCAGATATACTCAGGGAAAAGCTAGATCCAGTAGTTAAATGTTATCCAGGTACTCTCCCTCTTTGTCTCTTGCCACCTCTTTTTAATGATAGCCTCCGGACACTCAAAGCTTATATCCTACCAGTTTAGTTCTTCCACAGAAAGAGCTTTTCCTTCCTGATTGTTTAAGTAAAAGGTCTAAGCATCACTGTCATTGACCAGATCTGAGTCATTTGCCAAGGGGTCAGATATTATATGAGAACTACATGGATGAAAGTTGGAGTAGTGGACTGGGATAGTTCCTAAAGAAAAATATCTGTGCTTTCATCAGGAAGTGAAATAAATGATGGCCGGGCAAAATTTTCTACTACATTCATTAATTTCGAACAATAAGAGAATATTTGTAATTATGTTTGAAAAAAACTTCAGGTTTCCAAGGCTCTCTATAAACCAAATGGTTAGCAAAATGTGTATTAGGTGTCTACTTTAATTATTTTTTAAAAATTTAAGTGGTTTATATAAATGAATTTTTAAAGTGATTTGAATAATTTGAAGCAATTGATAAATAGGTAAGACATTCCCTATGTGCTGGGGTCAGCAAACTGGCCAGTGGACAGATGCCTATTTTTGTAAATAGTTTTATTAGAACAAGGCTATACCCACTCATTTTTATATTATCTGTATTTCTATGCTTCTTTCACTTTATAACAGCAAGGTTAAATAATTATAACAGTCCATATAGGCCCTTGAGCCTAAAATATTTACTATAATGTCTTGTCTTATAAGAAAAACTCTGCTAAGCCATGCTATGCCATTCACTGATTTAGCAATCCCATTTTTCAGAATTAATAACTTGGGTAGTCATAAATTAAGAATTAAAGAACTACGGATGCAAGACCTAGAGACCACATAAACAAAATTCCCTTTTTATAATAAATATTTTTTAACAAAAAGAAATAGATAAATAGGAAGCTTTTTAAGTTGTAAGATAGAAGTGGTCTGTGAAGCTGCTCCATTTTGTAGTGGCTTACTTGCTTCAACTATAGCAATCTGACAGGAAGCAAAACCCCAAAGCTTCAGAGGGGAAAGCTACAAGCCTCACTAAACGTGGGAGTCTCATCCTCTGCCTCCGTATGTGAGGCCTTCCCTGTCTTATTTATATTGTAGATAATTTTCTTTTGGGGCACTATGTCTGGTGCCCATTTATGCTTACTATTTAATATCCTTATTTGACATTATCTTAGGCAGTTTAATAAGGTGAATTATATGATGGATATATCAGTAGTAGGATTTTTTGTATATTTGCTTTTTTGTTTTATTTAAACATTTAACAAATGAGGTGAGGGCTACCAGCCCTTCTAGACATTTTGGATGTTGTAGTAAATTAGATGAGGTGCCTGCTGTCATGAGATTTGCACTCTAGTTGGGAGATAAATTAAAAAAATTTTTTCATATTTTGTGTATCACTATGGGGAGGAGGGGCAGTTAATATTAGTATTACATTACATAAGGCATTAGGAATGGCCTCTCTGAGAACGTGGATTTGAACTCAGAAGAATAAGGAACCAGCCAATACAGATCTTGTAAGAAAGTGTTGTTCCAGGTAAAGGAACAGCTTCTATGAAGGTCCTGAGGCAGGAGAAAGATGGGATTTTTAAAGGGACAGAATGGAAGTCAGGTTGGTGCAAACTTAGTGAGAAAGATAAAGGTCTAAGGGCACAGATAAAGACCAGGTGATGTCACCCACCATAAGAAGGTTGCTCTGATCAAAACTGATAACTCTGTTTTTATTACAAATAATCTAAACTCACAAGCTAGTTTTACAATGCTTCCAAACCAGAGGCAGAGGTGTTGTAATAAAGGGTTGCAAGTAGAAAAAAAATGAGTCCTCTGGAAAATTTAGAACATTGCCCAAAACTCTGTTTCATCATGGTCCCCAAGAGAATTACTTTAAGATTATTTTCAGACTTCTATTCCAAAAAAAAGAGAAAAAACCATTGAAAGATTCCCTAATTCTACACTAACTCTGCCTTTTACTCTATTTTTTATGTAATTATTTTTTTTTCTTTTTGACTCCCATCCAGACTTGGAGAAAGTATAGCAGCAAACAATGCCTATAGACAACAGGAAACAGAACATATGCCCAGAAGAGTTCCTTTGCAATCATTAAATCACAGTCTTCCAACATCAGTAAAGTGTTTAACTCCTCCTCTTTTGAAAGATAGCATTCCTGGATTGAACATTGAGGAATTAATAGAAAAACTTCAATCGGGAGTGGTGGTGAGTGAAAAATAGCAATTATAAATGGGATTGTACCTGGTACATACCAGCTATATGTCAGCCCTGATTATAACATTTATTTAAACTTTAAATGAAGATTTCATTATTGAAACCTTATCTTTTAATCTTAAAAATAACAATATTCTTGTTTGGAAAGAAAGGAAGAAAAATAAGTCATTAAATTCCAACATTTAACACAGCTATCATTCTTTCCCTAGTCCTTCCTCCCACCCAGGTTAAGAAATATTTTTAAACATTTTCACAAACACACCAAATTTTACCCAGATATTCTTCTGTAATAGCCAGGCTAGTGAAATGTTTGTGACCCACCTGATACAGCATTCATTTCTTTTTACTTTGTTACTCATCATTAAACTTCAATGATTTAATTTCAAAGTAGGCATTTATTTTATTTTGTCTAGTGTTAAAATGGTCTGTTTTTTTACTCTATGAAAACCTAGGTAAAGGACCAGATTAATGATATGAGAATATCTGACATAATGGATGTGTATGAGATGAAGCTGTCCACATTAGCTGTGAGTACAAGCTTATTTTAACTATGTGTAATAAGCTTTAATAGATGTTTTCCTAAAATGATGAAAATTAATGGTATGTTTTCTTATAGTCCAAAGAAAGCAGGCTACAAGATCTCTTGGAAGCAAAAGCTCTAGCCCTTGCCCAAGCAGATAGACTGATTGCTCAGTATCGCTGCCAAAGAACTCAAGCTGAGACAGAGGTATGCACAATATACAGACATGTCTGATTAGTACAAAAAATAATAAATGAAGTAAAATATATATAAAATATTAGTTATATATTTATTACTCTAATTGAAGCAAATTGTTTTTAGCATGTGACACGACTACTTCCTCCATCTTGAAACTCTCTCTTTAAATTTGGTTACATCATTATCTTCTGATTTTTTTTTCTACTTAGTTGATATTCTTTTCCCATATCATTTATGGTCTACCTTTAAATGTCATAGGTTCCCAGGATGTGTTCTAAGCCCTTTTCCATTATTTCTGTGTTGTGTGATTTCAACCATTATCAAAAGGTTAATGTTCCCAATTTTATCTATTGAGCACAGATCATTTTCCTAAACACTAAATGCTTTCTGTAGCTCCATTTAAATATACAGCAAATAATTCAAACTACTCAGCATAACCAATAATGAAATCACTCTTCCCTTTTTAAAAATTTATTTTTATGTATTCTTTCTACGATTTTTAGTTTTCTAAATAAGAAACCTGGAAATCAGTTTGCCTCGTATAATTATTCACCAAGTCCAGTTGATTCTACCTTCTAAATATTTCTCTTTTTCTGCCTGTGTCTGTTTCTGCCACTATTTGCTATAGGTCAAATCCTTTTCATTTTTCACAGAAATCACAGCAGATCCTCTAATTTCTCTTCCTACCTTTAGTCTAGTTCCTTCTTGTCAGCCACCTTCCACACTACAGCCAAAGTCATCTTTCTTCTGTGTTTGGTTCTAGCCTCCCTCCCCCAGGGATCTCTGAGGCAGTAAGTAATCTGACGCTGTCCCTCCTGTGCTGAATATCTTTTACAGTAGCTGCCATTGCTTTTGGAGTATTATTACAATTTCTCAATTTGGCATACAAGGATTCTAACTATGCACTTCTCAATCCACATCTTGAGTTTTTGCTCATTCTTTGCAGTCAACCATATCAGGCTACTTTGCATTTTCTGGAACTTGTCATACTCTTGTGTTTCCCTGTCTTTGCACTTGCTGTTCCATGTCTGGAACACTTTTTCCTCTTGGTCTTTGCCTAACTTCTCATAATCCTTTAAATTTCAGCATACATTCCTCTATTTTCCAGAAGCCTACTCTGTTCTCTTCCTTCTCACACATATGTCCTTCCTCTTTGTACCTACCCTGTGCTTACCTCTTTATAATATTTCTCAGACCATGTGAAAATCATATTGCCTGCCACCCCCACGCATAGTGTCAGAGACTGTTTCTGTCTCCAGGCACAGTATTTAGCACATAGTAGGTGCCCAGTAAATTTGACGTTATGCTATGTAGATAAATATACGTGATGCATATATATATATACACCTTATGAGTGAAAACTGCAGTAATATGAAATTCCCAGCAGATACAAATGGAATCTATATAATTTGATATCATTTGTAATGAATTATAATAAATTTGTCAGGCCTTTGAAAGAAGCATCAAAACCAGTGACAAGTAAAATACCTTTTAAGTCTTTTTCAGAATAAAAGTATTCAAAAAAAATATAAAGAAATACAACCATATTTCCTTTTTCTTATTTTAATATGATTTCATTTGTCTCAACTGGTATGTTGAATTTATTATAAATTCCAAGAGAGAAAATTGGTGATATTAAAATCATTTTTCTCTCTCCTCTCATGGCACATTCTTATATTTTGTGTCTGTTGGACATGTCTTGCATTTTGTTAGAGAATGTAATGTTTTATCCATATGACTGGAAAAGCTTATCATAAAAATAACACTAAATAATTGGGTGTTACTTCTTTACAGTCTATGTCATAAAAACAGAGAAGGGCTTGGGTTTTCATCTGACATTTTTTAAAAAGTAGCATTTTTAAGACTAAAGGGGTGGGAGGAATCCACTTCTTATTCTAGTTACTTTTCTGCTTTTTATTGTTTCATGCCGCGTATTAAATACATACAGATGTAGGTTGTGGTTCCTGATTATGCTAGCTTAATTTTAAGAGTTCAGTTAAGCATCTGTAGTTAAGTTGTTATTCTTAATTCTTACCCAAAATGGGAAAGCTGATGTGTACATAATTAGGTGGTTTAGTGTTAATGGCTACTTCCAAGGACCATACCCTTTTAATTGAGTGCTGTATGTATAGCTACCTTTGTGTTGCTCCAGTTTTATTCATTTCCATTAGTCTGGTCTTAATAACATTGTTTTTGTCAGACAGTCCATTAAATAAAAAACTATAACAGTATCCGATTTATTGTAAGTATTAATAGTTAAGTAATAAGTATATATGACTAAGACAACTTTGCATAACCCAATAGATGCTAGTCTATTCGATATTTAGTAAACCTTTTTAATTGTAGAAACTTGAGAGTATTATATAAATGATAGTGGGAAAGTCTGTTATTTTTATTTTTATTTTTTATTTTTCTTTTTTAAGGCACGGACACTTGCTGGTATGTTGAGAGAAGTTGAGAGAAAAAATGAAGAACTTAGTGTTTTGCTTAAGTCACAACAGATTGAATCAGAGAGAGCCCAGAGTGATATTGAACATCTCTTTCAACATAATAGAAAGTTAGAGTCTGTGGCTGAAGAACACGAAATATTGACAAAATCCTACATGGAACTTCTTCAGAGGTAAAGAAACTAAAAGTTTTGTATAAGGTTAAAATCTGGAATGAACACACAGTGTTTCTTTTCTGTGACCCTAAAATCCTTTTGTAAGCATTTCGTATATTGCGTTAATACGAGGTAAGTAGTTAGCAAATAAAAGTTTCTTCATTTCTTCTAGTTGACTTATTTTATTTATTCATACAGTTACCAGTCATTTTGGATATAAGCTCCACCAAGACAGGTTTCTTTGTCCATTTTGATCACTCACAAATCCGGAGGACCTATAAGAGTGCTTGGTACATAGTTAGGTACTCTGTTAATAACTGTTGAATGAACTTAGTTATTGTCACAATTAGTATTAGTTTGAATTGGTCATTCCTACAGATCAAAAGTAGTTGAATATTGGCAATTTCATATTCAGCCTAATAGCATGGAATTTAGGTAATAGTGTATGACTCATCTCTGACTGTCATTGAATATAGTTTACTTATATGTGTAGCTATATCTGTAGAATAAGTTTTTCTAGGTGAATTGCTGGTTAAAATGGTATGTGCATTTAAAATTTTTATAGATATTTCCAAACTGCCCTTTAAAAAGTTTATACAGATTGAGTATCCCTTATCCTTTGAGCTTCATGTTGGTTCTCAAAAAGTTTCAGATTGCTGAGTACTTCACGTTTTGGTTTTTTGGATTAGGGATGCTCAGCCTGTACCAATTTATTTGCCTACTAACAAAGTTGCATTGGATTTTCCTCCTTTATCAAGCTCTTTTACCTTTTAGGACAGTTTTAAAACTTATGAATTACAAGGAAGACCAGGGACAATTACATATTTTCTACCAAAAATTAAAGTAAAAACACTTTGGGGAACTTGTTTATTGTTTTAATTTATATTTAAAATTGCTCTATGCTATTAATATAGAGATGTAGACATTTTTAACTTTGCATAGTACATGTACTTCTTGGCCCATCAAAAAAAATGAAGGTGGGAAAATGAATCACATCTAGAAAATCTGTGATAACAAGGTGATTTCTAAACAGGATATTTTCCCCAACAACTTTGTTTACAAAGTCTGATTGTTTGAGGCACCACTAATAAAATATACTATTAGTGATAAGTTGGGTTGAGAACCTAGGCTGTGAATGTAGAGAATGAAGAGAATGTAGCCAGTGGTCCAAGAGAAATACTGGTTTCTAGGACCTGCTTATGTTTTAGATAGTGATTTAGAAGCCAAAACAGAAAAGTCCTTGAATGGCCAGACCGATAACAAATAAATGAAGCTGACTGGGGAATGTTCATTTGTAATGGATAGACTGTCTCAAGACATTCAAATTTAGATTGTTAAAAAACTGCATGGGACAGATAAAAGCCCTGCTGGCCAAATTTGGCCAGTGCCACCAGTGTTTTGTTTTGTTTTGTTTTGTTTTAGTCTTTGTACTTATTGAAGTAAAAAGAACTTTTTTTTTTGAGACACAGTCTGTCTCTGCTGTCTGCACTAGAGTGTAGTGGTGTCATCATTGCTCACTGCAACCTCCAACTCCTTGGCTCAAGCAGCCCTTCTGCCTCAGCCTCCTGAGTAGATGGGACTACAGACACAAGCCACCACACTCAGCTAATTTTTGTTTTTTTTTATAGAGATAGGGTCTCGCTATGTTATCCAGGGTGGTCTCAAACTTCTGGCCTCAAACAATTCTTCTGCCTTGGCCTCCCAGAGTGGTAGGATTACAGGTATGAGCTACCACACTTGGCCAAAAAATGGCATTCAATGCTTAAGATAGTCAAAGTATCACTTTAGAAAGGATTTTTTCTGTATTTACCTTGCAGGTAAAATAAACAGAGCTATTAGATGCAGAGCTTTAAAGAGGGATAGAAATTTAGAATCCTAAACTTCAAAGATAGCTATATGTATTTATAGCAAATTATGTAATGCAGTATTATCTGTAAAATAATGCTCTACTCATAAATATGAGGTTAATGTCCCACATATTTCTATTTCATAGTAATTTTTACTGCATGAAGTCAGCAGAAACATCTTTACTTCCTTTTAGAGTTGATCAAATTTTATTTAGATCCTGCTTATTGATATCATTCCTCTTCTTACCTGCAGTGTACATAATTTGGTTAGAAGAAATAGTAAAGAAAACACTGAGGTTTTTATCTCTGTATGTTTTCTTCCATAAAGATACCAACTCATTTCTTTGTCTTTTCAGAAATGAAACTACTGAAAAGAAGAATAAAGATTTACAGATCACATGTGATTCTCTGAATAAACAAATTGAGACAGTGAAAAAGTTGAATGAGTCACTCAAGCAACAAAATGAAAAGTAAAATCTCTAGTTCTGTATTCTAAATATTTGGAATTTTTTAAAACAAAATGATTCTCTTTCTATATTGATGAAATTAATAAAATTATCACTTATTTTAGATATTAAATATATACTAACAGAATTTACAGGCATAAATTTCCTCTTGAAATATTTCTTGAGGAGAAAAAGCTACAAATGATATGTTTCATTGATATTTTCTTCTATTTTTTTTATAACTTCAGAACTATTGCTCAATTAATAGAGAAAGAAGAACAAAAAAAAGAAGTACAGAACCAGCTAGTAGACAGAGAATATAAACTAACAAGTAAGTGGATTATTTAACACATTGTCTATTTTTAATGTTTTGTGTTGGCAAAAAAAATCAAAGCATGAATGGTTTCTTTGTTTTCTACTTTTCTCATTCTTCTAAACCATAAATCACATTAAAAACAGCTCTCCTTTTCTTGCCATAACATTTCACAAAAACAGTTTAGTTAGATCAAGTTAAAAAAACAATACATTTTGTTGAAATCTATGGGTTATAGGAAATGATTGTCTTTTTTAAAATAAAAAAATTTTCAAGGAACATAACAGCAGGTGGCAGTACTAGGTAACTTTTAGTTATTAGCTTCTCAATAGTATATCTGTGAAATGATCCACAAAAACATTTTTGTTCTAACTCGCTTGCCTTAGAGCACAGACACCTACCTATATAATTTTTATAATTGTAGCTCTCCTTTTCTTTTTTAACCCTTAAGCTTTGAGGGTTGCCTTCACCTCTTTAAAGTATATTTAGAACAAAAAAAAAAAAAGTATATTTAGAACATAGGATGAGGGAAAAACATGGAGATTTAGTATTTTGTATAGAATACTGTCATATGGGAAGAGTTTCAAGGTATTCTTTATTCATCAAATACTGTAAAATTTCCAGCAAGATGTTTCTTCATCTTCCTAGGTGTCTTTCTTTTGTTCTTATGATATTGCTACTAAAACTTTTCACGGTATTGTCAGTATAAGACCTCTGAGTATAGGCCGGGTACGGTGGCTCACGCCTGTAATCCTAGCACTCTGGGAGGCTGAGGCAGGAGGATCACTTGAGCTCAGGAGTTGGAAACCAGCCTGAGCAAGAGCGAGACCCTGTCTCTACTAAAAATAGAAAAATTGTAGGAGGGGCCTGACACATGCCTGTGTCCCAGCTACTCAGGAGACTGAGGCAGGAGGATCCCATGAGCCCAGGAGTTTGAGCTTGCTGTGAGCAAGGTTGACGCCACCATGGCACTCTAGACAGGACAACAGAGTGAGACTCTGTCTCAAAAAAAAAAAAAAACCTCTGAGTGTATAGCTGACTGTTTGTTTGTTTTAAGATTTGCATCAAAAATCAAAAGTACAAGAAGAAAAGATTAAAGTTTTACAAAAGGAGAGAGAAGATAAGGAAGAAACTATTGATATCCTTAGAAAAGAATTAAGCAGAACAGAACAAATAAGAAAAGAGTTGAGCATTAAGGTAAGAGTTCTCATTTGCCTTAAAATGAAGAAGTCTTTTTTGAAAGGGTGAATTTGGATAAATAAATGTTCTTTCTTTAGTAAATTTGTTCAGAAGATAATAGGATCTTGAAACAGTTTGAAACATTTGATAATAGGGTCTCGAAACATTTGTTATGAGGGCTCTCTCACAATGTGAAAACCTGTATTTCCAAAAATCATTAAACATTTATTAAGTACATACTGTGTGTCAGCACTTACTGCTGGCAAGTGTACAAAGAATACAGAAAGGGATTCCTAGTTTTTGATGTTATATACAGGTAGCTGTATATATGTATATAGCCGTATCTCTGCTTATGGGAATGATAGCAATAATAATAGTTCATATTTGTTTAAAACTTATAATTTGCAAAGGACTCTTTGAAACATTTTTCTTACTTTTTACTTTAACAAATGTTAACATAAATATTAATAAATATTTTAACTTACAAATGGAGAAACAGTCTGAGGTTACTTGCTAAGATCACATAATTGATAAGTGGAACAATAGACATATTCTGAATCTAAGTCCAGTGTTCTTTCTACATTATCATGATTGCATAGCTTGAGTGGTACCTATGAATTGTGCTTTTTGACCCATTAACCACCAGGAAGTTGAGAACAGAATAGGATTAAAAGACTATTTGAATTACTACAGAGCCTGAGTAACAAAAGAGGTATAAATTTAAAGCCATATTTACAGTTTTTCTACTTCTGCTTTAATGTGATTATCTTATTAATGATTTTAAATAGCATTGTGTAGTATTTTCTGCAAAATTTCAGCTGCTAGCATTGATTTAAAAAGACAAGTTGAATGTGTCTTCCCAATTTGTATTATATTTTTTAATGATTATTTAAACTTACCATATGATTTTAATTAACTAAAATAAAATACATATGTATTTATAATGTATCTTGAAATGGTTGTCATACAAATAAAAAATAAAGGATCTTAAAATATCTGTGAAGAGAAAACATGCAAAGTTATTTTTCTTCTCAATCTCCCCCCACCCCAATTCCTTAGGCTTCCTCACTAGAGGTTCAAAAGGCACAATTAGAAGGTCGTTTGGAGGAGAAAGAGTCCTTGGTGAAACTTCAACAAGAGGAGTTGAACAAACATTCTCACATGATAGCAATGATCCACAGTTTAAGTGGTGGAAAAATAAGTCCAGAAACTGTGAATCTCAGTATATAGACATTATGGCATTTTTAAATTTGTAATCTAATGTAATTTTTTATGTATTTATCTGTTGGAGGGAGGCAGGTAGGGAAGGTAATTTGTGACTCCAAAACAATGAGAAATTATTATCTAAGTATTAATTTAGTAAAGAAACCTGATCTGAAACATGTTTTTACTTGATCTTTTAAATAGAAATTTTTTTTAAGTTTTACTTCCTGTTTCTGGCTTTTATTGCTTAAAGCTTTGGTTCTTATATTAAAATTTTCCTTTTAACCCCCCTTATCATTTTTCTAAGGTCCTTTGCTTTTTCCTTAGTTGCTTTCTACTCTGTTTCGCTTATCTAATTTAGTCTCATTTGTGATTATTTAGATCTTACAGAGTCAAGCTTTCTTGGTATAACAACCCTAAAGATTAATAAATTAAAAAGACAATTATTAGTAAAGAGAGAAGGTATGATACTGCTAGAGAAGTTTTTCTCTAAAGAAGCACAAAAGAAAATATTAGTGAGTTTAAAATAGTTCTTATTACTGCATTTAAAATGCAGTAAGATATATGGTATAAATTCTAAATTTGAAAAAATGCAATGATCAGTTATCAGAAATTTATAAAAATTAGAATATAACTAGTATGTTAAATGATTACATTGTCTCAAAAATCTAATAATGTGTAGAATTACTTATAAGATAGTTTTGTTTTTTCTCTTTTTAAAGATGCTGTATATTGGCCCACGCATATCACTTCTATTCAATTATGAATTTCTTATGATTTACATGAGGATAATTGGGATTCTACCCTTGCTAAATGTTCAGAAATTTATTATTTACTATTAATTCTGAGGTGAATTGCATTTAATATACTGTCTTAGAGTTAGTTTTCGTTGGACCGTTTAATTTTAAAGCATAGGTTAAGTATCCTTATCCATGTATTTCTTTAATACAAGGGAATTTTTCATTGCTTTCATTTGAATCAAATGTTCTAAGTAGTGGATGTAAAAAATGTTTTTATATAAATATTTTGATTTTATTGCTATACCATTACAACCATTAATTATACTTGGTGTTTTTTTCACTGTATCTTTGATTTAAACAAATTTAGATTTACTTCTATTTCTGAACCATAGTATATCTGAATTTATGTTTAGAAATGTATTTTCATATTTTGCTAATTACATTAAGTAATTTCAAGCTATAATAGATTTATATATTTGTATACATTTTGTACAGTTACAGAAAATTTTTAAAAGTATTGTACATAGAAAAACATTTTAAGTTACTACTTATTTTATAGAGATACATTCTATTTCTCTTTTGAAATTGCATACATTCTCAATTTAATAGAAAAAGTTTACATAAATAGATATGACTGAAGAACAAAAGGTTTTATAACTTAAAGGAACAAAAAATTAAAGAAATGAATGAATAAAACAAAAACTCTAAGTATAATCAAACTATCTTTACGTTTTAGACATCTCAAGACACTGAGCCTAGCCCAGTGCTGCTCTATAGGATTTTCTGTGATAATAGCAACGTTCTGTGCTGTGTAATACCATAGCCGTTAGTCACATGTGGCTATTGAGCATTTGAAATATGGTCTGTGCAACTGAAGAACTGAATTTTTAATTTAATTTTATTTTAATTTTAATTAATTTAAACTTTAATAACCATCCTGCTGGTCACGCAGATCTAGCCTGTTCTCGTAAGTATGCATTTTTAAACAACTCAGTATGGCTATTAAAGACCTATATAAGCAGATACTCCATATATTTAGTAGCCTTTTTTTAATATAGTAGTTTTTTTTTATTTCAGTGTATTATGGGGGTACAAATATTAAGGTTACGTATATTGCCCATGCCCCCCACCTCCCTCGAGTCAGAGCTTCAACCGTGACCATCCCCCAAATGTTGCACATCTCACTCATTGTGTTTGTATATACCCATCCCCTCCTCCCGCCTCCCGCCTCCCACCTTCCTGACACCTGACAAATGTTATTCCTATATGTCCACTTAGGTGTTGATCTGTTAATACCAATTTGCTGGTGAGTACATGTGGTGCTTGTTTTTCCATTCTTGAGATACTTCACTTAGTAGAATGGGTTCCAGCTCTATCCAGGAAAATACAAGAAGTGCTATATCACCATGGTTTAGTTTTAACCTGTTTATTGCTAATGTTTTCTCTCTGAAGAGGAAAAATCATACTTCAGCTTTGAAGGTTACTAACCATTATCCTTTGTCACTCGCTGTCTCTTGTAGCACCTTTCATATTGTTTCTATGGGATATTGGGTACTTTTTGCTTTTTGATCTGTATACCTCTGATTAAGAAAAACAGAAGTGAAGCTGGGCACAGTGGTTCTCACCTGTAATCCCTCTATTTTGGGAGGCCTAGGTGGGAGAATCTGCTTAAGGCTAGGAGTTTAAAACAAGCCTGAACAACATAGCAAGACTTTGTGTCTACAAAAAATAAAAATAATTTTAAAAATAAGCCAGGTGTAAGTTTATGTGAGAAACTTAAAACTGAGCTATAAAATGACACTATTTCTTTTTTCCACTCCTAATTCCAAATGAGTATCACTGGCAAAAGACAAAGTCTGAGCAGAGATGATTTTAAATGGGATTTTTTGCCATTATCACTGTTCAACAAGAGCAATCCCTGTGGGTCAGAGAAATTACAAGGTTCTATTATAATTAAGTTTGAAGGTATAACTATTGCACTTACACCATCTCCAATTCTTTCAATATCCATTAGCAGTGTTGCTCATTAAGAATCACCTGGAGTTTCTTAAACATACAAATTCTCAAGCTCCTCTCTTAGAGATTCTGTTTCATTAGGTTTGGCGGGCAGGGCCCTGGATTTTGATTGAAAACATAAGAGCATTTTAAACTGAGCGCTTGAAAGAGAACTTAGACATCTTAGTTGGGGACTAGTCCATTTGAGCTTTATATCTGGATGTAATCTTCAGTCAGATAAAACTAATGTGTGGTCTGGTATCTTTATGCCTGGCTCTTAGTAATTTTATACCCTATTGTAAATGTGTAAATGTGCCCATGCGTAAAGCTTTCAAGGCTTTCAGTAGTGCTTGCAGTGCCAGCTGCTTGAGAAGCTGAAGTAGGAGGATCACTTGAGCTCAGGAGTTTGAGGTTTTTCTAAAAAAAATTTATTGTAATCAATTCTGAGCCACCACCATAGTCAGGGTTTTAGAAATTATTTGTATATGCGTCTGCATGCCTATTTCCTAATAGAGAAAAACAAACCTTAGGAAATGCATCATTATAGCTGAAATCCTCTTAAAATTTTTCTAGGAAGAGTTTGTCTCAAAATGTTCATTAACAATTCTTTTCACTGTTTACACTTGCCGCTTGAACAGATAGAGACTTGTCTTAAGATTTGGCTGATTATACTAAACTGTCTATCAATTTCATGTCAAGACAAAAAGAAAATACTTAATAAAACTTTATGCTGTGTCTTAAGAGGAAATTTATCAGGTTAGTGCCTTTTGAGTCTGTTTACTTTTATGTCATAAAGACTACTTATTTATTTTAAGAATGTAAAGAGATTTATGTCTTGAGTTAGGACTGTCAGTTAAATGAAAGTGTGTTTGAATTTCAACTTCTACCTGAGGTTCATTCATATATGTTACAGGTACTTCTTATCAAGGTATATTCCCTAAAACTCATAGCCTTATAATTTGATTCTTTCTTTTCCTCCTTTCAGATATTTACAACTTTGCTTTTGACATACATACTATTAGACTAGACACATGTCCTGTTTGTGACTTAATTCCTTTATAGCAGTCAGCAAACATTTTCTGTAAAAAGCCAGCTAGTAAATATTTTAGGCTTTGTGAGACCTAGAATCTCTGTCACAATTACTAAACCCTGCGATTATAGCACAAAAGCAGTTATAGACAATAATATAGTAGCCATTTATAAAAGTAAATAAATGGTCATGGCTGTGTGCCAATAAAACTTTATTAACAAAAACAGTCAATGCTTTGCTATTGGATGTTATTTCTACTCATTAAGAAATGTGTCTCTTTATGTTTGGTAATCTTTGGAGATCTATTTTATTTGATAATAATATAGCCACTTAATTCTTTTTATGTTTTCTATTGGCCCGATATATCTTTTGCTATTGATTTACTTTTAACCTGTATGATTATATATAAAATGCATGACTTATAGACAACATATAGTTAGGTCCTACTTTTTTATCTATTTTGACAAAATAAGTCCTTTACTTTCACAGTCCACTCAGAGTTACTATTGTACCACTTAACATAAAATATAGAAACCTTGCAGCTATATAGGTCCATTTGTCCTTATCCGTTATGCTATAATTGACATATATATTACCTCTATATACATAACAAGCCCTCAAAACAATGTTATAATTTTTGCTTTAAACAGCTATATGGAATACCCCTGGCTGTCATCATCAATATAGTTACCTGTTTGCATGCAATAATACCAAATAGTTCTTCAGTGTAAGATTCCTATTTTTCCCTTTGGAAATCATAAGTAAGTTGTGGGCAGATACTGCAAATATGCTATTTCTCTTCTGACTTTCATCCACAAGTTTTAGCATCTGTTGATAATTCTTGCCTGAATCAGTTATTACTCTGATGGTTACCAAATGGTTATTTTCTCTTTTTAATGCTAGAAAATTGAACATTTTAGTAATGTTATGATATACTGAGAATAGCAGTCTAAATGGCATCGCTTATTATATCATTGACAAAATATAGTACTTAGAGTTTTACAATTAATACAGCATGTACTTTCTTTTTTTTGTGCATATTTTTACAAGCCAAGATTTTGATATTTGATTTCTGTAGTTTAAGAAAATAAATAAGTGATATGTTAAGCATATTGGAT
>VBSM01000272.1:63152672-63210693 GCA_008086735.1 Cheirogaleus medius
AGCCTCCCAGAGTGCTAGGATTACAGGCGTGAGCCACCGCGCCTGGCCCATATTGGATTTTTTTTTAAAGCACGGGATCCATTTGTTACTATTTTTCTTTCCAAACCCACTAATGAGAGAATTGCTCATTGAAATCATGAGATTCTATTAGTTTGGGTCATCACTTGCCTTGGCGCTCTCAGTGATCACCAATAAATATTAAAGGTGTATTAACCATAAAAATAAGTATTTTTGATTAAGAAACTAATAATACATTTCCATCCTTCACTGAGCTTACATTTAAGATAATTAATTTTTTTAAATAATTAAAACAAAATGAATTTTAAAATGTCTTGCGCTTTAAAAAGACAGATGTTTTATTGATTTTTTTAATAATGTGGATAATAAGCCTCATAAGTACTTGACTTTAAAGTATATGCCTCTGTATTCTATAAATTGAAAGGAAACACTGTGAAATAAAAAAATGATGGGTTATTTTGAACATGCAAAAGTACTTTGAAATCTTATACAGTCTTAGTTGGTTCAGCATTTTGTAGCTAATTGACTTTCTTCTTGTCATTCAAATACTCTGAGGCCTGTTTGGTTTATGGTTGTGTTCTTCTAGAAGTCATTTCAAAAATACCCTAGAGAAAACTTAATTATCACATCGCCATGAATTAGAGGTATCATAATTCTCAGAACCCAGCTTTTTTGCACACTGAGCTATAAATAATCTCTTCATAAATGCGGGAAGAAGTAAGCATCTTTTCTCCCAACTAAATGTACTTTTTTTTTCAGTTGTCTAATTCCCCAGGGACCCAGATTTTATATGCTCTTAATATCCCAAATAATGATGGATAATCCCAGGATATATAACAAAGGGTTTGTTTTTTTTTAATGTGAGGTCCATTGCTACATAAGAGAGTGACATTTTCAGAATCAATAGGATAGATTGGGTTTCAGTTTCATTATGTTATTAAAAACTAATTTTCCAGTAAGTAGCGGAGCATTTGGCAGGGATTTAGTAGTGAACATGATTCTGCCTCCCCATTACATTATCTACACTGTTATTCTAAGTGTTATATTTCATCTTACTTATCTCAAAGAGCCAAAAGATATAATGTATTAGAGTAGCCTTATGCTTTTCTCAAACTTCAAATAAAATGACTTATAATTAGCTCTATTAAAAGACAAAACTATTTATGTTTAGTTAGGAAGGGTTTTCATTTACCCACAAATAAAGGCTACTATCAAGTATTATAATACATACTAATTTATGTAAGACCCACAGTTAATCAGCATGTTAGAGCTGAAAGGATTCTGAAAGAACAGTGAGCCCCTTATGCTAAAGAAGACATTTAAACTTTATGTTGCATTCTCAGGAAAGATGTCCCATGATTCAAACACAAATTGATGTGTGATTAAAAAATAAATGTGGATGTGGACTGAGTGCAGTGGCTTATGTTTATATTCCCAGCGCTTTGGGAGGCTGAAGCAGAATTGCTTAAGCTCAGGAGTTCAAGGCTATAGTGAGCCATGATTGCCATTGCACTACAGCCTGGTTTGAAACAGCAAGACTATCTCAAAAAAAAAATGTAGACTGGGCACAGTGGTTAACACCTATAATTCTAGCATTTCGGGAGGATAACTCGAGGCCAGGAGTTAGAGACCAGCCTGAACATAGTGAGACCAAAACAAATAATAATAATAGTAGTGCACACGTGTAGTCCCAGCTACTCAGGAGTCCGAGACAGGAAGATTGCTTGATCCTAGGAGTCTGAGGTTGCAGTGAGCTATGATGATGCCACTGCACTATAGCCAGACAACATAATGAGACCCTATTGCAAAAAAATAAACATGTCATTTTGAACCAGTTTCACAACTAGGAATTTATCCTAAGGAAATAAGGATATAAACTAAGATTTAGGTACAGTAATATTCATTAGAACATTGTTTATTATGACACAAAATGGGACATAGTCCATATATATAATAAGAGATTGGCTAATCAGTATAAAATACAGTTATCCAACAGAATATTATGTATCCTTTTTAAGAAGATATTAAAATATATATTAATCACGGAAAAAGATTTCTGGTGTGTTAAGTGGCAAAAGCAGCATACCAAATTCTCTGTAAACAGTGATTCAGATATCTGAATAATCTTTAAGACGTATGTTTATTTGCAAATATATGTTATAAACAGTGAACAGTGGTAACCTCTGAGTAATGTACTTACAATTGACTCTTATTTGGATTCTAATATTTTTATAATAAATTATTTTAACTTTTTAAAACCATGAATTTTAAAACATTGTTTTTGTAACCACATATAGATTTGATTTCTGGCTTTTATTAAAGAAAGCTTTTATTTAACATGTTTTATTCTTTTGTAAAATGATGATAAATATTAGAAAAAATAACAAAGCTCATGACTTTTAGTAAGTGTCTATCTCCCTTTTTGGAGGGGGAATGGACTAGAACACTCATTATATCCTTTGTTTTTGGTTTCTTATTTCTCTTCATCAAATTTATGGCCAAACTGCAGCTACTCTATGTAACTATGGTAGTCTGGGTTGCTCTCCAGCCTAATTTATTTCTATTAAATAGTTGTTCTAAGCGGTACTAAGTAAACATTTTTCTTTTTGAAAGAAGCATTTTTCATACTTTAAATCAGCCTTCTATCAGGTGTCATAGTCTTTGCTAATTAATGAATGTACCTACAAAATTCATTTTGAGGTACATTTTTTTTTAATTTCTTGGAAGAGATTATGAGGAAAAGGCGTAGTTGAGAAGAGTTTGCCAAATTTTAATAACAAAACAACGTCTAGGACTTGGATCCCATTATGTTTCTAGCTCTTTTGACAGATTTATAGACACAAAAGAGCAAACAACTTTTAGAAAGATAATTAAGCCACATATTTGTAATTGCCTCAGTGATTTTCAACTTAATGTAAATTAGAATTTTCCTATTCTGTGTTAATATTTCTATTTAAATAAAGTCATTTTTGTATTAGCTTCTTTTAAAAAGTCCAAAAATGGACTTTTAGTGCTGTGTATCCCTAAGTAAAGATTTATGCATTGTGTTTACAGAGATAATGAAAATATAAACCTTTAGTTGTATATCAAGGAATAGTTACAGGAATATTGGAAATTTGTATAGGATCAAGAGGAGAGATAACTTGGTAATAGATGTTTGAAGCTAACTGTGTAAAAACACTTTCAGAAAAAATAAGCAGAGCTACCCTGAACCATTTAGTCTGAGTGGAATTTCATACAAATACCCTTGAGATTAGACTAATTGAAGCTATGACTTGAATTGCCACTATCCTTGAGCTACTGAATAAGAAACTTAGATTATTGATATTGTAGGTTGATTCTGTAGCATACTGTCTCATTTGCTGTGTTGCTTGGGTAGATATTTAACTTCTGGTCATTCTAATATTTCCAGAGGCTGTGTTTCTTCATAAGGTTCTGTGATCGTTACATATTAATGAAATGTACTTTTTTATGTCTCTTTTGGATCTGTCCCATTCTATGAGCAATAATATCACCTTAATTTTACTATGAGATTCTCTAGTTGGGGACGGGGAAGGGAGTAAGAATTAAGAAAAGATATATGGGCTTTCAATTTCCACTTTGGCATATAAAGAACTTGTCTCCCACCCTCACAAGAAGAAAAAGCTGAACAATAGTGAGACCCTGTTGCTACAAAAAATTTAAAAATTAGCTAGGTGTTGTGGTGTGCGCCTGTGGTTCAAACTACTCAAGAGGCTGAGATGGCAAGATTGCTTGAGGCCAAGAGTTGGAGGTTGCAGTGAGCTATGATGGTGCCATTGCACTCCAGCCTGAGTAACAGAGCGAGACCCCATCTCAAGAAAAGAAAAGAACTAAACAAACTGAAAAATCAGTGGCTTTCCTTGTATCCATCAGAGAATTGAGGTCACAGGACAAATCACCACCTCGAAGACTGTAATACAGAGAATATAAATCAACTTACTTAAAGCACTGGTAAGAACATTTAAACAGTAAATATGACAAATTACTAATGAACTAGCTTGAGAGTTAAAACCTCTTAAGGATCTATTCCACTCATTCGTTCTTCAGAGGAGGAACATAGGCAGCTACAGTGCCAACTCAGAATGGAGTCCACCTGAAGCCTCACTTCCACAAGGACTGGCAGTGGTGGTGGCCATGTGGTCCAATAAGCTAGACTGGAAGATCCACAGATGCAGGGCCTAGCAAGCAAGAGCACACTGTCATTGCCTAGCACCGTATGTCTGGACCCATCTAGCCCATAGTAAGATGTCCCACAGTGAGGTCTCATACCAAAGTAAGAACTGGCAGGGGCTTCTGCTTGGAAGGGTTAAAATGGCCAGCATCCACAAGGAAGTGGTTCAGACCTTCAATTATCTGTGGATCCAAGGAGACAGAACAGAGTCCACCGAGTCCTTGAAGACCATGTCCAGTGACTGAAGGAGTACCACTCTGAGCTCATCCTTTTCCCCCAGAAGCTTTTGGCTCCCAAGAAGGAAGACAGCTCTGCTGAACTCAAATTGGCCACCCGCTGACAGGACGGATAATGTGCAGAGGGAGTATCTACAAAAAGGAAAAGATTCATCACCGAGAATAACTTCAAGGCATTCATTACTCTGCATGGCCAATGCCCAGCCCTCTGGCATCAGAGCAAAAAGGGCCAAGGAAGCTTCATAATGAGATGTTGAAAAATATTAAGTGCTGTTATGGATTTGAAATAAATTAGCAGCTAAAAAAAAAAGTCCTGGCCCTTCCCCGCCACACACTTCCACACTTTCCTCAACTTCACGTGACTTTGGGAGCCCCATCAGATTTTCACAGTGAGGATCAGAGAAAACTCCCCTCTTGTTTGACCAGGGGGAGGGGAAAATTTTGCAATTGGCCCAGAGCATTCTCCATAACAAAGGTGTACCCCGTAAAAGTTGACTACTTATCAGAGTCGTGGAAGCAAAAATTACCCAATTCCAGTCACATCTGGCCTTCAAGGCTCATCTAAGGGAGGAAAAAAAAGGCTCAGAAGCACTTGTAAAAATAACAGCCAGGGGCACACACCCACTAAATGAAACAGTGGTCATCACGACTGGTGCCATGAGTATTAAAAAGATAAGAAATGAACATTCTAAGTAACTCTGACTACAAATTTGGTAAATAAAATAGACCAACTTCTTAAAAGACAAACTACCAAAATTTACACAAGGAGAAAGATAATCTTAATAGGCCTCTATGAGTTAAAGAAGAATCAATAGCCTTCCAAAGCAGCAGCAATCCCAGATGGTTTCAGTGGTGAATTCTACCAAGCATTTCAGAGCGAAATAATACAAACTGTACAGTCTCTTCCAGAAAATAGAAACTGGATTTCACTCTACATCATGCTACTTAACATCTATACAATGGATGATTTTCAGTGCTGAAAACTGATGAGCTATGAAGCCATGAAAAGAAGTGGAGGAATAAATATTATAATAAATGCATATTGCTAAATGAAAGAAAAAGCCAGTCTAAAAAAGCTTTATATGTGTGATTCCAACTATATGACATTCTGGAAAAGTCAGAAACTATAGCAACAGTCGGAACTGGTTTGGGGGAGGAGGGGTGAATAGGTTGAACATAGGGGATTTTTAGTGCAGTGAAACTATTCTGTACGATACTGTAATGGTGGCTGCCTCACACTTGTCAAAATCCACAGAACCGTGCAACATAAAATGAACCTTAATGTACACTGTGGACTATGGTTAATAATGCATCAGTATTGGTTCATTAATTGTAATAATATGCCACTAATGCAAGATGTAAAAAATAATAGGAGTGCCAGGGGATAGAGTGAATACATGGAAATCTGTCTGCTCTCTCTATCTAAAACTGTACTAGGCTGGGCATGGTGCCTCATGCCTGTAATCTTAGCACTCTGGGAGGCCAAGGCAGAAGGATCACTTGAGCTCAGGAGCTCGAAATCAGCCTGAGCAAAAGCAAGACCCCGTCTCTAAAAATTAAAAAAAATAAAAATAAAAAAAAAACTGTACTAAAAACATTTGTAATTTTTTTAATATAAAAAAGAAGGATATGCAAATTAGTCCAACTTCTGTGGAAAAGAATTTGGAGATACATCGAAGAGCTAAAAATAGAAATAACATTCGATCCAGCAATAGCACTATTAGGCATCTACTCAAAAGAGCAAAAGACATTCTATAATAAAGACATCTGCACCCGAATGTTTATGGCAGCACAATTCACTATTGCAAGGGTGTGGAAACAACCCAAGTGCCCATTGATTCATGAGTGGATTATTAAAATTTAGTATATGTGTACAATGGAATATTACTCAATTATAAGAAACGACAATGACCTAACACCTCTTATATTTTTCTGGATAGAGCTTGAGCCCATTATCCGAAGTGAGGTATCACTAGGTTGGAAGAATGGGCTCCACATGTCCTCACCATCAAATTGGCACTGACTGATCAACACTGGTGCTTACATGGTAGTAATATTCTCCAGGGATTAGAGAGTTGGAGGGCATAAACTCACAACTAATGGATGTGGTGAGCATTGTAGAGGGGAAGAGCATGCCTCTAATCCTTGCTTGGGCGAGGCAAAGACATAAAATGTAACCAAAATGTTCGTACCCTCATAATATCCTGAAATAATAATTAAAAAAAAGATATATGGTAACAGTTGTTTCTCTTTCATCCCTCTCTTAGCCATATAGTTCTCCTCCCCAGAATCATTGACTTTTTGACCAGCTTCTTTATATATCCTTAAAGAAATAAGCAATACGTAAATGTGTATATACTTATATATATTTTTGGTGGGTTGCAGAAATTAAAGTATTCTAAACATATTCTTCTGTACCTTCCAGGGTATTAGTACAAGTAGAGCTTCTTGACCATTTTTGACAGTTTCATAATAGTTTACTGATATACCACAGTTTATTTAACTCATGTTAATGAACACTTAAATTGTTTTTAGTCTTTTGCTGTGA
Organism: Cheirogaleus medius; assembly: GCA_008086735.1. Classification (NCBI taxonomy): domain Eukaryota; kingdom Metazoa; phylum Chordata; class Mammalia; order Primates; family Cheirogaleidae; genus Cheirogaleus; species Cheirogaleus medius. Next base: position 63,159,667 of record VBSM01000272.1, read on the forward strand.
TGAAGACATTGCAATTAATATCCTTATACAAATGTCATTTCAAGTAGAATAACTCGGTGAAAATATATATACATTTTAAAATATCCCACCAGCAATGTTTGTTTCCTCCCATCCTCATCATTCCATTGTAATCCAGCCTTTTCAACCATTATGATGTTAACAAACTTTTCATGGCTGTCATATATGTACAAACTTTTTGTTTCCTTTTCTGCAAAGTGTTTAATCCCTTTCCAGTTTTTCTTGTGGGTTATCCATCTTTATCTTACCGGGTTGCAGGTGATCTTTACTTAGTAAGTAAATTTTCCATTTGTCTATGATAAAGTTGTAAATATTTTTTTCCCAGTTAGCTGGCTGTCATTTGACTTTGGTTACATCTTTTCTGTGAATAATTTTTTTATTTGTAAATTTATTATCTTTTAATTTTTATTGTAGCTTGATACCATCTTAATATTTCATATAGTTGATCAGCCCTCATTTTTTGAGAAGTTTCCTGTATACTTGTTTATTTATTTTTTCCATATTATTTATTTTGGAATCATCTAGTTCAAAACAAAAAACACCCTGGTGACTCTTTTATTTGGATAATGTTAGGTTTATAGGTTTATTGATTATGTTGGGAAGAATTGACATGCCTGTGATGTTAAATCATCTTTTCTAAAACATCAAATGCCTTTTCATGGGTTGAAGTCTTTTATGAACTTTAATAATAGTTTAATTGCATATAGTTTTTGTATATTGTTAAATTTCAACTTTTTTGTCATTTTTATCCATTATATTTTCTGATTATAAAAATATATACAGAGGCTATTGATTTCTATAAACAGTTTTATATCTTGTACCCAAATCATTACTGAATTTACCTGAAAAGAGAATCACTAAAAACTAATATAAATAATAATAAACCATTTATATTATCTGTAAGTAAGAAAAATTTACATTCTCATTTCCAAGCTTTAAATCATCTATTTCTCTTATCGAGATCAATTTTTAAAAAAATATGGTGTAAAAGGAATTTTGTTCATTTCTGCCTTTAATAGAAATAATTCTATTATTTTCCTGTTAAGCACCTAACTTTTAGGTTAATGTTTTTGGTATATATGTTTTACCATGTTAAGTGTTCATCTGTTTCTGTCAAAACTGGAAAGGGATTGTATCAAAATGGATATGGAATTGTATCAGATTTTTTTTGACATCTGTGAAAGATAATGTGACTTTTCTGTTTTTATTAGTATCATATCAGTCAGTATATGTATAGTTTCTGCTTCAGTAACCAATAGCCCCAAAATCTTAGTAGCTTGAAACAACCTGATTTATTTCTTGTTCTTGCTACATGTCAGTGGGGCTCCATCCATCCATCCCTTACTCAAGGAGCCAGGCTCAAAGCAGCCATCATCTGGAGCTTTTAAGGTTGATATCTATAGTGGAAAGAAAAGTAGCATGGCAAGTCAGCTACTGACTTAAACCTTCCACTGGGAATCAACACGTGTCACTTTGGTTTACATTTTATTGACCAGTGCAAATTACAGGCCACATCAAACTGCAAGAAGAGAGAGGGAACGAATTCTGGCATGTGCACTGGAAAAAGACTGGAAATGTTTGGTTGATACATGATGGAATATATTAATACTTTCCTTAATTTAAATGATCCTTAAATTTCTGAAACAAATAGAATGCATTATGGCAATGTTTTGGTGTCATTATCATTAGAACGGGCTACTTATCGTGAGAGTGGGCTTGTTATAAAAGCAAGTTTGGCATCCTCTTGCCTTCTTGGTCTTGTCCTTACTTGTCCTTCTGTTTTCCACCATGGGATGATGCAGCAAGAATGTCTTCTCCACGTGTGGGATCCTCAACCATTGACTCCCAGTCTTCAGAACTGTAAGAAATAAATTTCTTTATAAATTACCCAGTCCATGGTATTCTGTTATAGCAAAACAAAATGGACTAAGTCACCTTATATCCAGCCAACTTTCTAAACTCACTTATTCTCATATTTTATCTGTCTACTATTTTGGATTTTCATATACCCATCACATTGTTCACAAAATAATGACAGTTTTATTTTTCTCAAATCCTTATACTTTTCATTTGTCTTTCTCACTGTATTATACTATTTGAGACCTGCCATAAAATGTTGCATTGAATGGACCTTTTTTATGTTCTTTCCAAACGTGATGGGTATGATGTTAACTTCTTTTCTTTTCTTTTCTTTTCTTTTCTTTTCTTTTCTTCTTTCTTTTCTTTTCTTTTCTTTTGGAAATGCCTTATGAAATTAAAGAAGTTTCCTTCTATGTTTAATTTGAAAGAACTTAAAATTCTTACCAAATGCTTTCTCTGCAAGGGCTATAAATAGGATGAGCTCCTCTATTCTCATTGATCGAGCAGAATTTTAGCTTCCTATTCCTGAAATCTTAGGCTCTGCTAGATTAGAGTTTCTGGTTACTCAAGTAAGAAATTCTTTCACCAAGGGATACAACAAGGCTCCCATTAAATGGAGGTTGGGACTGGCACCTGGCAGCTTTGAGCTTCTAAAGCCAGTGAACCATCAGGAAAAGGAGGGGCTACTTGACTGGCTTGGATGAATGATTCCACACAATACACGATGGAGGCAGGGAAGAGAATGCCTGGAACACAGAAGAGCCTCTGGGGTGCCTCATCAGGGGTCCTCACACTTTTTAAACAGGAGGCCAGTTCACTCTTCCTCAGACCGTTGGAGGGCCTTTGGAGAGTGCGGCGCACATTCCACACATGCGCACTGTGGGCCGGGGACGAGTCGGATGCTAAGCAGGACAGGCAACGGCGGCAAAAACACCCGACAGGCAGGATAAATGTCCTCGTTGGGCCACATGTGGCCCGCGGGCTGTAGTTTGAGGACCCCTGCAGTCTTAGTACTCCTATGTCTAAAATAAAAATTAGTGGAAAATTACATTAATTGATCATGACCCCAGCCTTTTAGGAATGACTGGATCACCCCACCAAGCAACTTACTGACCAACTGAAGTGAGTTATGGAATGGATAGTGCAAGAAGGATGTTAGAAATACCAGCAATGACTATCCAATTTCAGAAACAGGAACTGTAGTAGTTTTGAGTATTTCATCCCAACTTTCAAATGAATTATGAATACAAATAAACTATGTATTATTTTATTTGTTTCTCCCTTTCTCCTGTTTCTCTGCTATCTAACGTAAGATGTGTTAATAGTGGTTAGCCTTATAGCCCAGTCATTAGGTTACAGGATGTCTTAATCCATGTGTGTTACTGTAACAAAATAGACTGGATAATTTGTAAAGAACAGAAATTTATGTCTCATAATTCTAGAGACTGGGAAGTCCAAGATCAAGGCACAGGCAGGTTCTGTGTCTGGTAAGGGTTGCTCTCTGCTTCTAATGTAGCACCTTATTACTATGTCCTCACACGGCAGAAAACAGAAGGGCAAAAAGGCCTAACTAGTTCCCTCCAACCTTTTTATAAGATCTTTCATCCCATTTATGAGGACTTTACCTTCTTGATGAATCACTTCCTAAAGGACCCGCCTCTTGATACTATGTCATTGGCAGTAAAGTTGTAACATACGAATTTTGGGGGGACATATACAGATCATAGCACAGACTTCAAAGGGATAGTGTGATTCTCCCTGAAAAAGAGTAGACATCAACCATGAATGAGGTAACATAGGGGATTGTGTGTTCTCTTGGAAGAGGGGTGAGCATGTTTTACTTGTACAGGTCTCCCTGTGGTTTTACCCTTTCTTTGTTAAAGATTCAGAGGAATTAGCATGCACCTGTGCTGAATCCTAACCCCCAATGTGATGATATTTGGAGGTAGTGCCTTTGGTAAGTAATTAGGTCATAAGGAGGGAGCCCTCATAAATGGGATCAGTGCTCTTATAAGAGTCCTAAGAGAGACCCTTGCCCCTTCCACTATGTGAGGACACAGAAAATGCCACCTATGAAGCAGAAAGTGGACCCTTATCAAACACCAAATCCACTGGTGCCTTGGTCTTGGACTCCCAGCCTTCAGAACTGTGAGAAATAAATTCCTGTTTTTTTATCAGCCACCCAGTCTATGGTATTTTGCTATAGAAGCCCAAATGGACTAAGGCACCTACCCTCACAGTTTCTGATTCAGTAGGTCTAGGATGAGTTCAAGAGTTTGCATTTCTAATGTAATGTTAATGGCACTGATCTGGGGACCACACTTTGCTGTCCTACAAATGTGCTGTCCTACAATATCAATTCTGTGCTATATTCTTCCACATCTATTTTAAGGTAATAGACGCAGTTACTATTGGATCCTGTAAGGAGCTATATTATGTTAAATTTTCATTAAGTGGGACATGCTGAAGTAACTCAATTGCCATCATCAAAACTTGCCTTCTGAAAAAGGAAATAGTGAAGTTTTCATTTCACCTTGGTTTAATGATTACTTGTATCAATTTTCTTGAGCTTTAGGAACAATTCTTAAAGAGGACAATTAAGAAATGTATTCCTTACCGCATAATTTTTGATAAGAAGAGAAAATTAAACCAATTTCTGGTTTAATAATTGAATGCTTCACTTTTTTGAATTTATGGAAGATCAAATTATATTTATTTAGTTTTGATGTCATTGGTTTGATAGAGATTTCATCAGGCATCCTTCTAAGGATAAACCTATTAGAAGATAATATACTGTCAAATAGACTGGTCTAGTTTTCTATTTTCAATGTAAATAAATTAATATGGCTGACATGTTTTATCATCATATGCAATTGGAGTTTTCTGATGTGAGCTTTGGTGATTACTATCATTCAGCTTCTTTTAAAAGCCTAGGCATCTCATTAGTATTCTGTTAGTGAGCAGTGCAATCATTTGTGCAGCAGCTGGAGAGGATTATATATTTCACAGGACTCCTTGGATTAATGATAAGAAATGCCTGGTAGTGACCCGTGAATAGAAAGCAGGAATCTTTCAAAAAGCTCTTCAAATTTATAAGCCTATCTTGTTTAGACTAAGTACTAAAAAAAATACTTATAGTAAGAGTCTACTTGGTTCTCTACTCAGTGTCTCTCTTTACCTCCAAACCTGGGAATGCATTGTTTCTCTTCATCTATAGATTCAGCCTCACTCAAGATTCTGAGGTCAGTCCTGCCTTTGATCAGAAGGCATTTTATAAACCCTGCAGGGGAAGGAAAAGTAGTTGGTGGTTTCACCTGGTTGAACTTACTAACTACTCTAATGTATGTACAGATTTTACTACGTAGGCCTTTGTCTTTTAATTAAATCTTAAATTAAACCAAGTCCTAATAAATGCATTCCTGACCTGCCACATGTATTCTGGTTTCCTGTACAGAACCCTAATTCCTCCATGATTAGGGCCTTGCCTAGTCCCCAGGTCTTTCAAGAAATACAATCTCAACTCCCTGCTCACAATCTTGACACCCTACCTTGTACTATAATGCCTTTTGCTTGTGCATTGGAGATTCAAGTGCATCTCCACATGGATGATCATCATAACCATTATTTGTGTAGGACTTCACCTTTGACAAACCACACTGTTTTTATACACTTTATTTCATCATCAAAAATGATGAGGTGAGCATGGTGGTCATATTTCAATTTAATTTAATAAATTAATTACAGAACATCTAAGGCTCAAAAGGATTAAATAAACTATTCAGGGTCCCAGAGCTAATAAATAATAGACAATTAGACGAGATCAGATCTACTGAGCATAAATTCAGTACTATTTTTCTTGCCCTCCCTTTGTGCCAGACTTCTCTGAAATTCTGGCATGCACTTCTGCCTGAATTTCTTTCTGCTTTGTGTTGGGACCCTCTTTAGGGCAGTCTGCTCTTCATATCAAACTTGTTATTGCCCATTTTGCCTACCCCTCTGCTCAAAACTCATGAGAAGAAGAAGAAAAAAAAAAGTTTATTGTCCTTTAATATGTTTTACTATATCTGAATTGAATACAGTCACAAAAGATAACATATTTGAGACTAGGAAGAACAATTCACCCAAAACATAAATTGATCTCATAAAGAAGGCTCCTGGCCCATAGAAAACTTTATTTGATTTAATTCTATCATAATCATCATTATCATTATTCAAGTACATTAGAGTTACCAATTGTTGGAACATTGGTAAAGTGAAACTACAGCCTCTGCAGCCAATACATTGGTTTGACAATATACTTATTCTCAGTGAATACATCCACATGGGCATGACCTTGAGCTTCACAAACTTTATTCTGTTGTACACCTCTGACCTTTAATTTTATCTGCCTTCTAAACAATAAGGATTACATACACTTTTATCTTATCTTATAGGACTACAGTACTTCTGAAACCAACAGTAGGAAAGTCCTTTTAATATGACATATTAGTCAAGGTTCTCCAGTGAGGAACAGAACCAATAGGATGAGTATGTGAAGAGAGAAGAGAGAAAGATTGTCAGAAATTTGTTCACATGATTATGAATGCTGAGAAGTCCCAAGGTCTGCAGTTGGTAAGATGGGGCACACTTATAACTTTGACTCAAATGGTACAAAAGCAATTTATGTAACCAAAACATTTGTACCCTTGCAATATTCTGAAATTAAAAAAAAATACTTTAAAACATATATACTGAATAAACTAATAAAGTCATACATTTTCTCAAAAAAAAAAAAAAAAGGATGGAGACAGAGGAGAGCCTGTCTGTGTAATTCCAGTCTGAGTTCAAAGGCCTGAGAACCAGGAGAGCTGATGGTATAAGCTACAGTCCAAAAGCTGGCAGATTAGAGACCCAAGAAGAGTCAATGTTTCAGTTAGAGTCCAAAGACCAGAAAAGACTGATGTCCCAGCTCTAAGCTGTTCTATTCAGATGTTCACCTGTTTGGAAAAATTCCACCCACATTTTGGAGGCCAATCTGCTTTACTCAGTCTACGAACTCAAATGTTAACTTCATCCAAAAACACTCTCACAGACACACGCAAAATGATGTTTGACCAAATATCTGGGCACCCTGTGAAGACAAAAACATCACAGATGACAACTTTTAGTATCCTTATATAGGGAAAATGTTCTATTTTAATTTCTATCTCCTTTCTCTTTTACCTTTCATGAGAAAGGCCCACCTACTGTCTCCACATGCTCCCATCCCTTTGAGTGCTTCTCTAAAAGTTGCTTATTCTAAGGTGAGAGTGGAGCTCTTCTATCAAAACTGACAGTTGTTTTTCAGTTTTCATTGCTTCCAGTTACTACTCTACTATTGCACCCTGGGGATAATTACTTAACTTCTCTAAGTGTCAAGTTTCAATTTATCAACTAGAACTGTTGATAATAGGTGTTCTTAGTAATAAAATATTAATTTTGAAGATAAGTTCCTTCCTCTGTATTCCCACTGCTATCCTTTTAGATCAGAAACTTCTCATTTCCCTGTTATACTGTAATTACTTCATGCCTGAAATCTTTGTTCTTGATCTCCAAATTTTATCCTGCATCCCAGGATCCATTCAGTATTCTTAAAATACCACTATTTTCCTGTCAAATATTGCTGAAAAGTCTTCAATGGTTTCCAATAACTTACAGCAATAATTATCAAATTATGCTTCACTAAACCCTAGGATTTTGCTCATCTTAAAGTCCACATTTCTTAAACCAGAGCAGCTATTCCATATTCAATATTCAATATTTCCTCTAGTTTGTTAAATATATGACATACAGGTATAGTAACTATTGTAATGTTTTTATCTCTTGATTCTATCATCTGTGTCATTTATAGGTATGTTTTGATTGTTTTTGTTTTTTTTCCTTTTAAGCTGTATTTCTCTGCTTCTTTGAATGCCTAGTAATTGTTTTAAGTCTTTTTTTAAGAACAATTTTAGGTTCATAGCAAAATTGAGAGGAAGGTACAGAGATTTCCCATATACCTTCTGCCCCCCACACATGCATAGCCTCCCCCATTATTAACATCCTCACCAAAGTGGTATATTTGTTATAATTGATGAGCCTACATTGACACATCATTATCACCCAAAGTACATAGTTCACTGTTGGTATTGTACATTCTGTAGATTTGGACAAATGTATAATGGCATGTATCCACCATTATAGTATCACACAGAAAAGTTTCACTGCCCTAAAAGTCCCCTGTGCTCCACCTATTCATCCCTCCCTCTTCACAACCTCCTGGAAATCACTTACCTTTTCACGGTCTCCATGTTCTCCTTTCCCAGAATGTCATATATTTGGAATCATATGATATGATTGCCTGGTAATTTTTATTTGGATGCCAGACATTGTGAAATTTATATTTTTGAGCACTAGATATATTGGTTATTCCTATATTACAGGAATATAATTCCTATAAATGTCTTTTAGCTTTGTTCTGGGATGCAATTAAGTTACTTGGAAACTGATTCCTTCCGTTTGGATTTTTAAGCTTTTCTAGGTTGAACCAGAGGCGTGTTTAGTTGAGGGCTAATTTTCCCACTATTGACACAAAACCCTTGTGCATACTCTTCCTGATTCCCCATGAAGGATGAGGTCTTCTACTCTGACTTGAGTGAACAGGAATTATTTCTGGTAAGCTCCAAGAATTTTTCCTCTAATCCTTTTGAGTGGTGCTTTCCTTATGCGCATGCACAGGTCACTACTCTGATGAAGACTTGATAGGGATCCTCTGCAGTTTTCTCCTTTCCAGTACTTTGCTCTATGAACTCTAGCTGACTTGGCCGCCACAGACTCCTGCTCCAGCTCTTTAATTCAAGGACATTGGTAGGCATGGGCTGAAAACTCCCTGTGCTCTGACCTGGAAACTCTCCAGGCAGTAAGCTGGGGCAATCATGGGGCTCACCTTGTTTGTTCCTCCTTATTCAGGCATTATTGTCCTTTTTTCTTATTAATCAATTACTGGAACCCATTGTATCTCATATTCTGTGCATTTTTTTAAAAGTTGCATCAGGTCAGAGGGTAAATTTACTCCATTTCCCCATCTTGTTCGAAGCAGATGTCTCAGTCAAGAGACTTATATTGTAGTTTGTTTAAAAAAAAGAAATGTGTTTGGCTCTAAAAGAATGTTTTAAAATCTAGAATAAAATCTTAACTTCTTGGCCAGACAGCCAAAGCCTTCCACAATGTGCTCTCAGTCTAAATTTTGAAATTATTTCCTGGTTCCAGGCAGAATAACTAAATTCAGCTTGTATGTTTCCACCTCCTCATTCACAGGTTTCCCATGCTGTCAACACAATGTTGCCTTCCTGTCTACCATTCTCTGATCCTCTATTTGGTCCCTCTGACTTCATATGATCATTTTAATTGTGTTTACCTCATCTTACCAAAAAGAGCATATGCTCTTTTAGGATGGGAACTATGTCTAATATCTTTATATTTTTTCCTAAAGGCTTAACACAAAGACTTGAACGGAGAGTGTACTCCTAACATATGTTTGTAATTTGGCTAACAGAATGCTGAATGGCCTGACAGTAGGAGCCTGGAGTTTTATTCTTGCTGGTCTTAATCAGTAGCACACAAATTACTATATGACATTATAAAAATAGGCTATGATGTAATTTCTAGTGATCATTATATGACATTATAAATATAGTCAGCTTGCTTTTTAAAAATCCAAACAGATGGTAAAAACTTTATGTGATTTCATTCTGTGTGTCCAATCCACAACACACAACTTCTCACTCCCCTTTTCTCAGACATCAAGGGTCATGGTGCTGAAATTTTTCACTATACCAAATCTCTTCTTTTGTATTAGTGGGACAGAGTATGAAGTGTCACCTTCTCTATTTTCACTGACATCAAATCTGCCTGAATCCTAATTATGTACTGAGAGTACTTGTCTCTGGGACCAACCCTAAGGTAAGAAGCCACAATGTGAAGAGCATGGCCTCTGCCATCAGAGGGTGTGAGTTTGAGTACTGGTTCTGCTAAGTATTGATTAGCACCATGACCTTGTGCGGTCTTCTATCTTCTCCAAGCCTCAATTCCTTACCTGTAAACAGGAGACGATAATAGTACCCAGCACATACAGTCCTGTGTAGCATAGGGACTTAGATCTTCCTGCCACACTCAGTGGAAGTTTAGTGCTTTTGAATTGAATTGAGATACATGCTCCTACACCTAAATTGGGTCATTGCTTTTAAGGACAAAATTCCTTACCAAATTGTTCAAAACCCATGCCATGACTAAGTACAGAAAGACCCAACCATCATCCAGAGTTTAGTATTTCTGTTATCTCAACTATTTTACCAAGAATGCTATTACAAGAAATTTAAAATCCAAAGAAATTCTTCATACCTTATGCCTGCTTATTAGTCTTGCCAGGACTCAGCTGTTCGTAATTAATCACTGAGACACTGAATCAAATTCTATGATATATGCCCCCAATATAATTATAGGGGTTTTTTGTTATAATTAATTTTTTCCATTAATTGAATACTTTCTCTGTTCTGGGTACTGTTCTGAGTACTTTACAGATATTACTTTATTTAAAATGAAAACATTATGTATGTAGACTTCTATGGTTTGAATATTTGTCCCCTTCTAAAACTCATGTTGAAATGTAATTGCCATTGTAACAGTATTAAGAGGTGGTATCATTAGGAGGTGATTAGGCTGGGCACGGTGGCTCATACCTGTATTCCTAGCACTTTGGGAAGCCAAGGCGGGAGGACCAGTTGAGGCCGGGAGTTTGAGACCAGCCTAAGCAACATAAGGAGACACCGTCTCTACAAAACATTATAAAGTTAGCTGGGCATGGTGGCACTGTACCTGTAGACCAGGCTACTCAGGAGGCTGAAGCAGGAGGATTGCATGAGCCCAGGAGTTTGAGGTTGTAGTGAGCTATGATGACGACACTGCATTCTAGCCCCAGCAACAGAGCAAGACCTTGTCTCCACCCTCGTGAATGGATCAATACTGTTACTGAAGGAGTGGGTTCTTATTAAAGGGTGAATTTCCCCGCCCCCCAATCCTCTGCCTCCACCATAGGATGACACAGCAAGAAGGCCCTAACCAGGTATGGGCTCCTCAACCTTGGACTTCCCAGGCTCTAGAACTGTAAGGTATAAATTTCTGTTTTTCATAAATTACCCAGTCTGTGGTGTTTTGCTGTAGCAGCACAAAAACGGACTAAGACATAGGTATACTATGGATGAGAAAACTAAGATACACAGAGAATAAAGAACTTGCTGAGTGTCAGCTGGTTAGACAAGAGCAGAGTTGGGATTCACACTCAGACAGTCTGCCTTCAGAACCCACCCTTAACCTCTGTGCTTTTCTGATAAGCCATGGTAAGATTTTTATCTATGGTGACATATTTTTCAAACCCAAAATTGGTCTGACTAGTGTAGATACTGAGAAATTCTGAGACGTGGTGACCACAAAATAGGAGTCAAGGACATGCATCATTACTTGGGGGTAGGATAAATGATGATTTTTTAAAAAAAATAATTGAACACTATCTAGAATAACATAATTATCTCATAAAACATATGACTGTCTATAGCTAAGAGGCCTTTACAGTGAGAGGTGGTACAGGATGTTTTCAGGTAGACCTGTGCTAGAGCAAAGTACACGTGAGGAGCAAGCTTTTCCTCTCCTGGAGTGTGGAGAAGTGCTGGGGAATGCCGGTGTCTAGGTCATCAGAGAAAGGCTAATTGAGGCTGCTCTGTAGGACGGGCTGGTAGGCAGGTCTAATGACAATTGAGTGGGCCCTGGTGGCTTAACAGAATACCCCCACTTGCTTACTGTTGTAGGAAATTCCTCTTGTCTAGCATAGTCGTTCTCAAAGTGAGATCCCCACACAAGCAGCATCAATATCAACTGGAGCTTGTTCGAATGCAAATTCTCAGGCCCCATCCCAGATCTACTGAATCAGCAATCTGTGTTTTTAAAAACTCTCTGGATGATTCTGATACACGCTAAATTTTAAGAACCACTGCTAGTAGGAAACTCTTTCAGCTCCACAACTAGAAATAAGAATATTAAAATGTGAGAACATATTTGAGAGCTCTTCAAGGTGAATTAGCTACAGATAAATGTAAATAAATTTTGACCCACTTCATTTGATTCATTTTTTCAATTCTTTTTAGGAGAAGTAAGTCCACCCAAATATCAGTCCTCCCCTTTTTCCTGAGCCATCTACATCACTTATGTGCATTAAAATCAAGGCTTAGTGCTTGAGTCAGCCACCAAATGGGCTGTAGCTTATGACCAGGTGTTCTCCAGACCCTTCCACTGGAGAAAACATGTGTGTGATGGCAAGTAATATGTGTTAATGTATGGATATTTAAAAATCTCTTCTAATTTATACTTTTTAAATAGAAATCACTGGAAACTATAAGCATTATAATTATTTTTTTATTTCAGAATATTATGGGGTAACAAACATTTTGGTTACATGAATTACTTTTGTACAGTTTAAGTCAAAGTTATAAGTATGTCCATCACCCAGATAGTGTGCATTGTACCTGTTAGGTGTGAACTTACCCATCATCTCCTCCCCCCTGCCACCCGCTCGATTGCTGTTGAATTTTACTACCATATGTACACATGAGTGTTGATCATTTAGTTCCAATTTAATGGTGAGTACATGTGGTGTTTGTTTTTCCATTCTTGCAGTACTTCACTTAGGAGGCTGGCCTGTTTCAAGTGATTTGTAAGGGGTCTCAACACAAGGCTGAGTTGTGCTCTAGAACGTGAGCTCCCTGAAGGCAGGGACCTTCCTTACTCACCAGTGTTCGCCCTGTGACTGGCACACAGCCAGCTGCTCAATGAACAGATCATGAGCTGAACAGACTGGAAACGAGTGTAAAGATCAGAGAACATTAAGTCCCAAGTGAAAGAACAGAGGTAGGAAAAGGAAGCAAAACAGGGAAACTGGGGACAGGGAAAATAAATTTCAAACTTGACAACTTTATCTTCTCCAGTTTAGTGAAGACTAATAGAAGCTCTTCGTAGAAGGATATGCCTCACAGCTGCCAAATTAGGTAGCTCTGATTTGCATAAGTTGTAATTTTAGTGTGCTTGTTGGTGGCATGAATTGATTAATAAAATGCTGCATGGAGAGTTTGTTTATCAATGCATCACTGCGTAAGAGTCTAGCTTGCTTGGCCCATTTTGTGCATTTGAGTTCAGTTTCAATCATGAGGGAGGAAGTCATTCTGCTGAATGATAGGCCCAGGAGTTTTCAGAGATACTGGAATGGTAAATGAACAGCTCAGAACCGGATATTTCTTCTCTCTTATTCTTTTTTTTTTTTTTTTTACTACTAGACCTGATCAAAGATTAAAATCGAAAGATGCTTATTTGCCAAATGTGTTCTTAATTCTAATTTCAGACCATGTCTTTAATAATACAGATATTTTATTTCAAAATTAGAGATCTGATTTGCTCAAAAGTCTGCATCATTTTTAATATACAGCAGACATTGATGCAATACATTTTGAAATTTATCTCTTAGGTCCAAAAGGCAGACAGATAACAACTCACATTATAAGTCATGGCATATGCTTTGCCTCCATCTTTACCTGTTAAAGATGAAGTTTATTACATTCTTTTTCAATATGTAATCTTATTTTAAAATAGACTAGACATTAGAGTATCTAAATAGAAGTTACTCCTGTGAATCTAGCCACTCATTTAAAAAACACCCAGCAGTATTAACTCTTCTAGCTGGAAAGTTGTTTTTTCCCAATGGATCCTTTCATTGATCATTTTACCAAGCTCACAAAAAATTTCTCGATTGTTGAGACCATCAGGCATGTGGCATAAGCAATTGATGAACCTGAACAGTAGGTAACAGAAAAAAAGTCTCTTCTTTATGCTGTGGTACTGGGTCACTGGTGGTTGATAGTAATTTTCCAAATACCTACACATCATCTGCTAAAACATATGTGCCCACCTGGCTATGGAAGAAAATGATGACTGGGAAGTGGTTGTGTTAGAAGAGAGAGCTTAGATAAAGCAATGAGCTCTGTAAAAATATTAGAAGTGAATTCATTTATTCATTCATCATTTATCTATCTATTGATATAGAGTAGTATAAAGTCTTAATAAAAGGTATATTTTCCCCAAAACTATTGGTCTCAAAATATCTCAGCTAATTACTGGTTTGAAGCTCTCATGCAGTAACCCAATATCCATTTTTCCCATCTTCCATAGTACTGGAACCCCCAATCTTTGAGTACAAGGCCACCTAGAATTAGTACTGTTTCATATTCTCTCTGTGGCCAGGGAAATGTAAGCATTCTTTGCCAGTAGGTATATCTATATTATTAAGTTCTTGTTAATGTGATGTAAATGGAAATGGCAGACAATTTCTGGGAAAAAATTCCTTAGAGGGCATGGCCCTTTTTGTTTTCCTTCTTCTTTCTTACAGACTGGATATGGACAAAATGATTGGGACTCTAAAAGAATTTTGAATCATGACTTAGAAAAAGGAAGCCATGAACAGTAGATTATCAAGATAGAAGAAACCTTATCCCTTACCCTAGGATATACATAGAAGCCCTGGATTAACTACTTCTAGGCTTCATGAGAGAAATAAACTCCTATCTTATTTAAGTCATTGTTATTTTGGGGTTTTCTGTTTCTAACTTCTCTGTTTGCAAAGGGCAATTTTGTTATTGTTGTTGTTACCCTTGGCAGCTAATACTGGGACTATCAAGAATACTGACTAAATATATCCTCCAGAGCTAGACAAAAAATTCTAAGTTATAAAAAGAAAAGATATATTTAACTATGTAAAAATATAGGACAAAAGTTACCATAAACAAATTGAGAATAAAAATGATAGGTTTGGTAAACTAAATTAATAATAATGACAGAAAAAGGATCAGGATACAGAATGTACAAAGAACAATTGCAAATTGAAAAGAAAAAGCAAATATCTTCATAGAAAAATAGGCAAAATAAACAGAACAAACAAGTCAGACAAGAATCAATCCAAATGACTAAGTATTTGGAAAGCTGCTCAAATTCTTTAATAAGAAAATGAAATTAAAGTAACAATGAGATATTACTTGATTCCTATTGGACTGTCAAAAGTTAAAAAGAATGAAAATGCCTATTACTCTCAATAATGCAGGAAAAAGAGTACTTTCATACATGACTGGTGAAATTGTTAATCATTACTGCCTTTTAGGAAAACAATCTGGCAGTATCTATTAAAATTTTAAATGCATGTTTTCTTGATTTAACATTTCCACTCCTGGGATGATTTCCCAAATAAACAAAATCATGAATAATGACACATATATGAGGATGCTGGTTAGAACATTTATCATAATTTAAAAAAAAAAAGAAACCCTGGACATTCAATAGGGGTATTGCTGAATAAATTAAGGTACATATATATTGCTAGGTAGGGACTAGGAGAAAGGAGAAACAGGTGTAGAGGTGAGGTGAGAGAGAAACCAAAAAACACAAACTCAAACCTGACAATATGGTATGGTATGGAATAGCATACAATCATTAAATAAGGAATTAAGAGTAGTAGCAGTTGATTTAGCAGGTTTTCAGCGAGGTATTACTGAGTGAGAAGTAGCAGGACATACAGACCTATATATAATTGATCCATTTTTGTTAAACAACCCACAAGAATATGTGACATGTTTGTGTGTTTATCTGAGCATATAAGCATGGAGAAAAATATCGAAGAATACATTCTAAATTGTTAACCTGGATCATGTGTGGGGTGGGTAAAAGCAAGAGGGGTGATGCAGGAGGATATATGTAAAATTAATTATATATGTTAAAGTGTGTATTATATATGTATGTATACAAAGACATATACCTAATTTTTAAAATTTTTTTGTAGTTTTAGTTTTGACAAATAATAGTTGTATATATTTATGAGGTACAATGTGATGTTTTGATACCTAATTCTGACCCCAGTTTATACCCAGAAATACTGACCAGCATCTTATTTTAATTTTTATTATACAAAAGTATATTTTTATTATAGAAAGAGTACAAAATACAGAGATGCATTATAATTTTTTAAAGAATTCATAATCCCACTACCCGGAGATAGGTACTTTGGGACTTTTATTAATACATATACTTCTTAAATATCCTGTAGATACTGTTTTACTATTCATTTTCATTTAAATATCACAAACGTCTTTAATAATTAATTCTCCCCAGAAGCATATAGTCTTACATCTAACAACTATGAAACTATCACTTTATATTCACACATCAAGTCCATTCACAAATGTTCTCATCCTCAAATCACACCAGTAAAATCGGAAAGAGAAGATAGGCGCCCTGGAAGTGAGAGGATTTGAAAGTTCTGTTTTATTCCTTCTTTGTAAATCTGTAGCAAATCTGTATGCAACACACCCTCTTTCCCTCCCTCTATCCCCTAATGTATCCTAACATTTTTTATGACATCAACCCTTCTATCTAGGTTAGGAACAGGAAGGAATAACTGTTGTTACAAATTGTGTTTCAAAGTAACATCTTATAAATTCTTTGGCTCTCAAATGGTTCAGTAACATCTGTGTAGGCAATGCTGCAGAACATTTCCTCTTTAGCAATTATTATAGTAAGATTTTAGATTTGACATTTGGTTCTGTGTATTAGAGTACTTGATCAACTACATTGTTAAGTAGAATGACTTGTGGTCATCAATATACAAGACATCTTCAAAGGAGCTCATATGTTGGGAATAGTTGCTTTAATTTTATTGTCAAGTCAATTATCTATGGGATTCGATCATTTGAATATAGCAGAATTTAGTTCTCCTACTTGATTTTTTAAAGATACTACTTACTTTACACTAGGCCCTTCTTTTGATCTCCATTCTCTTCAACCCACGAAAGAAGTAACCCTGCGTCGCATTCTTAGGGTTATAATAATGCTATAGGCCAAACTTGAATCTCCAGGACTGCCATGCCTATCTACACTTTAGATTTGGCAACTAGCAAATACCAATAACCAGATCAGCATCTCCTTGATCCTGCCCTTTCTTTGGAACCACAGCACCCCTCCCCACCACCTGCCCTACTGGTGCATGCCTCTCCTGACTATTCAAAAATGGAAATAGACTTATTACTTTTAACAGCTGTCTCTCACTTATTTCAAACTAAACCTCTCCAAAAACTGGTCTGGTTAATTTTCTCCCCATTTGGACATTTTGAATCCTCAGAGCTCCTCGAAATGCAAATTAAACTGTTTTGTCTGTTTTATCTGGATTGACTTAAAAATATCCAAACATAACAACATACCCTTTTTCTCAGGTCCCAAGCAATGGGAAAATGGCTTGCAGTCTCCCAAAGACCAAATGGACAGCTTTAATGCCTATTTCCTACATACTGAAAGCCAGCCAGGGTGATATTTCTCTTGCTTCATCTCATATTGTATTGCCTAGAATTTCTGTGAGGTTACTGCTGACTTTGAGTTTACCCATTCTAATTAAATGACATTGCTATAAGAAGCAACAAATATTTTCTCAATTGGACTGCCATATTGACTCATTTTAGTAAAACTGATTAGTTGTAATTTTGCAGTACTCACTTCAGCATTAATTACTAGCTTATTTCTACCCTCAATGCTGCTGCAATAGGCTTCAGTATCAGTGTCTCTCTACTACCGTGTTTCCCCGAAAATAAGACCTACCCATAAAATAAGCCCTAGCAGGATGTCTAAGCATTTGCGCAATATAAGCCCTACCCTGAAAATAAGACCTAGTGATGGGCGTGGCTACACAGCATCTGCACAACCCATCTGCGATAAAGAAGATGAGCAGCCCTTCTCATCTGCCCCATCATGACAGCTACTATCCCAGAGGTGACCCGAAAGGTGCAGGCAGCCCCACCAACAAGGTCGGCTCCCTCTGTCAGGTCCTGGCCATCCTGTGCATGCTGCAAGTTGAGGCTTTGAAGGGAAAATAACACATCCCCTGAAAATAAACCCTAGGGTGTCTTCTTGAGGAAAAATAAATATAAGACCCTGTCTTATTTTCAGAGGAAAACGGTATCTTCTCTTTTTCCCCAGTGGGAAATGGTGAATTAATTGGTTTGGGGAAATCATTATGCAGAGCTTGCCCATCAGTAGTGAGAATTGATTGCATGAACTGTTTCCTGTACCTCAAAGTGTTTCACTTTTTTCACATCATTTCCCAAAAGCTATTTTACACATAGTTCAGAAAGTCCTTTGCTCCAGAGAGACATTTTCAGGTTTTGCAAAAAGCTTTCAAGTCCTGGAAAAGTGATTCAAAGTCAAGGGCCTTGACTGGCTAGTCTTCCCCTTTTATAGCAAATCAGTTAGCTGTTTGCTTCACCTAGAGACTCAGTAAAAATTTCCTGGATGTTGGAAGAGGCAAATAGCGATGCATTTCCTTGGATAGACAGGACACTTTTTAAGATTACTCTTTTTGGGGAAAGAAATTTAAGAACATTAGCAGAAGTATGAACTAATAATTATATATCATAATGACTACAAGAGTAGATTTTTGTTTGTTTGCTTTTGAGACGGGGTTTTGCTCTGTCACCCAGCCTGGGGGACAGTGACATGATCATAGCTCACTGCAGCCCCAAACTGGGCTCAAGCGAGTCTCCTACCTTAGCCTCCCTAGTAGCTGGGACAACAAGTGCTCGGCATCATGCCTGGCTATTTTTAAAATTGTTCTGTAGAGACACGGTCTCACTTTGTTGCCCAGGCTGGTCTGAAACTCCTGGCCTCAACCGATCCTCCCACCTTGGCCTTCCAAAATGTTGGGATTACAGGCATGAGTCACTGTGCCAGGCACAGGAATAGATTTTGAAGCCTAACATTCTAGGCTCAAATCTTGTCTTCAAAAATTACTAGCTTATCACCTCTGCCTTTCTTTCCTCATCTGTAAAATAGGAATAATAAAATCTACCTTATAAGGTTGTTATCAGGCTTTATGAATTCACATTTGTGAAGTGTTATTATAGTACTTGTAACATAACACACCCTTAATAAATACTCTTTCTTACTATTCCTAGAATGCCCTAGATAAATAGTAGTAACTATTATTAATTATTTTTTGGCAATATGGACAATGTTGAGACTCTTAATTGCTCAAAATCACTGGAGAGATAGCTCTAGAGCTCAAGACTCCATAATTGATGCCACTAGAAGGGATATTGCTGTTTCTCTTATTAATATTGTCTAATCCTCATTTAGGAATGAGTTAAATTAATCTGTGGATTTTGGTTATAGAAATGGAATAGTTTTCTGGCATCTCACACCCTTGCCTCAGAGACATTTTGGGTGCCAAATCCAGATCCATGGGTTCAATTTCTCAGAAACCAGCAGACAAATTTAGAAACAATGGCAAAATTGATTGAGGTTGTCATTGTTGACCTTGCTAAGAGTGTATAAAGTCTTGACTCAGGACTGGTCTGCTCATTTCTTTTGATCTTTCCAAGGTAGGTTTTTATCTCTCCCTTTTCCACCAACACATTTGATAGCAGATATGAAAGACAATTTGCTATTTTTACTGATATTTTTCACATGGGGGTTATTTATTACATAAAATGAAATGTTTTAAGCAAAAGACAATGTCTTTATAGAATAGAATAGTTGCTCTGAGATAAGAATTTTAACAAAAATTTGTTTTGCTTTTATTATAATCTTGTTGAGGATGTATGTCCATTATTGCACTTATCATACTGAAAATTATCTGTTGACAAATCTTGTCCTCTACTAGACTTGAATCTTGAAAACAGAAAACAGCTTCTAATTATTCTGGCATGCTAATTATTTTGACAATTCTTGACACTTATTGGGTGATCAAAATATTGTTTGTTGAATTTAATTGAACTAGAATATGTAATCCCCTAGTTTTATTTTATATAAGTATATCTTTGAGTATGTATCATGTGAAGATGTTGATTATAATTGTACTAAGTGAAAACTCATATTGTTCTGGCTTAAGGTCAGAGCATATAGAAAATATGAAGCCAATGAGAATAATACAAATAACGTCTTGGATTTATATTATATACCACCTTTAAGAATCACTGAATATACTTAATGGGCATTTTTTGTACTGAATAATAACACCAGCAACTGAAAACTAGGTGTTACTCTGTTATGCATATCATGGCTCTGACCCTGAAGAATATTATCATGACAGTGTTCTATTTGAGCAAATATTTATTTACTCTTTCACTGTGGTGTTAACTGATATTTTATGGAAGAGTATATTTGCCTTCAATTCTGAAGCATGAAGATACAACCCTCAATCTTAGTTTTCCTCAGTTCCTCTTCATAGATCTATCATAAATATATATATATTTTTTGAGACAAAGTCTCACTCTGTTGCCCGGGATAGAGTGCCGTGGCGTCAGCCTAGCTCACAGCAACCTCAAACTCCTGGGCTCAAGCAATACTTTTGCCTCAGCCTCCCAAGTAGCTGGGACTACATGTGCCACCATGCCCAGCTACTTTTTTTCTATATATTTTTAGTTGCCCAATTAATTTCTTTCTATTTTCAGTAGAGACGGGGTCTCGCTCTTGCTCAGGCTGGTTTTGAACTCCTAACCTTGAGGGATCCTCCCGCCTCAGCCTCCCAGAGTGCTAGGATTATAGGCGTGAGCCACCGTGTTCAGCCCTATCATCAATATTTTTTTTCTAATCTCTGCTAAAAAATGTTCATACTCGTCACTGTCACTGGCTGGGGAACTTGAGCCAATCATTTATTTTGCTGGTCTTTGTCCTACTTACCTATAAATTATGAAGCACTGAGCTAGGTGATATTAAAGAACTTTTCGTTCTAAAATTCTATGGATTCAAAAATTTGGGGGTAATACAATTCAGATTTCTTGACTTAAATACTTTTATTTTTTTAAAAGAACTAAATCTTTCCCTGCCAGTTCAGTTTTCTTGATATAGTCAACTAGTAGATTTTTACCATTACCATACATTTTTGTGAACTATAAATCTGGATTTTTATAACCATAAATCTAGATTTTTATTTCTCATCGAACTTAGAAAAGACAGTGATGATGATTTTTAAACTAAGAACATGTTGCCTGTATGGACATGTTGCATCTTGTTTAGAAGCTTTTCTAACCAAGAACATAATCCCTCTAAGCTAGAGCTCAGCCAGGAGGCAGCATAGCATCATGCTTAAGGGCACAGACTCAGGAGTCAGACTGATGGGTCTACTTTGTTTGTTGGTTCATTCCCTAAGTGTTTATTAAGGCCCTATTCCATGCAAAGAACTGAGGTCTGCTCTGATGCCATAGACTAGTCCCTGCCCTAAGATTGATTATATTTAGTTAGAAAGATGGACAGTTAAATAATAGTAATGTACAAGGAAGATTATCATGACACAAGTAGTAAAATCTAAGAAAACATCTAGCAGAGAGAACTAACCTAGAGAATATCTTCTTGTAGAAATGTTAATGGATACCCAAAAGATGATTAAGAATTAGCCAGAGGAGGAGGGACAGGGCTTAGTGTTCCAGTTCATCACATGTGAACGCCCAGAGGTCAGAGAGTGCCCTTGGTGTGCACTAGTGGTGCACCAGCCAGGTCATGCCTGGAGATGAGAGAGAAAGAGAGACAGGGTGAGGGCAGGCCAGGGAGTGGAGAGCTCTAAAGCAGCAGTCCCCACCTTTTCTGGCACCAGGGACTGTTTTCATGGAAGACAATCTTTCCATTGCCTGCCCCAGCCCTTATCTTACTGGATTGCAGTAACCGATTTGCATCTCTGTAGTCCAGTGCCCACCAGAGTGGGAACTTTTGGAGGTCTTATTACTCTTTTAATCCACAGATCCTAAGAGGGCATGCTTTAATGTGAAAACATGACAGAATTTAATAAAGACTTTTTCTCTAGATCAATAACAACGAGCTCAGTGCAGAGACCTGACATTTTGATCAGAGACTGGGGAGACAGGAAAGTGTAGGGAGAGGTGGTCCTGGATGGGACAGAAGAGCCAGCAGAGGCTGGGAGAGGGGAACCAGTGGAAGGAAGAAGCAATAGAGAAATGTCACTGATATCCACGATTTTGACTGGGGATGGACCTTTAATTAGTAAATGAACCACAGGGGAAGAGAGCAAAGGGGGAAGGGATCCCTAAAACCAGGGAGTGCTAAAGAGTGTCAAATGCTGCAGAGAGGATGAGAAGGATTAGAGACTGAAAAGCAGCCAATTAGGATTTGTCTTTAGGAGATCATTAGAAAGAACAGTTCCTGTGGAGTGATGGGAGGAAAAGCCAATTGCAGTGGGCTGGGGAGCGAAGGGAGATGGGAGCAGAATCTGAGAGTGTAAACTGTGTTGCCTGCAGACCTGTAGTTGTGACATAACCTCACTTTGAAGTAATGCTTCAAATAATCAATAACTTGTGCAACACTCCTGATTTGTAATTCAATTCAACATTTTAATATTTGTATTTTAAGAACAAAAACCTGCCAGTAAGCCCCTGCTTTTACAGAGAGTGAAACTGCATATAAATAAGTTAAATGCAGGTGCTGTAACTGGTTAAGGGATGGTGGATTTGTGTATAAAGAGTGAGCACTGAGAAGTTTTCTTCTGAGTAAACCTTGCTGAGTTAAGGCATGTAACATGATTATCCCAGCAGCATGAATATTAGGAGGCACCAGCATCATTTGTCTACCCAGTAGTGTCCCTAATTAAGAACATCTTGCAGCATTTCCCCAGATTTGTGGCATTCACTGGGCCTTGTAACTCAAAAATGTTTCATTTACTGCCTTAAGGCATATGTTCCAGCTTGTTTGGAAGCATTTAAGTGCTTGGTAATTCTCCTGTTCCTCTGTTGACATCTGGGTAAATCCATTCTCATTTTCAGGCACTTTGTCTCTGATTTTAATAATGGAAGAGGCTATGTCAAGAGATGCTTAGTGTTCGTTTACTCAAAAGAATATTAATATTTCTTCTTATTACTTGCATCATAGCTTCCCAGCAGTGGAAGGCTTTGAAAGCAAACACACATAATAACCTAACTTGATGAAGAACTCAAGTGAATCTAATCAATTATGATGAAACCAACTTGAAAAACTGTTGGGGTTGCTAACACAGTAATAATTTAACTCTTTTTAACAATTTATTTAATATGCATTGTTTGAGTTTCTGCTTATAGTTAAGACACTAAAATGCCAAGGTAGTATGGATTTATGCATTCCTTCTCCCAGAAATGTATTGTCTAGCTCTGACTGAAAGAGATAAGATTGCAGCGTGATAGATTTACCATGGCCAGCAGTGAGGAGAGTGGAGTGAGTGTGACCTCCCAAGTAGATGATTTCCTGGTCTCACCTCCATCTACCCAGCTATAGCTTGCCACTTGGTGAATTTCCCTCTCTCTTTCCCTATGGTGCCATCCTCTATTATGATTTTGCATATCTCAGATTCACTAAGCAATTTAGAAAGTAAAGCTACTCTCCTACATATTTAACATAGTGTTCAAAGAATGCACAAATGCTTGCTGAATAGTAATAAGAGTATTAGCATTGATTAAGACTTTACTATGCACCACACAATGTGCTGACTTTTATATACAATCTTCACATTATCTTAGGAGATAAAATATAAGAACCTGTATTAGGACAAAGACTGGGGGACGTAATGTGTTAGTTAAGGATATTTTGATGGCAAATAACAAACATTCACTCAAGATCATTTAAAGCTGGGGAAGGAATGGGAACTTCTTGGAAGGTTATTGGGAGATTGTATGGAAACTAAAGGCAGGAATTGAATATTGGTCTCAGGAGGGACTGTTACCAGGAAAGCTATTTGAGACATGAACAAGCAATCTTTCCCTTGCTCTCTTTCCTTGGTCCCTTATTGCTGCTTCTCCTCATTCATGTGACTCCCTCTCTATTGATGCTTAGCTGCCTAGCATGCCTGTGGCATCACTTGATGGCACCACGTGACCACACCCACCCCACAGCACCAACTCAGCCCTCAAGTTTGCATCACTGCATTCCAGCATAGAGCCCAAACTGAGAGTGGCACCTAAGTCCCAAATCGATATTCCAGGGAGACACCCTGATAGGTGTTGATTGGATCAGGGGTTCATGACTGCTCTAATCAGCTGGGCCAGGACCCCACTGTCACCTTGCAGACATGGCTGCTTGTGGCTCCTGCCTGTGGATAAGAACAGGCACTTCTCACAGAGCAGTGTGGGCTCAGCAGGTGCGCTAAACTGTGTCAGCTCAGAGTGGCTAAGACTCTGATAACTATGGAGTCAAGAGAACTTGGTGATTAACTGAATGTGGGCCTGAGAAAGGAGGAGGAATGGGAGATGAACGACTCTTAGAGTTCTATGCTGGAAGACCGTGAGGGCCAAGGGTGGGACACTTCCACTGGAGTAGGGGGCAGAGGATGAGGAGGGCATGAAGAGCTTGTGAAAGAACATGAGGAAAAGGCCTCTCGTGTGAAGAAAACAGAACCCTGCCTAAAGTCTCCACTCTGAACAGTGAGTCGGAATTTGTGGTTGCACAAACTCACGTCTTCCCTTCAAGTTCACAAGCTCCCTCCTGGGCTCCTTTTCTGACCTCTGCTGGGGGACCAGCTCCACCCTCCCCAACATGTGATTTCTCTCTACAGATTTGTCTAAGGTGTAGCCGTATTCAAGACAAAAGAAACTCCTGCCCCCACCCAAATCTATTACTCTAAGAGGGCAGAGTGTATTTATTCTGCCTGTTAATGTCCGTCTGGGCCTAGCATGGACAATTACAGATGGGCAATAAAATATATATTGAATGTGAGAATAAATGGACATTTTCAAAAAGTTTTTTTTTTTTACAAAATACCTGGGGAGGAGGAGGGAGACAACCACAGAAAATACAACCAGCATAAAAATAGCTAGAGGTTGTAGTCTTATAAATAAGTACAGGCACTAGATCTAAAAGTAGGGTGACCAACTTGTCCTGGCTTGCCTGGGACTTTGCTGGTTTTTACCTGAAAAGTCCCAAGTCCTGGGAACACCTCAGTTTTGGACAAATGGGGGTGGCGGGTCACCCAGGCTGGTGTCACATCTCAGCTGGTAGGTTTTAACTTATTTCCTATCAAGGGTAGCTAGGTTTGACCGACGTGATCGTTTCTAGACCAAGGGGAAAAGCTCATATCTCAACTCTCCCTTTCCTGTAAGGGCTTCTCAATCCTTGTCTTTACCTTGTTAGCTGGTAACTGAGATACACCTGGACATTGTAGCATGTCAATGTAAATGGAAGTGTGGTGGTTTATATTGACACTCAGTCCTTGCCAAGGTGAACTCTAGAGCAGAATAGGATGTGTTATTTTTCTGTATTACAAACGGAATGATATGACGCACACGATGATCTAATGCTTCTCTCTGAATCCAACTTTCTAATAGTAATGGTGCCCTGTGAATCATGAACATGAGTAATCTGGACTTTGTAGTTATGGAAAAAGTGTACCTTCATTGTCAGCTTATAAATTATCATTTTAAGTCATCAATTCTCTAATGAGTGGGGTGTCTGTATGTCTCTATTTGCTTGGAGTAGTCTCAGATATGTCTCTTGTCCTGGTTTAATTTTTTTTCTTTTTTCTTTTTTTTGAGACAAGGTCTTGCTCAGGCTCATAGCTCACTGCAACCTCAAACTTCTGGGCTCAAGTGATCCTCCCACCTTGGCCTCCCAAAGTGCTAAGATTACAGTCTTGAGCCACTGTGCCCAGCCCTGGTTTAAATATTAATAGCACTTCCTTTCACTCTCAAAAGAGTCCCAGTATGAAAAAATATGTCCAGGTTTGGCTGATGAATCATATACACATTTACAGACATAGCTATGTGATTTCCAGAGACTGATCATTCCAGTATGTGTTGATAAATCAAGCTCCTGAATGTTCCAGCAGAGCACCAGGCCCCAGAAGTAAGGCACTCACAGCTACTTGCAGACAGCCCTGGTGCCCTGTTCTTTCTTCTCCTTCTCCCCGAATTCCAGCCCTGCTCCCTGCCTTCTCTGTGTCTTAAATATATGCAATAGCTGATAAAAGTTTACAATGGGTCTCAGACTCCTTTGACAAAAATGCACCAAAATACCAGTCTTTAATATAATTTCCTCTCAATATATAGATGAACTTTTCCTTCTAAAGGAACTACCTTTAGTTTTGTATTCATCTATGTTTCTCTGTCATTAATAAAATACAGCTTCCTGTTTATTTTGCTGGCAAGGTTAATCTGTTTACTTCTTTTGGGCATTTGAGCTCTTTCATTTTCTATTAAAGTGTTGATATGACTGGGCTGTGACAAATCTATTCAATAAAGTTTTAAAGCTATATGTACAACTTGAACCTAAAGGGTCCAGAGGTCAGTAGGACATTAGAGGGTTAATGGATGCTAGAAGAGGCCAAAGAGGAAGGAGAAGGAGGATTCTGATCCTTCCTTGCTCAGGTGACTCATTCTCTTGGTTTTGGTTACCTGCCTCCAAACAGTTGCCAGGCCCTCCCCATTCCTGGCACCTGGAGTTTCCTAGTTTCTAGTGCCTGCTCCTACGCATTCTGTTCCTTGCATACCTTTAGATATGCTAAGTGCTCCAGACTTGGAATGAGATTCACACAGCTGTGCGCTCTATGTCTTGATGTGATCTTTTTATCCTTGGATGTTATAATAAGAACTACTTTTTAAAAATCTGTTAATTGTGAAATATAAGAACATGGCATACATTGAAACACACTAGAATGGAATGAAATGAAAGGTAGTTCTCTCCTTCTCCCACCCATCTCCTGTTCTCACTACGCAGACAGATATCCACTGCTAGGCATCTTTTCAGGAAATTGGTAGAGACACACACACACACACACGCACACACACACACACACAGATATCCTCGATATCCTTCCTGCGCTCTACTGTCTACTGAACCAAGCCACTAGAAAGTCACACAGAAAGCGGAGGAGGATACAGTGCAATTCTCTCACAAATACAGACTCACGGCTTGTCTCCCTGACTACCGCTTCTCCCTATCCTAATCTACCCATAATATACTGCCAGAACCATTTTCCTAAAATACTGATTTCCTCATGTCCCTGCCCAAAGAGTCTATGGTATATCAAATTGTCTATTTCTAAATTTCCCTGTCTAAATTTTAGACCTTTCCTTTATCTTGATCCATTTTATTCATTCAAATGTCTAATATTATTAATATTATAATTATTACAAATCCTATAATAAATCTGAGTGTTCACTTACAGAAATGTCAGTTTTGTCTCTTTCCCCTGAGAAATGCCATCCTCAGTGCCTTAGCTTATGTTGTTTTTCTTGAGGACCTTTTCTTTTCCTCTCCACCTCCAGAAGTGTCCCCATATGTTACGACTAGTCCTTGCATTGCATAGGTGAGGAAACTGCACCTACAGGGGTTAAGAGACTTCCTACAAGTCACATACCTATTTTCTGGCAGAGATAAAACTAACTTTTAGCCTGGACCATGACCACTAGTCTTTGCTTTAAACCACACTCCTTTAAACTAGATTCCAGAAGTGGCATCACTGTACCCACCCAACACACTGAGAAGAAAAGAGCAGATTAAGTGCAGTCAAATACATTAGTTTATTGAGTTTGTTCATTGTCACCATTTGCAAGATAGAAAGTGATTACAGTTCATTCTGGAGTGGGCAGACCATGGCACTGATCTGTCCTCAAGTATGGCACCTGAGCTAAGCCAACTTGGCAAGTCCCTCTCTACCTTCTTATCTGTAAATGGAGCTAGGAATACTTGCCTTGCACACTGGAGTAGAAAGGAAGACTTTTGTTTTTTGTGGGGTTTTTTTGGTCCAAATAGAAAGAGTGGCCTCTCATTTTGGATCATGATGGCCCAGTTTCTATTTTTTCTCCCTGCTATCTAATGTGAAGTGTGAAAATTAAAGACAAAATATGTCAAGTGTTTGATATAGAGAGGATGCTCAATGACTTTTGCCTTAGTAATTTGCCCAGCAACTCAGTCCCTCCCAGACTGCTGCATGGCTTGCTGGAGCCAGTGAACTCCTTTATTCCTACCAGCTCCACTCCCTTCACCCCACAGTCTGCTCACCACCTACAGCCTGGGCTTCCATACTCCTGCTCCTAGCCACTCTTCCCAAATGCCCATCTACCTGTATTTTTGTAAACCATCTGATTTCAGATACTCATCTCTGCCAAGATACTCACCTTTTTATTCCCTTACCTTTTAATAGTGAACATTTATCTGCATAACTTCTCCCCTTTGTTACCATAGTCTGTCCATGATGCTCTGTCTACCTGGATGCAGTAAGATACCTCTAAGCCCCTCCCTGACTCCCATCAAGGGACCCAGTGTCCCCAGCTTGACATTCTTAATCTGGCCCATCCCACCCCCTGCTGAGTCAGATCTCTGTGGCTCAGGGCTGCATTAGGACTTTTACTGACCCTAGGCACTTTTGTCTTTTGGGAGGTCCACACAAAAAATTAAAAATCAGATTTTATAACTATGTTAGTGTAAAGACAAATATAATCCAGGCCATGATCATTATTGTATATCATGAATATAATATTCCTATTTTTTCTCATTTTAAAATAAAACATTTTCATAGGGCCCTGAAAGCATCGTAGGCCCTCAGCACTCTGTGCCTTCCGGGTCTAGGGCGTAAGTCAGCCCTGCCAGAGTCAGATGTTCTTGAGTCCCAGTTTGTCATAAACTTGAGACAGGGCAGAAAGAAAGAAGGGGCACAGGTAGTTCAAAGAAATCCTAACATTCTTTGGTCTATCTATAGGAAATGATTTCTCCTTTAGAGCTTGATGCCTCATTTCCCCATTTTTCTTCCCCATACCTATTATTTGCTGAGTGAATCCTTTCTGCTCACATTTAGGCCTAACCATTTTTTGGCAGATTATTTGAGAAGGATGGATCTGTCAGAGCTTGGAGAACCTGCAGCCTTCCTCAGAAGGAGCGAGACGGACCTGCTTCGGCTACAGGCCATGGCCTTTGATGGTAAGACTCGTGGTGGCTGCTGGCTTCACTTTATTTCACTACTTCAAGGTGGCATCTAAGATATTTGATTGGTTGATTGAGAGGAGCCATCAGTTCTGGAGCCTAACTTATCTGCTTGGGGTGTGAGCAGCCTCTATGAACCTCTGACTCTGAGCAGTTGAGCACGTCTGAGTGTTCTGGTAGGAATGGAAGAACACAGGGAGGAGGAGGATGGCTGGGAGGCAGTCTAGGCCCAGGCATGACTTATGTGGTCCTAAGACAGGTTTTCTCTACCAGGAGCTGAGGTTATAATACAGACTACACTCCCTACCCCCAAAGGTGGCCACAGATAAGGCCTTTCCCAGAACCCTCTCATCAGAGAATACCATAGTAGAGAGGGGACCGAGACTTAGACTGGAGTTGGGGTTCTGTACCCTGTAAGGAAGAAGAAAGGAAAAGACTCTGGGAAGGCTGGAGTAATTGAAGTTATCTCTGGCCCTTTTCATAATTTCCTGATGTTGGAACTTTGCCCTCTGGCGGTCTTCTAGGGGAGCAGGGTCACTCAGCCAGCACTCAACAAAAGATAATTGGGAGACTTGCTAACCCAGATTCATAATTTCTTGGTAGTTACAGGCAAGGATGAAGGTTAATGAGGATTTAGCCTTTAAAAAAAAAAAAGCTAAGTTCTACATTAAATCTCTAAATAAATGTTACTTTTTTCCCCTTCTCCTTTTACATGTCTGGGCTGCATGGCCATCTTCTGAATTTCAGCTAATTGGAGACTTAGAAGCCAGACCCGCAGTATGACCTAGCATCAAGCCATCTACATGTCTTAATTCCCAAATTATTCAACAGTGCAGCCTAAAAATTGAATGTTGTTCTAATACTCAGAATTTGTCAACATTAGATTTTAATATGACTAATTATAATTCAATCCAGTTATGTAGGATATTATACTTCTATCACAGACCAGTCCTGGATCAGTTCCCAGTTTCCAGTCATTGGATTTCATTACTGAGATTGGATTTTAGAGTAGCTAATTATAATCCATCAAATCAAATACAATAACAGAACCATCCCTGAGGTCAAAATTGGTCATGCAGAGGCTTATCACAGGTAACAGATAACAGAGGACAAGATAAGAGTGGTGCAGGGCCAAAGCATGAAAGATAATTGGATGATACATTTAGTAGAATTAGCACTGTAAATAATTACTTAAAACATAGCAATCTACATAATTTTTAATTAAATTTTTTTTGGCTAACCCATTCTTCCTCATAAAAATGCACTGGCAGCAAAAAAGGAAAGGACCAGACAAAGGTGTTCCTCCTCCCAGGCTAGTAGAATGGAGTTTGCATTTTTGAATTCAGGTCAAATGAAAACAGAGCCATAACGAGTATTTGGCAAGTAATCTTGGGTTCAAATTCCCTGACCAAGACCAACTCTGGAGGTGTAATTTGAGCAAATCACTTCAAGTTACTGAGCCTGCCGACTGGGGATAATAATATTAATACTCGCCCTGTCTTCTTTTCTGCATGCTGTGAGGACCAAGTGAGACTATAAATGTGAAAAACAAACACAATATTACCTGGGAAAGAAAACTAGAATCGCTGGGTGTCAAGGAGGAAGCCCAGGTGGTTTTAGAGATAAAGACAAATCACCGTTCCAAAGCCAAATGTAAATTATTTTTATATTAAAACAGGTAAGCAATCTATTAAAAATAACTATAAAGCTGAATATAACTCCAATTTTCCTCAATATCATAGAAGACTCAAAAGGAATGTTTCCAATAGATAACAATGGTTATCTCTGAGTTGTTTATGGGTGATTAAAACATTTTTTTTCATGCATTTCTCTACTGTTAGAGTTTTCTCCGATAATACATGTTATCTTAATGTTGGAAAATATATTTAATCATCTAAAGATATGAAACCTTTAGCTACTTTACAAATGAGAAAACTAAGTCCTAAAGAGATGAGGTGACTGCTTTATATCTCGTTACTAGCAAAGCCAATCCTACAACCCAGGCTGCCTGACTCAAAGCCATTGCTGTCTGCAGCGCCAGCTCTGCATTACTCACGAACACAAGGAATTAAAAGTTGGCTGAGTTCGTTGACTCCGTCTTTAAAAACATTCCTGTCAGAGACTGGGCCTCAGATAAGAAAGGGCGTCTGAAAAGTCTTACCCCCACTAAGTGTTTCCAGGGGTGGTGAAAGAAAGGGCTTCACGGAAGCAGGTGGTGGGCTGCTCCTTGTGGGAAGGGAAAAGCTAAGCATATGCTGGAGGAAGCATGCGGTCATGGAGGAGCACTGATTTAGGAGGAGGCTGATCTCATTTCCAAAGTCATTATTCTAATGACCGCTACTAATTAGCTATGTGACTATGGGCAACTCTTCATCTCTCTTCCCAGGGAGAGGGACAAGGACAAAGAGAGGGGAAGAAAGAGAGAGAGAGAGAGAGAGATCTGTGCCAGGTGATCTTCCAGTTTCTTTCAAGTGATAACATTTGGTTTAAAATGCAGAGCATTTACCTTAAATACACACAGAAAATGTATGCTAAATGGGTGCTTTTCAAAAGCATATTTTCATAGACATAACACAAAGCAAAATCAGTTTTTGCAAGAAGAGACCAAGATAATAAATACAATGCGAAGCCTGTATTTAAAACACAAACGATGAGTAGAAAGTAAACGCACAATCAGTTAGATGGGAGTATAAAATCTTCTTGCCAAGCAGTTTTAGTACTGAATTGTTTGTAATCAGGGAAACGGAGAAGGCAGCACATTGTAGGTTGTGATAGCAAGAAAATAGTGAATGACCAAATTTTTGCAGAAACAAGTACGGTGGAGGAAGGGGCGGATGGTGCCCACTTCTGTCTCCTTTGTACACACTCTTTCCCCGGTCCTATTGTCCACCTCTAGGGAAAGCACCTAGTGAGGGGCCACCTGTCCTGCAGCAGTGAGGCCTCTCTAGCTTCTGTGATTCATATACCAGAGGTGGTGGTGGTGACTGAGTTTACATTACCAGTTAATGCTACGGCTGCAGGGGGGTTTTCACCTGTGTCTCCCTTAGGAATGGGCTAGGATTTTCCCTCTTCCAGCCAAATGCTCTCCCTTCACCCTTCCCCCTATCTACCTGAACAGCTGTGACCTGGGGACTTCTGTGAGCTTCTGCTAAGACTCATTTTCCTTTAATAGTATATTTCCTATTCATTGTCACTGGATATCTGCCTTAGGTGGGAGAGAACTTGAGAAGTATTTAAGTGAGACTGAGAGAAGGTGTTCATAAGAGTTCTGGCTCATTCCACCCAAACCATCTTATTGTTTAATCATTTTGTGGAGGACTGCTTTGCTTAAAGATGGAACATGGGGGTGAAGAGGCTGAAGAGAGAAAAATAACATTTGGGAGGAAATAATATGAGTCGGTTATGTTGCATGACAAAATAACCCGTATTTTCTCTCCTTAATACCCCTTCTACTTCTACCATGGAATTCTCTTAGACTTTCATCCCAAGATTAAAAATAAGGTCTAAAGAAACCCCAAAGGACATGACCACTAACCTAAATTTTTACTCCATTGTCACCAGACCTGAGTGACACTCTTTGGAAGGGAGCTGGGAAGGAGGTAGGACATGGGGTTGTGAGTGGAGGTAAGTGTTGATGTTGGGAGGGGACGGAGGTGACATTTGGCAGGTGTTGGTAGGTACGTTTCTTGTAGCAAAATGCTTTTTGACTTCGCAAGCCTCTGCTTGCTGAGACGTTTCTTGTTCCCATAGGGTTATCATGAGGGTGTATCTTCAGGGTGAGCTTTCACAATTTTATCTAACGTTGTGCACTGTCCTATACTGGTGACTCCATGTCAACAAGCAGACTGAGCAGAAACAAGATCATATTTATCAGTATCAAAGTGCCCAACATATATTTCTACAAGTACTATAGTTATAATCCATTTTTTTTCTCTGTGGGGAAGAAGAAATGTTGGGTTCGTGGTGGCAAGAGTGCTTATGTGGAGACTGAGGTAAAAGGGAAGAAAGATGATGGAACAATAATTGTTGAGACTACACATGGAAAGGTAAAAGAATCTTTATTTCATTGTGGGGATGACTATGTTCTCTACTTAATCAAACAAATACCTCCTTTCTCTAATATTTTTATTAAAAACCTTGGGTAGGAGATGCCATTGCCACACTTTGGAGTCCTTAATTTATCTTGAAGAAGCTCCTTTATTTACCATCAAAAATTTAATGAAGAACATTAAATAAATCAGAGTAAAATGATTGCCAGTAACAAAGATCATTGACTCTAGAACTCACAACAATTTCTACTTCTTTCATCAATATTTCCAGTTGGTATTTTTTTAAAGGTGCCCCCTGGAGTGAATAATGACCTCAGGAACCATGTAGCAAGCTATGTTTGTGAGATCAAGAGAGATGTATGATTTGAATAGAAATAACAGAGTGTCAGAGAAGCCAACAGATGGGGGGAATGGCTAGTAATGTCAAATGTTACAGAAAGAGATAAAAGGCTTGCATTTCAGAATTAGAAGGTCATCTAGGACCTTTGAAAGCAAAGGTTAGGTGAAGTATTGGGGCATGAGCTGGACTATAATGTTTATAGAGGGGATGGTCGTGAAGATATAACAGTGCCCAACCCCTTCTCCCTGTCATCAAGGCAGAGTGCAGGGTGATATTGAGAAGATAGCTCACTCTCAGAACCTTTGCCCAAATCACTCACCATGTGTCATCTGCCAGCCCCATGGCATGACCTGGGCCCATTCCTGCCCTGACTTGAATGAACACTTCCTTGTAGATTTTACAGATGATTCCCTGCTGAGATTCACTTCTCTAAACTCCTTTCGATTCTGTCATTTACCCAAACCATAACAAGGCACATCTTATAACAAAGAAGTACAGTTGTTATCAAGAAAATCTGTCTTTTTTGTGCTCTTACCTTTGTATTTGGACAATTTATGATCTAAAGTATTGCCTTTTGAGTTGTAAAATTCTGGAAGTCACTTATAAGCTACCTCTTAGAGTACTTTAATATGCTTTTCCTGACAGTCAATATCTGTATGTAAAAAAAAAAATCCCAAATTAGATAGATTTTATATAACTAATAAAATTAGAAAGGAACTTCATCCTTTTCAACAGGAACATAAATAGTGGGCGAGAGAAAATTCAGAATGTCCTAAATCGGTAAACAAAAGAAAGAGAGAGACTCAATTAGGACCATTTAGCCTTGAGACAATATTTGATTATAAGAGAATAACTGGGTTTGATCACCTCTTCCATTATTGTTCATACCAATTTTTTAAAAAAACAATTTATTGAGATAAAATTTACATACCATAGAGTTTACCTCTTTAAAGTGTACAATTCCATGGTCTTTAATATAGTTAAAGAATTGTACAGCAGTCGTTATAATCTAATATTGGGCTATTTTCCATCATCCCAAAAAGAAGCCTTGTGCCTATTAGCAGTCACTCCCCCTTCTTCCCATCCTCACCAGCCCCAGGCAACCAAGATTTGCCTATTCTGGGCATTTCAGATAAGTGGGGTCATACAATAGGAGGCCTTTCGTGTCTGGCATCTTTCACTTAACATAATGTTTTTGAGATTCATTCACGGCTGTGAATGAGTACATCACTCCTTCTGTGGCTGAATACTATTCTACTGTATGGATATATCATATGTTGTTTATCCATTCATCAGTTGATGGACATTTAGGTTGTTTATATATCCTGGCTATTACGAACATGCATGTGCAAGTTTTTATGTGGATGCACATTTTCATTTCTCTTGGGTGTGTACCTAGGAGCGGAGCTGCTGCATCCTATGGTGACTCTATGTTTAGCATTTTGAGGAACTGCCAAACTGTTTTCCAAAGTGGCTGCACCATTTTACATTTCCACTAGCAATGTATATGGGTTACAGTTTCTCTACATCCTCACCAACACATTTTAACATCTGTCTTTTTGATTATAGCCATTCTAGTGGGGGTGAAGTGGTATTTTAATGTGATTTTTATTTGCATTTCCCTAATGACTAATGACGTTGAGCATCTTTTCATATACTTACTGGCTGTTTGTATGCCTCCTTCAGAGAAATGTCTATTCAAGCTCTTTGCTCATTTTTTAATTGGGCTATTGCTTCTTCATTATTGAGTTGTAAGAGTTCTTTTTACCTTCTAGATGTAAGTAACTTATCAGATGTATTATTTGCACATATTTCCTCCCAGTCTGTGTGTTATCTTTTCAATTTCTTAATGGTGTCCAACTCGATTTTATTAGGCCTCCAGATGTGATACTTGCTCTTCTGAGCACATTCTGCAAAACTACTGTCTCTTTAACAGTATTTAAGGTGATTTATGATATAATGTGGTTGCAAGTATAATTTTAAAAAGAATTCATAGGAAGAAGAATATGAAAACCATTAATGCTTTCATTAATGGTAGAAAGAGTAGAGAGGTAGAAAGAGGAGTGAAAGGGTGATTTACTCTGTCCTCCTTGTCCTTCCCCCATGTAATGAAGGTCCTGTTCTCCCTGCCTCACTCTGTAGCTCCTGGCTCCAGGCTTCCTCTTCTTCATGTTAGAAGTGACTACACTTCCAATCACCTTTGATCTTTGTAAGATTAACAAAGGCAGTAAAGCCAGTGGGTGTAAAGTACTACTTATTGAAGAAAGTTGGTAATGAAAAAAGAGAGAAAAATAGAACCAGGGCAAAGGGGAGGTTTTTGAAGATGTAAGAGACCTGATTATGTTCTGCTTGTGTTTGAAGGCAGAACAGAAGGAGTCCTTGAAATACAGAACTGAAGGAAGTCACAAGAGAAGGGATTTTACTGTTAGAACAATGTCAAAGAAGATTGTGGCTAGGAATTGAATCAAGAATATGAAGAGTGTGAAAGCCTTGGAAAGAAGCCATCACCAACTGGGATTAAATGGAGACCATCAGTTGACATCAATATTTATTAGTCAAGGAAAAGGGCTATAGAAAAGATATTAGGAAACTTTTGAGATGAACCCCAAGCAACTATTTTATAGTAGAAATGAATCCATATTAATCAAGATATTAATATTTACTGAGCACCTACCATGTCCCAAGCATTGTGATAGGTGGTTTAATAACTATCGAAGAAGACAACATCAACTCCTTCTCAAGGTGATTATAATCTAGCCTGGAAATAGTCTAACACTTCGGTCCCCAACCCCAGGGTGGCAGAGGACTGGGGTACAAAACTCTGCCATTGACCCCCCTTCCCCCACTCCCAGAAAAATTGTCTTCCATGAAGTGTGGGGGTGGGGAGGCGCATAGCCAGAGGTGAGTGGCAGAGGGCGAGCAGAGCGAAGCTTCATATCCATTTACAGCTGCTCCCCTCCCTATGGCGAGTATCACAGCCTGGGCTCCCCTACCTCCACTCTACCTCCCACCCAACCGACTGTGGAAAAACTGTCTTCCATGAAACCGTCCCTGGTGCCAAAAAGGTTGGGGACCACTGATCTACCACATACACAATTATTAAAACATACACAAGACTATTAATGGAAAGATAGTACAGGTAGTAAGGCTTAACAAAGGAGGAAAAAATATGAGCCGAGGTGGCTGGGGAAGGTTTGAGGGAGAAGATAGGTCTGGAACTCAGTCTGGAAGGATATGAGGTCTGGCTCCTTGATTCTCCACTCCAAGTTTCTTCTACTTCTCCAAGATATCTTGGGACATCAAGATGGGGGTCAGATGATGCATAATGTGATCCATGTACTCTCAGAGGGAATCAGGGAGGAACCACAAGATTAGGGCACTTCGAGATAGAAAATCTTGGTTTAGCAAAAATACTTGTTTTAATTCATCTTTAGGGAATGAGGGGGCTGTGGCGGGGTGAATACTTGCTTCTTCCATGAGGTTGGTTTAATTTCTTCTGTCTCCACCCCTTGATGAGGCATCTTTTTTTTCTTTTTGACTCTGAATATTCTTTCTAATGTATGGAAAAATGAATAAGCATAAGAGAAATAGGGAAATAGATCTTATATTTCTGTCCTCTCTGCAGAGTCTGAGTGTTGAGGATTACAAAATCCAGCAAATGAATCCTCCAAAGTTTGAAATGATTGAAGACATGGCCATGCTGGTTCACCTCAGTGAAGCATCTATACTGCATACCTTGAAGAGGCGCTATGACCATTGCATGATCTATGTGTGTAACATGCCTTATTGCTGAAATAGCATGCTGGCTCTCATGTTGGCAATGTCCCAACCTCTCCTGGGTGATATCTTACATTCAATGTAAGCATACCCGCATGGGGATTGTTCTTAAGGAAGGTCTACTGGGCAGGAACGTTATCTTAGCATTTCTCCACTTTTATTTTGTCACCATTTGTGTCCCTTCTCACAGGTAACCATGCTAAATTAAAAGCATGAAGCTTGGAGCCTGATAGACTAGTGTTCAAATGCCAGCTCTGTCACTTACTAGCTGTTAAGTTTCTTAACTTCTTAAAGTCACCTTATCTGTAAAGTGGGACAATAATACCTGGCTCTCCATGATGGCTTGGAGGATTAAATGAAAGAATGTAGGTAAAGCATGTAGTTCAGTGCCTGAGACTTAGTGCTCAATGAATAAGATATTTTTGTCATCATGATTAAACTGGTGATTTTTGGCTGCTCAGGTTTTTTGATTTATTCAAAACCTATATAGCAGAAGCAGTGCTCAGTAGATTAGGCTAAAATGTGGCATCTGGCACCCATTGCCACAGAAGCCATGACAAGCAACCAGCTTGCTACTCAGCTCTCTGATTTACCACGTGACTGTATTAGTCGCCCTGGGATGCTAGAACAACATTCTCACAAACTGAGCAGCTTAAAACAAGAGAAATTAATCTACTATGGTGCTGGAGGCCAGAAGTCCAAATTCAAATCAAATGGACAGGGTTACACTCCCTCTGGAGGCTCTAGGGGAGAATCCTTCCTTGTACCTTCCAGCTTCTGGTGGCTACTGGCGTCCCTGGTGGTTGCATCACTCCGGTCTTTGCCTCCATCTTCACATCACCTTCCCCTCTCTATGTCTCTTATAAGGACACCCAGTTAT
The DNA here is from genome assembly GCA_008086735.1 of Cheirogaleus medius. Classification (NCBI taxonomy): domain Eukaryota; kingdom Metazoa; phylum Chordata; class Mammalia; order Primates; family Cheirogaleidae; genus Cheirogaleus; species Cheirogaleus medius. The sequence continues at coordinate 63,197,603 of VBSM01000272.1, forward strand.
TGGATTGAAAGCCCACCCACATGTCATCTTGACCCCCTTAGCTTAATTATACCTGTAAAAACCCCTTTTCCAAAGAAGATCACATTTGTAGGCTCTGGAGATTAGGACATAAATGTATCTTTTTGGGAACCACGATTCAACTACTTCAGTGGCTGAGTGACCCACACGAGCTATTCCTTCTCAATGCCCTAAAAGTCAAGTTTCTAATTTCGCTGAGGCAGAGATTCAGCTCTGGCCTCACATGCCGATTGCTGGTTACCGAAACCCCTGCAGGCCTGCAGTTAGGGTCCTGTCTTCAGAAGCTCTAGGTGTCAGACGTTCGTGGTTAGCAGATGTCCCAGAGGAGAGGTAATCCCAAGTCTCAATGTTGCTCTAACCTAGTTCTGTCTCTTTCTGTTAGAAGTCCCTTCTTTATAAGAATCCAAAAGCTCTCTTCTTTTGAGTTCCTTCATAAGTAAATATTCCAGCAAACGTTCCCTGATAGCAGAGAGCTGACAGACCTGGACATATTTCTAATCTATTTTCTGAAATCTTTTCTGATCTTCCCTCAGACATATTCAGGTCTCTTCTGCGTGACCATGAATCCTTACAAATGGCTTCCAGTGTATCAGAAAGAAGTCGTGGCTGCCTACAAAGGGAAGAGGCGATCAGAGGCTCCCCCTCACATCTTTGTTGTGGCTGATAACGCCTTTCAGGATATGCTTCACAGTAAGTAGCTGCCCTACAAAATGAAAAGTAAAAATATCTGATCTACTTTTTCTCTGTGTCACTAAGAGGCACTTAGGCATTGTGAGCAGAGCATGGCCTTTACAGTTATCTAATCACTTGAAGCCTCCGTTCTGTTCTGGATAAAATGTGGGCAAAATAGTACCTTACCTCCTAGGGTTATTGGGCCGATTAGCTTGCACATCAAAGTGAGATAATGCATTTAAAGTGCTGGGGACAGTGGCTGGCCCAGAGTAAGCCCCCTGTGGATGGTAGCTTTTATTACATAAAGCATCTGCTGTAGTGTCTGACACAAAGATGGTATTCTGTAGCTACTATTACACAATCATTCTTAAAGGCTTAAAATGGCAAAAATGTCAACCATTAGTTGGTTATCATTTGTATGTGGAGCAAGGAAATAGGCCTCCGATTTATATGTTCTTATGACTGGCATACACAGGGGCAAGAGAAAATCTATTTTACTCTGTACCATTTAAATGGTGCTTTTTTTCCTCACTGTAAATGGAGCAAATCCTTTCCTGTGTGTCTGATTTCAAACTGCAGCCAGGGAAATTTTGAATAAGGTCATGCTAATACGTAAGCCCCTAGCAATAGAATATTCTGACATTATTCTTTCTTTTGTAGATCAAGAGAATCAGTCTATACTCCTCACATAAGTGTTTGCCTTGTTTTTCTTTTGGGCCTGAAGTAAGTTTCAGTGGACACAGACACTTACGTTTCACTGGGAATAAAACTTAAATTCACTGTCTTTGAATTGTTTGCCCTTTAGATGCAGAATACATTCTAGGCAAGAATAAGATACTCGGGAAATTGTCATAATGCTTTAGTCAGTGATTACTCTAAATACGGTGTCAGCTAGTCTGCCTCCACCATTTTAAGAGATTCTTTAGAAACCTCAGTGCACAAGCTGGTCTTAATCACAGACTACATGCTGTTGTGGCCAACCAAACTGGGGCAGGCCAAGGTACATTAAGTAGTGGGAACTAAAAGATGGTGAGTCTTAGAGGGATAAGAGAAGGAGGTGAAGGTGATACCTTATTATATGTTAATTTTGAAGGAAAGAGCACCGGCAGGCCAGGTGAACTGTTCGCATGGTAGCTGAGACCCAAGAAGCTGTGCAGTGCTTAAGTCCTTGGCCTTCCTGTGCACTGATGATGCCACCTTATGTGTTGGGCTCTCCATTGGCTTCAACTATCCCAAAAGGGATTATAAGGTCTCAGAACCTTAGAGATAGATGGACAATTCAAATTCAGCCCTTTGCAGAGAGGATCAGCTGTTTTCTGGAGTTTTATATGGATAAAGGCAAGCCCTGATTCTGTGATGCTTTGGGTGAGGAGCCTATGAATTCACCACTGTATTCTTCCCACATTACAAAGTTAGCTGGTTGTCAAAGGATAAGGGGAGCCTAAAGCCACGCTGCCTGGTCAAATGACTGGTAGGCCTTCTTCTGAGAAGACTTGGCCGTGTGGTAGGCTTCATACGTGAGAATCTCTTGTACAGTTGGTAATGAGGAGCAGAGGTGCTTTCCTTCTTTTTGTTAATAGGACCACGAGGAACAAGCTTTTTAATATTTATAAAAGTCCTCAATCTTTCTGAACTCTAGAGTTTTGCTCATGCTGTTTTTGCTGTATGAGAAGTCCTTCCCCATCTCCCAACTAATTAAATATCTATATAACTTCAAGTATTATCCTGAGTTCCACTTTTCTATAAAACCTTCCCTGCTTGCCTTAGCCTATATGATCAGAATCACTTAACTTTGATTGCATTGATAATCAGAACCAGTTAACAGTGTTGCTGAATTTTAAATCACAGGGGAGAATCTGGTGCTGGAAAGACTGTGAACACTAAACATATTATCCAGTATTTTGCCACCATGGCAGCCACAAGGGAACCCAGGACAAAGCTGGTAAGTATTCATATATCTTGGCAGAAAAGGCAGGGTGGTCCTAACCACTGGATCATGGAGGCTTTGCCCTGACCACTTATGGGAGGGAAGTAAGGAGGCAACAATAACCACAGAACAATTAGCAAATTATAGAAAAGTCTTTTTTCTCCATCCTTCCATCGCCCGTTGAGAGGACCATCAAGTGCTCCAAACCAATAACCTGAAAGCATGAATTACATAATTTGTTTCAGATTTGCTTCATGGGGCATTTACTGGCCTGATCTTTGTTGGTTTGACCCTCTGAAAATTATGCCCTCAAGATCCAAACCATCTCACCTGAAGGCTAGAGTCATCAATGCCTTGGATATTTCTGAATCCCTTTAGCTACCATGAAATGTCAGACTATCAGAAATATGCAATAGAAGTCTGCTTCCTTCACTCCTAACTCCTAGATCAAATGCCAAATGCCTGATGGACATACCCTCAACTTTAATCACAATCCATGTTCAGGATAAGTTTACCTTTACTCTCTATCTGATTTTTTTTTAGTCATTGGCAATTTTTAAATTAGCTTGCTTTGTTTAGCTCCATTAACAGGTTAGTGGGCTTCATCATAATTTGTGGATAACTAGACCATGAAGGTTGGTATGCAAAATAAAATTAAGTCATGCTGAGTGGAACTCAAAATCAATGAATTATTGAGCTGTTAGACCTTTCATCTTACCATGTCTTACATTATTTTTCTTTTTCATTTCAATCTACATGTTACCTGCTGTGTTTTGCAAATTAATAAATATATCAAAATAGCCATCTAGTCCAATTTTAAATAGGAGAAGTTTCTTTTCCAACTACCACATTCCTGAATTTGATTGATTTCTGTAAGTATTATTAAACTATATAACTCAGTAGATATAACTTCATTTTTGCATGCATTTTAGGTTTTTGTTGGCATGTGTTAATTGGTTTGGTCTAGCCATTGAGTCCTATGATAATATATAACACTTCTATGGAAACCTTTGCTCATATACATATACCCTTTATCTTATTTGAAGGACAATAGACCCATATTACTTAGAAAGGATATAATATTTATAAATCTGTAAGTTCTTGAATACCACACACTATATAATTCCCCCCATATAATGAGTCTTTGAGGCTGAATGGAAAAAACAAAGATATGTTGCCATTTGGGTGCTAGGTAGCCATTCATGCTCACTCTGAGCAGATGACCTGTTTTGGCCCATCAGCCTGAGCAGGCATGATTCAAATTCTAGGTCAATATCATTACAAGTCACTGCTTGGTGTGAATCTTTAGATTACTTGGGAGTATTAGCAAGTAAAAATATAATTTAATAATGCCAAGAGTCTGCCATGTTATCCTAGGATAAATGAATTTTCAGGTGTGAATATTAGATGGGAAGAGAGGAAGATTAACATTGGGGATAATATATGAAATCAAGTTTGTTTGGAAATAGGCTATGATTTTTTTTAAAATTTATTTTGGTAAATAACCATTTTCTTTTCCCACTCAGACCAATGCCAACCCAAAGAAAAGCACTGCAAATAAATTAGCTCCCATATGTGTTCATAGGGCATTGTATATTAAGTCAGTCTCTCTCATATATACATCTGTTTTTCTGAATTCCCACTCCAAAATAAAATTTTATAACCAAATTTGGAAGCATCTTTTTTGTTACTGGTTATCAAAACAAAAATGGGATTCAACTTGGGGAAGGAGGGCTTGCCACATTACAGAATTCTGCTAAAAGCTTCATCAGCTTTACTTCTCTTGCATGTATCCCGGGAGACTTTAGAAGCTCAAATCATGCAAGTGAATCCTATCTTGGAAGCATTTGGAAATGCGAAAACCCTGTGAAATGACAACTCCTCTCGTTTTGTAAGTAACACGATTTAGCATAAATAATAATAATCAGAGTCTTTAGTTTTTAAGCAATGGTAAAACTCATGTTTGAGCACATAGGTGTGAAAAAATATATAGAACACCAAAGGTGGTCTTTGCTTAAAGTCTATAATTTTTTAGATGACTCAAAAGAATTTATTGGCTTCAACACTCAGACAATTAAAACTATACATATAATAAATATATGTCAAAACTGACCAAATAGAAGCTTATTTGGTCAGTTTCAGGAAGTAAGTATTTATCTTAATAGTTTCAAATTCCTTTCTACTCCCAGTACGGAAGCTCACTCAAAAAATTACAATAATGCTTTATATTGTATTACATTTTGCAGATTTGAAATACCGTCCTTCATAATTTCCTATACTCCTTATAACAAGTCAATTTAGTAGGCATTTCCTAATTCACTTACCATGATTATTGTTTCTACTCTTGCCTATGGCCTCCCGGCTCCTGCATATTTTTCACTGTAGCCTTTTTTTATTGGGAGAAAGTATTTTTAAATGCTTTTGATAACTAGAAGTCCCCTGACAGAGGAAGAATTTAGATTTCAAAATCTAGTTTAACAAATCCATTTTATGCCAAGAATGAGTGGCAGGGAGCCACTATATAATTTACAAGGAAATTTGCAGATGGCTTCCTGTTTGAGTCTCTGGGCAAAAGTAAATAATAGCTTTATACTGATTTGTCTAGTTTCCATCCAAAGCCTTAGAGCTGCTCCGTCCACACTTAGATCTGCTTGAATATCTGGCCGGTCATAGCAGGTGCAAATACTGGTCCATAAAACAACTGCTAGATTTGGGATTTGTTAACATGCTAAGAGAATTTCTGCTGAAATATATGAGAGGCAGAAAGCTGAAAAGAAGTAAGGGAGAGAGGGAAGGAAGGAGGGGAGGAAGGGAGGTAGGCAAGAAGGGAAGGAGGGAGAGAAAAAGAAAGTTAAAAAAAGGAAAGAAGAAAGAAAAGGAAAGAAAGTAAAAGGAAAGGAAAGTATAGTAAGTAGAAAGATAAAGACGGAAAGAATATAATTGGAAGAGAATAAGAACAAGAAAAATGTTGGAAGGATAGAAGGAAAAAAGTGGAGAAGCTAAACAAACATAATGATGTATAAATGGAAGGAAGGAAGAGGGGAGAAGGAAAAAGAGAAAAAGGGGTCCAAAAATTATGAAATCCAGGCTAAATTTTTTCAATTAATATTATATATGTAGCTATCTGTATACCCGTGTGTATGTATATCACACATACGTATATAAGGACATATACATTTGTGTATGTTTATATATACATATAAGAGTTTGTGTGTGTGATTCCCACTGTACACTTTTTACGTTCCTTGTTCAACCCCCCTGTATGTAGCCACTCTCCTTCTCTTGCCAGGCTGCTGTCCTGCTCTGACGCCTTCCTGGCATGGGCCGACTCCACCAGGCCACCTTCCTCCCTGCTCCAGCATCCTCAAGTCACAGGCTCTAGCTGCCATCAGATGGCCTCCTCAACTGCATCTGGCATTCTGATGTGGGCACTGTCACCTCTGGACAGCGTCTCTGCCCTGCTAGATCCTGCCTTATGGCTTTTCACTGACAAGAAAGAAAGGGTGTCTATTTATTACTTATGCCAAGGTATGTTTTGAAACCTAGATCATATCACTCCTCTGCTTAAAACCTTCCAATGTCATCCAAGCACACACAAAATAAAACGCTACTCTTTCCTGTGTTCTACATGGCTTACATGATGAGTTGCTTGTCCACTTCTCGGACTCTGTTTTATGCTCCCTTTTCTTTTACCTGCTAAGCTCCAGGACTACTGGCTTTTCTTGTGATTCTATGTCAGAGCTGTTGCAGTAGCCTCTTACCCACAAGTTTTAAAATAAGCTTCATGAGGAGTAAGGCACATGCCTGTTTTTCTTGAGTGATATCTCCATTGCTGAGCAGCTTTCCTGGATTATAGTAGATGCTCAATGCATATTTGTTGAATGAACAAAAGAATATAATAAGCAGATATTATTTTTCTCATTTTTAGATACTAACAATGAAGCCCAGAGAAATGTCACAATGCACACAAGAATGCACATGTAAGTCGGTAGTCTGGGGCTAGAAGCTAGAACCACTGCTGGTCCTACCAATCATTCTGGCTCTCTATAGACATTAGCTGGTGCCAACTCATCTCAAAGCCATCTTGAATTTCTTTTTAACTTTTGAGGAAGTAGTCACTTTGAGAGTTATGTATAATGAAGCCATTGTAACTGTTTGGAAAGTCTGAATAGGAAACTGTGTTCTGTGTTCACTCAGGGCAAATTCATCAGGATGCACTTTGGTGCCAGAGGTACACTGTCATCTGCTGACATCTGTATCTGTAAGTAGTCATCGCACTCACTATCCAGTCACTTTTCTTCTAAGTTTTGCAAGATCATCTAAGTATGAATCTTTATCCATTACTCATCATCTAGATTTGCTTCAAAAATCCCAGGTGATTTTCCAGCAGCCTGGAGAAAGGAACTACCACATATTCTATCAGATTCTTTCTGGAGAGAAATAACTTCATGGTAAGTGTAAGATTCTGGGACCGAGGGTTATTCCAAAACAAGAGAGAGAAGTCAGGTTTCAGGGATGAAAAAGTACTGTTTTAGTAAGTCTCTGAGCCTCTTTTGACCTCAATTTATTCATCCCTCATACTTAGGGAATTAAACCCATTATAGAAACAGAGTTCTATAATTTTATATGGGTAGAGAGCAAATAGCAATACTTTTTTAAAAATTTGATATTAAAAGGAAGAAAAGTGTTTGAAAGTGGGTAGGATGCCCAGCAGAGTTAAGTGTGGGTGTATATGTAAAAGCATTAGATAATTTAAGGCCTTAAATGTTTAGAGCCACGTGGGTGGTATAGACAAGAGGCCAGAGGAGAGAAATCGCACCATAGCATGTGGTGGGCAAGGGGAGTTTTATAAAGAAGGGGGGATTTGGATTGGGATATGAAGGATGAGGAGGGGATCTAATCAGAGTGGAGGGGATTGCCAGTGGGAGGAACAGCGCACACAATGTCAGAAAAGGACAGAGCGAGAGCAGGGAACAGAGACCAGGGTGACTGAAGGAAAGGGTTTGCATACAGGAATAGTGGAGAGTTTATTCTGATAGTTGCCGAACTCAGGGATCTGGCAGAGTGTGTGTGCTGTGTGCTTGGGCTGGGGTGGAAGCCTAGGAGGTCAGGATTTGTTGGGGGCCGTGTTTAGGATGATTAAGCTGGTATGACAGGCAGGATGGCCTGGAGGCAGAGCTATTAGATGGAAGAGATTGCAATAGTCCTCATAGGAGATGACAAGACAGTTATCTAAGATGGCGTCTGTGGGAGTTGGGGGGGAAAGAGGATAGATTCATGGAAGAATGGACAGGTCTTAGCAGTGACTGAATGTAGGAATGAGAGAGAGTGATGAGTCAAAAATACCCCCAAGTTTTGTGATTTGACTAGGATAATGGTTGTGCCATCAGCAGAAATAGAAAGGTGGGGCAGGAGAATAAATTTCCCATATTCATTCAATAAATATTTATTGTGGCACTGTTATGTGGGTACCAGGCACTGCTTCTTAATCATGGGAGACAGAGTGGTGAGCAAGACAAACTGCTCTCACGGGCTTACCTTCTAGTAAGGAAGGCAGGCAGCAAACAAGGAAACAAAGGATACATAGTATCCTTTCCTTGTAGGTGATGTGGCAGCTCTATAAAGAAAAATAAAGCAGGGTGAGGGGATGGAGAGAATTGGGGTTTGGTAGGGTTGTGGGTAGTTGTATTTTAGATAAAATGGTCAGGTAATTTCTCTCTGAGAAGGCAGTATTTTTGCAGATACCTGAATGAGGGAGGGAACAAGTAGACAAAGATTTCCAGGAATACAATTCCAGGAGGAGGGAACAGTGAGTACAAATGCCCTGAAGCAGGAATGTATTTAGTTTGTCTTTTGAATAACAAAATAGCCATTGTGGGTGGCAGAGTGGAGAGGGTGATGTGGGGGGAGGTAGCCAGGGGCCAGACCATGCAGCACCTTGCAGGCCCTGGCAGAGAGAGTTTAAATTTTAAGTACTGTGGGAACTCATTGGAAAGGGAGAATGGCAAGCTGATTAGATTTCAAAGGTATTGCATTTGAGGTAAGCCACCGAGGACAACAGTGTTCCCACAGGAATGGATGTGGGAAGAGACTGGAGATCCAGGCTAGCAAATTGATGGGAGCAATTCCCCCAGTCCATCATGTTAGATGAAGTGTTGTGTAAATCAGGTGGTATTTTGACTGCTTGGTCTTCAAAGTAGTAGCTTGGGGAAAGCTCTGCAAACTAGACAATTATTTTTGTCTTAGATTAATTGGTGCTATGGAAGTACAGCTATTCTCCTCCCCACCCTCCCCTCACCTAAACCTGAAACAGGAATGTTTTGGTCTTCCATTGATTAGCACTGTCAAATCTAACATTCTTGTCATGCATTTTTGTACTTTTCAGGCCATCTGACACATAAGGTATTAATGTGGGTACCAGTAGTGACCATAAGATTTTTTTGGAACATTTCTACTAATACAACCAGCCTTTGGGCTGCTGTGGAAAATTTATGCTTAACCTGAACTCATTTATCTTGAGTGTTCGGGGGCTACTGAAATAGATCACTGTGCAAAGACTGACATCTGGTGGTCCAAATTGGGTATTGTTAGTCCACTTGTTTTTATACCCATTGTCCTTTTGGAGACATTTAAAAAGATGATGAACTCTTTCTATCCATGTTTGCCAAAGACAAGTTTCAGAGTGTACTGAAGATTGACACAAGAGGGTGCATTTTCGCAATATAAGATTATATCCAAATTTCCTGAAATATAAGCATTTGTCTGTACTACAAAAGAAAAAAAATCACAGCAGAGAGGCTGGCCACCCACTGAAAGAGCCGGGGAAGTGAGGTGATGTGTTACCCTAAAGTCAGGCCATATCTAGGCTCTACATGTCCATGAACAACCTTTATCTCCTTTGCTCTCAGTTAAGTCTGACTTTTGTTCCAGGCATGGCTAAGACCTATTTCCTCAGTCCCCTTAGACAGGGCTCCTTCAAAATCCTTAGTTCTTACTGCCTTGGGTATAGTTTGGTCCTACATATATCTTCCATTTTCCTCTTCTTTGACTTTTTCCCTTTCTATTTATTGTACCCATTCTTGCTATTCTACTAGTGTATAAACCACTAGTGAAGTGGTCAGTGACCAAGAGGTCCATGCCTCCTAAGATCTTTGACATTTTGCTTTGTACCAAAATATGTGACAATCATGCATAGTGAAGAGACAGTCTATGGAATGACTGGGAGAAAATATTTGCAAGCTGTATATCTAATAAGGGGTTAATATCCAAAATATATAAAGAACTCAAATAACTCAATAGCAAGAAAACAAATAACCTGATTAAAAAATGGGTAAAGGACCTGATAGAAATTTCTCAAAAAATATATACAAATGACCAACAAGTCTATGAGAAAAGGCTTAACATCAACAATCATCAGGGAAATGTGAACCAAAACTTCAATGGAATATCACCTCATACCCTGTTAGGATTGCTGTTATCAGAAAGACAAGAGATAACAAGTGTTGGCAAGGATGTGGAGAAAAGAGAACCCTTGCACACTGCTGGTGGGAATATAAATTAGTATAGCCATTATGGAAAGCAATTTGGAGGTTCCTCAAAAAATTAAAAATAGAACTACCATATGATCTAGTACTCTCACTACTGGGAATATATCCAAAGGAAACGAAATTAATATCTTGAAGAGACATCTGCACTTTCATGTTTATTACAGCATTATTCACAATTGCCAAGATATAGAAACAACCAAAGTGTCTATCAAGGCTGAATGGATAGGCTGGGCGTGGTGGCTCACGCCTGTAATCCTAGCACTCTGGGAGGCCAAGGCCGGAGGATCGCTCAAGTTCAGGAGTTTGAAACCAGCCTGAGCAAGAGCGAGACCCCGTCTCTACTAAAAATGGAAACAAATTAATTGGCCAACTAAAAATATATAGAAAAAAAATTAGCTGGGCATGGTGGCACATGCCTGTAGTCCCAACTACTTGGGAGGCTGAGATAGGAGGATTGCTTGAGCCCAGGAGTTTGAGGTTGCTGTGAGCTAGGCTGATGCCACAGCATTCTAGCCCAGGCAACAGAGTGAGACTCTGTCTCAAAAAAAAAAAAAAAAAAAAGATGAATGGATAAAGAAAACGTGGTATATATACACAAGGGAATATTACTCAGACTTAAAAGCAAGAAAATCCTGTCATTTGTAACAACATGAATGAACCTGGAGGACATCATGATAAGTGAAATAAGCCAGGCACAGAAAGACAAATATCATGTGCCTTCACTCATATGTGAAATCTAAAAAAGTTGAATAAATTCAGAAGACCTATTGTACAACATGGTAATTATAGTTAATAACAATGTATTATATACTTGATATTGCTAAGACAGTAGATTTAAATATTGTCACCACAAAAAAAGTATGTGAGGTAACGGATATGTTAATTAGCTGGATTGAGCCATTCTACAATGATGTATACATATATCTAAACATGTTGCACACCATAAGTATTATTTTTATTTGTAAATTAGAAAGATAAATAAGAATCATTTAAAAAGCCAATAAATACTTTAAAAATTTTATGGATACTTGTATTAAAAATACACATATTATATTTTCCTTCTGCTTGATTTATTTTGGGCTAGCCTAATTTCTTTTTATTTTTTAAGTTTTATAAGACAACTTTATTGAAGTGTTATTGGCCTAAAATGAACTTCATGTGTTTGAAGTATACACTTGATAAGTGTTAACATGCTTATATGTGTGAAACCATCACCACAATCAAGATAATACATGTATCCATTCAAAAGTGTCCTCAAGATCTTTTATAATCCCCCCTCTCCCCCTTCTCACTCATTGGAACCCTCCCCTCCCAAGCCCATCCCTGGTGAACCACTAATATGCTTTCTGTCACTGTAGATTAGATTGCATTTTCTAGTATTTTATAAGACAGACTCATACAGTATATATTCTTTTTATCTGGCTTAGTTCACCTGGCATAATTACTTTGAGATTTTGCCATGTTGGCAGCGGTGTATTCATAGCTCATTCCTTTGTTTGCTGAATAACAATCCACTGTCTGGATATACAACACTTTGTTAACCCATTCAGCGCCTGATGGCTATTTGGCTTGTTTCCAAATGAAGCTGCTATGAACATTCATGTAGCCCAATTTCTTTGTTTCTGAGATTTGAGGTTCAGGATAACAGATTTTCACTTGATTGAGCAATAAACAGAAAAATAAGACCAGCATAAAAAAAAACCCTCCTTGGGAGCAAGTGTTGGGCAGTGAGAGGTTAATGTGATTCTGCCAAGTCAGTTGATGATGTGCTGCTGACAGCCGGCCTCTGCTGGGGCCTACTTTATGTTTCCTGACTAAGTGAATCATGTCAGGAGTCTCAGACGTATCAGGGTACAGTTGAATACAGAGCTGATTTATGGATCCCTTGAAAGACAGATCAGCTTCCTAATAGCAAGGACTTGAAGTGACAGGGTTACCCTGCTAACGTTCCCTGGGTTGTGACCCGAGGCCTGGCTACTTCCTAGCCTTTGAAGCTCAGTTTTATTCTACTGATAAGTTTACAAAATACTTTTGTCCTCTGGCCCTCAGCCATAAATCTAGGCCAAATTTCTGTTTTCAAAGTTTTGCCAACACATATTATCTGTTTTTTTTCACACCAATTCAAGCTGCTGCAATTGAATCTGCTTTTGGATTTGGCCAGCCTGATCTTCTCTTGGGAAGCATTGACACATGACTGACAAGTTAATAGAGGGCAAAAATTGATTGCAGAGGTTTGGGTCTAGAATATGGATTTGATTTTAGCTTGTTTACAAGTATGCTCTAAACTGTAAGGGTAAACTGTGAATATTGGTCAATTATTTTCTAATGCCTTGTGGATTTCTTTAAGCTGTTTATGGATGGTTTTCCCACTGTAGACATGCTCCTGGTATCTGCAAATCCCGCTGATTTTCACTTTTGCTCCTGTGGAGTAGTCACTGTGGAGAGTCTGGATGATGCTGAAGAATTGCTGGCCACAGAAGTAAGGCTTATTAGTTGTCAAAGCAAAGTCTGGCAATGACAATGAGAAATGGAAGAAAGCACCTTCCAGCTCCATTCTTCTCAAAGGACCTGGAGAAGTGGCCTTGCTTCCCCTGGGGGTGGAAGGCTGCTTCTGTCCAAAGTTCACTAATTTATTGTAAAAGTGTACATTGTTAGTATAGTAACTTTGGAACATATGGAAACATAGAAAGGTATTTCAACTCAATGGCAAACTTTTAAAATTTAGTGTATATATTTTTTCTCATTATTTTTTGTTTGTATATATTCATGGGGATACAAGTGGAATTTTTTTACATTGATATATTGCATTGTGGTGAAGCCAGGGCCTTCAGCCCATACATCCCTGAAGCAACACACACTGTACCCTATTTGGCGAATATCTTTACAGTCTCTATTCTGTTTTTTTCTATTTGGGGTTGCTTTTTTTT
>VBSM01000272.1:63210793-63287504 GCA_008086735.1 Cheirogaleus medius
GACGGGGTCTCACTCTTGCTCAGGCTGGTTTCGAACTCCTGAGCTTGAGAGATCGGCCTGCCTCGGCCTCCCAGAGTGCTAGGATTACAGGTGTGAGACACCACGCCTGGCCTGGGGTTGCTTTTATATTGTCATTTTAGTGGGGTTTTTTCCTTTGGTTTTGTTTTGTTTTTTCACAAAAGATTGTAATCATACTGTATATACTTTTTGGTATGTAGAGTTTATTCTTTAAATTTAATCTTGTAAGCATTTCAAGTGTCATTACAGACTCTTCATAAACATTTAAGTAGATACTTAAGATTTTATCAGACATTTGTCCTATTGTTTATTGAGCTATTCTCCTAGTGTGAGACTCAAATTTTTTTGTCCCCCTCTCTCCAACTGTGGTGAATATTTTTGTAGGTAAACACTTTTTCTGTATATTAAATTCACCTTATGCTATATTTCTAGAAATAAAAATACTAGGCAAGGATTATAAATTTGTTATAGTCTCTTGGTACATGTTCTAAATTAACTAGGGAGATCGTACCAATTTTTGCCCTTCTGGAGTGTATGAGAATGCACATCTTGCTGTGTGCAGTGGATGCAATTCTATGGTGTCATGGCTTTTCTTAACACTTATTTTTGCCAGTCTTTGAAATGTGTCTGCTCTGGAATAAAGTCAGGAGAACATAAGGGATCACAGAAACAAGCAGATATGGTGCTTTCTGTCATAACCACGAAAGGCAAAATAACTGACCTCACATAGCTAGTTAGTGATCTGTTGCTGGAAGGGAGAAGAGAAGGATAGGGCATTGAAGCAAAGTTCTAAAACTACTGGAAATGAAACAAGCTGAGTCTTTTGCCTTCCTAATTCTCTTTTAAAGGGATGAGCAGACTGTGGGTGACCAAATGCCAACAGGGCCGATTTGCATTGCTTTGAACAGAGCTGTCTGTCTCATTCCCTGTAGCCATAGCCTGAGGTGTGAACAGGCAGCAGGGGGTTTGGGGAAGGGGGTGTTGTGTGTGAGGTGCTTACTGCAGCCATTAGGCAAATGAAGACACAGCGGCCATCTGTTTCTCTTTTTACAGCAAGCCTTGGACATCTCGGGCTTTTTTCCTGATGAGAAGTATGGATGCTATAAACTCACTGGAGCCATCATGCACTTTGGAAACATGAAATTTAAACAGAAACCTGGAGAAGAGCAACTGGAAGCAGATGGCACAGAAAGTAAGAATTACTTTGAAGACATGGCGCATACTTCTCTTCAAATCTCTGACCCTAGGCCTGCTCCCCTTTTTCTTGCAGTTGACCTCACCTCTTGGTTTTTGGAAAATACTGAAATTAATCAATACTATCTCCCTTGATTGCCGTTCCTCAAAATTATTCTCTCAACCACCGTTCTGATGTAGAATTCTCCTATCACAGAGTAAGAAGCATTCCTCAATTAATTATTGATGATCCAGTGAATTTGTTAAACTTGGGTGAAACAGGATCAACTAAGACATAGTCTGCCCTTAGCACATAGACTATTGAGAAAATCAGAGAAAGGAGCAAATTACCATAAAATGTATTAAATGACATAACAGAGGTATGAAAGCAGGCCCCTGGAATTCCAATGAGGTAACTAACTCCATAGGGGTGAGACCACAAGCTTTCATTTCCCCTTGTTTTTTATTCACATTTTAAAAATCCGTAGTCTTGCCTGCTCACCAAAAAGGCTTGAGGCATCTTACTATGAATAATCTGTCTAGAATGATCATTAAAATAAAAAACCACAGTTATGAAAGGAAGGAAGCATAGTTATTATAATTATTATAGTCAAAATTCTTTGCAACTCAAACAAAAAGAGAATATCCATTTATTCAAATGTCTCAACAAATAATTTTTTTTAATTTTGGTAAAATATGCATAATGAAATTTACCATTTCAGCCATTTTTAAGTGCATAGTTCAGTGGCATTACATACATTCACATTGTTGTGTAAACATCACCACTATCCATCTCTAGAACTTTTTCATCATCCCAAACTGAAACTCTGTACCCATTAAATAAAAATTCCATATTACCTCCTCTCCCTAGTCCCCGGCAATCACTTCTCTACTTTTTAACTCCATGAATTTTACTACTCTCAGTGCCTGTTCTAAGTGTCATCATAGAATGTTTGTCCTTCTGGTTCTGACTTCTTTCACTTAGCATAATGTCTTCAAGGTTCATCCATGTTGTAGCATGTGTCAGAATTTCATTCTTTTCTAAGGCTGAATAATATTCCATTGTGTGTACATACCATGTTTATCCATTCATCAGTTGATGGACACTTGGATTGCTTCCCTTTTTTCCTTTTGTAAATAATGCTGCTATGAATATTGGTATAGAAATACCTGTTTGAGTCCCTGCTTTCAATTCTTTTCAATTCCCAGAAGTGGAATTGCTGGATTAAATGGTAATTCTGTTATATTTTTAAGGCACCACCATACTGTTTTCCACAGCAGCTGCAATATTTTACATTCCTACCGGCAATGCACAAGGGTTCCAATCTCTTTACATCCATGCCAACACTTGTTACTTTCCTTTTTTTGTTTTTTATAATAGCCATTTTAATGGGTATAAAGTGATATCTCACTGTGGTTTTGATTTGCATTTCCCTAATGATTAGGGATGTTGAACATCCTTTCATGTGATTATTGGCTATTTGTATATCTTCCTTTGAGAAATATCTATTCAAGTCCTTTGCCCATTTTTTAATTGGGTTGTTTGTTTTCTTGTTGTTCAACAAATAATTTTTGAGGCCAGTCAGTGCCAGAGACTATTCTTGGTGCTGGGGATACATCTGTGAACAAGATATCATCCCTGTCTTGTCCAGTGTGTGAGACAGACAATAAATACATAAACAAATATGTATCAAGTCATAATAAAAAGGAAATAAAGCAGAGTAAAAGAATAAAGAGTAGCAGGAGACATGAGTTGTTATAGACAGGGTGGGCAGGAAGCCCCTCAGAGAAGATGACACTTTAGCACAGATGTGAATGAAGTAAGGGAATGTTATGGGAAGCTCATGTAAACATCCTATATATTAACATATAATATTTGCTTTTATAGCATCTTATTTTGTTGTTTTTTCATTGTTTTCTTGGTTTTTTCCACACTTTGAAAGAAAGCTTTTTGAAGAATTGTTTTTATTATAAAAGCAAGATATACTTATTAATAAATGGGAAAACACAGATGAATGAATAAAGTATATAATCTCATCCAATCTCCCTGTTGGCTTTTTCTCAGGTTCTTTGCTAGAGTGTCCTCATCTTCCTTACTTCTAACTGCTATAGGGCTGCAGGGCTCAACCCTTGAATCTTTTCTGTTCTCTTTCCATATTCATTTTCTTGGTGACCATCTTAAAGTCAACATGTATAGAACGAAACTCTTTATCCCACCCTGCCCTTTCTATCAACCCCTCGTTCTCAATCTTCTTAACAAATGTCAACTGGATTCTCCCAGTTGCCCTGATTCAAATCTTAGAATCATCCTGAACTCCTCTCTTTTTCATTGTCTCTCCTTTTTAAAAATACACAAAATCTTACAATTTATGAACATGACCACGTCCTCTGCTATCACCTAGCCTGAGTCACCATTTCTTGCCAGACTACTGCAATAGCCTCCCTACTGGTCTCCCTGCCTGCTCTCTTGCCTGTGACAGAGAGCTCTGCCCATAGGCACCGGTGTCAACCCTTTCTCAGTGTAAGTCAGCCCGTGTTCCTCCTCTGCTCTAAACTCAACAATGACTCCCACTGTACTCCGAATAAAACCCCGAGTCCCTGTCATAGCCTCCTTGCTCTCTATGGTACCTCCCTAAATTCCCCTCTAAACCAATCTCCTGCCAAGGCCTCTTCTCTCACTCTCCTCCACTCAGCCCCTCTGGCCTCTTGGTTATTTTGGGAGCATGTGAGACTCCTGTTGCAGGACTTTCTCACTAACTCCTCTTTCTCCCTGGAACTCTTTTCTTAGATGTCCTAACTGCTTACTCTCTACTTTATTAAGGTGACTTCTTAGATGTTACCTTATCAGAGGAGGCTTCTCTAACCACCCCACCTCTATCCTCTTACCCTGAATATCTTTCTTTATGTCACTCATACTCTATTTTTTATTGATTTTCCTACCCAATCCCTTCTAATCTCTGCCAGATGTAAATTCCATAAGAACAGGGATTTGGTGTGTTCACTGCTGTATTTCCAGGTTTTAAAACGTGCCTGGTACATGGCAGTGGATAGTTATTTGTTAAATGAATTCTACCTACTCAGAGACAACCACTGTTAATGCCACAGGACATATCTTTCATGTATTTTTCTAGTTGAATATGCACATGTAACTTTTTTTAAAATTAAAAAATGATCATATACTTTATGTTGTTTCATACTGGATTTTTTCACTAAATTATATATGAACATCTTTCACCTTTTCTGCAATATCCTTTCAGATGGTTGCAAAGTATTCCAGTGTATGGATATACCATAATTAATTTAAATATCTTATTGGGTATTTAATTTATTTCTAGATTTTTGCTATTATGAACAAGGTTTTGGTGAATATCATTATAAATTCAAAGATTTTACATATATTATTTTCTTAGGATAAAGTTCCGGAAGTAAATTTATTTCTCAAATTGCTCCATGATTTACCATTTATATTCCCATCAGCTCAGATGAGTATGGTCTCACTCTTCTCACCAATATTGGCAGTTATTTTTCTGTTGCCAATTAGCCAGGTTTTATTTTATATTTACATATTAAGTTAACTTTTTGAATATTATTACCTATTTGTATTATTTTGTTCTTGAGTTTTTGAGGATGCTTCTATTGTTAGCCCATTTTAAAAATTGAGGTGCTGGATTTTTCTTGATTTCTAAGTGTTCTTGATATGTTAAGCTTTGGTAACTTTTTTTCTAGTTAGGAAGAAATTAAAAGAGCTGGACAGGTGGAGAAAAGGCTGGAAAGGGGAGGAGGACCCAAACCTAAGGGGACATCCCAGCCCTTCCCTCTTGCTTGAGTTCCGACCCCACATTTCTAAGTATCTACTGCACGTGCTCCAGAATCCTAAATTCTGCTCAGCTAAAACCCAGTGCATCATCTTCTCCCCCAGGTGATGTCTTCCTATTGGCTTTTCTATTCATTCTCACGATACTGCTCTTCTCTCTACTTCTCAGACTGGAAACCTCATGTTTCCCTATCTCTCTCTTTCCCGCTCCCATTACCAGTTTAGAGATTCAGCATCTCACACTTTGGCGTCCTGCAATGAGTTCACTCTGTCTGTACTTTTAAACACTTCCCGCTCTGGTCTGTCTTGCATGTTTCCAAAATTCATCTTTCTAAACCCTGTCTCTAATTACAATGTTTCTCTGCTTAAAGTCCCTTTTTGCATTTCCGCATTACTTAACTAATATTATAGTGGCATCAGATGTCTTCTGTGAGCAGAAATCACCCATTTTTCCCAGTTTATCACTCACTCACTGCCTGACTTCACAGTCCCATCCATCTGGGTTTTAACCTCAGAAGTTCTTGTTCTCCCACATTTGCCTGTCAAAATCCTTCTCATCTTTCAAGGCTCAGACCAAATGTTCCTTGTTTTTTGAAATCTTCCCTGCTCATGCAGTCCAGAAGGGTTTTCTCCTGGTTTCACACTTTCATGATACTTGATTTCTGTGTCTCTTATGCAGTTGTTTTATTGAAATGCTATTTTTGCTTGTGTTTTATTTACCCTCATTAATTATAATCTCTCGATGACAGAGACTTTTGTCTGGTTTATCTATCTTCTTACTACAGCATCTTGTACCAGGTCTTGCACATAGCAAGTGCTCAGTAAACTTTGTTCAATAAATTAATGAAATGTGAACAGCTTAGGAATTGTATTGTAAACTTCCACCAAAGACTTAATGTCATATCATAATCCTTATAGATTGACAACACTGGATTTTGTTCTTTTCTTTTATAACTGATTATTTACAGATGGGACTGAACTGGGATAGGATTGTGAAGTTGGAAGAGATTGCCTTTTGAATTTCTCTACCTCCTTAGCTTCTCAGGTGAAGCCATATTTTGTTCTTTCCATCTTCTTGACTTCAAAATATACTTATCAAAGCTGGCTACCATTCTCTAGATGGTAGTTTGCAAACTTAGCTGCCCACTTGAATCACTTGGGGGAACTTTTAGATTTCTGAAGCTCACCCAAACCAAAGAAAACAGATTGCCAGGGGTGAGATGCAGGCAGCAGTATTTGTTTTTGTAACTTGCCAGGTGACCTGCATGTGCAGTCAAGGTTGAGGACCAGTGTAATAAGGGCTTTGTTCTCAAACTTTTACATGTATTAAAATCACCTGGGTAACATGGTAAAACTAGAGAGGCCCAGACCCTAACCTAAGTCAGCAAACCTAGTCCTTTAGTCTTTTATTAGCTCTCCATGCTATTCTGATACACACCCACACCTGAGAACCACTGCTCTAGCTAAACGTTACCTCTGCTGGGTAAGACCATGCAGCCTAATTAAAATCTATGGATTCATTGACAAGGTCCTGAAGGAATTGATGCTTATTAGTGGGAATTTCATAAAACCTCCTTGGGAACATGATTAAAATGTGTTTACAGACATTGCTATGTTTACAATAGAAGTTCCTGAATTTCAGATGGGCATTTATTCATAGATTTACACTATTTTCTTTTTTTGTTTGTTTGTTGGTTTTTTTTTGAGACAGAGTCTCACTCTGTTCCCTGGGCTAGAGTGCCATGGCATCAGCCTAGCTCACAGCAACCTCAAACTCCTGGGCTGGAGTGATCCTTCTGCCTCAGCCTCCTAAGTAGCTGGGACTACAGGCATGTGCCACCATGCCCGGCTAATTTTTTCTATATATTTTTAGTTGGCTGATTAATTTCTTTCTATTTTTAGTAGAGATGGGGTCTTGCTCAGGCTGGTTTCAAACTCCTGACCTTGAGCGATCCGCCCACCTCGGCCTCCCAGAGTGCTAGGATTACAGGCCAGGCGTGAGCCACTGTGCCCGGCCGATTTACACTATTTTCATCTTGGTTGTAAAACTTTAAATGTTTAATGCAAAGGAAATTAGTTTTTGAAGCATGATGACTACTATTGTTTTCTGCCCAAAAGACAAATAAACAAAAAACCAGAAATATGTGATGTATAATGTCAACACAGTGGGATCAATCCAAAGCATACCAGTTCTGTCTGTAGATATTCAACTATCCTTGGAATGGGTGAGAAATTCTGTAACATTGGATGTTATTTCTGTTAAAGATTAAGGTGGGATACTGTAGAGAGAATTTGGGTTTCCTTAGTTCATGGATAAAAATAGGCTCAAAGGATTGTCCTTAATACTAGAAAAAGAATGTATGAAGGCTCTCAGTGTGGGGAACTATTCTTTGAGACTATTATTACCTGTATTATCCCTCTAAATGCTTCCAAATCTTTGAAAACCAAACTCTTGTCTTTTTTGTTTTTGTTTTAAACCTGGACAGACACTGTGAATTGTTTGTTTTTCACATTGTTGGTCACTGTATGTTTCCACTCAGATTGACAAGCAGGTTGCATTTCTCCCTTTCTTTTAAATAGTTTCACATTGAAATTAGGTGCTCTCTAAAATCTCTTCCAGTTCAAAAAGTCTGTGATTCTGACCTAACAAACACTCAACTTGAAATATCAGGCTTTTGTCCCCAAACATGGCACTTTTAGCAGGAATATCTCAGCATAAAATGGGCATGTCTGCCCTACCTTTGAATTTCCAATTATTTTCCCAAACAGGCTTTGCATTTTGAAAGGTTTCATAGCAACCAGGTGCCCAGGCTGTTGTCACTGCAAATAAACTAACATGAAGTAGGTATATAGCTTGTAGGAATGTGTGTATAATTTATACTGATTTTAGTTAATAAGCAAATCAAACATTTCAAGCTTTTTAAACCTCTGAAAATGTTAAAGGCTACAAAAAGTAAATCGATATTGCTAATACATATAGCTCTCCAATTATGTTTTGTTTTTACTTTATTCTCTGTGGCTCTTGCTCAGGAAATTTTTTACTTTTTTTTTTAGTGAAGTAAAGAAAGACTGCATTGCTTTCTATGATAAGACATTATTCTACAGGATGACTATGTCAGAAATACTAGCATATCTCAGGATTCATTTAAAATGGAAGGCATAGCAGAGAGGTTTCAGATGAGTGGAATATTCATTTTGTTTGGTAACTGAAATATCTATAATTTGAAATATGCTTATAATGTTTTGCCTGTGGCATTCTTTTGTGCTGTTGCCATTTTTCAACACCCAATGTGATACATGCCTATTTACTTTTCCTTCTAATAGCACTTAATCCTCTCTGCTTCTTTCCTTAGAAAATGGAAGTTTTGGTTTATAAAAACTACGATTTTGCAGGATGTAAGGGTTCTTGTTGGACACCAGAGGGCACTATGGAGTAAACAGAAATTCCCAAGGATAGGGAGAGTTTTTGGTAACTGGGCAAGCGTCCTGTTTATTGGTGGCTGTCTTGAATTATCAAAATACATGACCCAAATCCCTGTTTCATTGAGAGACTCTGCAAGTATATACATATAAAGGGAAAACAGGAAAATAGTAAAAATGGGATTTTCCATATCCTTCAGACAGATAAATAATTCTTTTTAGAAGAGGGCCATTATCAAGATATCAATACTTTAAAAAAATTGAGATATAATTCACATATCATAACACTCACCCTTTTAAAGTGTATAGTTCAGTGGCTTTTAGTATATTCTCATGGCTGTACAACCATCACCACTATCTAAATCCAGAACATTTCATTACCCCAAAAAAGAACCCTATAGCCCACAGTAGTTATTTCCCAATCCCTCTCCTACCCAGTCCCTGGCAAACACAAATCTACTTTCTGTAGCTATGGATTTGCCTATTCTGGAAAGTTAATATAAATGGAATCCTACAATGTGTGGCCTTTTGTGTCTGATTTCTTTCACTTACCATAGTGTTTTCAAGTTCTGGCCATGTTGAAGCACATATCAATAATTCATTTTTTTTAAGTTTCAGAATATTGCAGGAGTATTGCCTTTGCACCGCCTGAGTCAGAGCTACAAGCATGCCTGTTTCCCAGACAGTGTGCACTGCACCCATTTCAATACTTCATTTAAAAAAATGGGTGAGTATTATCCCATTGTATGAATATACCACATTTTGCCCATTCATCAGTTGATGGACATTTTTTTCCACTTTTTGACAGTTATGAATAATGCTTCTAGGACCACTTGTGTACAATTTTTTGTGTGAACATATGTTTTCATTTCTTTTGGGTATACATCTAAGAGTGGAATTGCTGGGTCCTATAGTCACTCTGCATTGAACTTCTAAATTACTGCTCAACTGTTTTCCATAGTGGCTGTATCATTTTGCATCTCCTCCAGCAATGCATGAGGTTCCAATTTCTCTACCTTCTGGCCAACACTTGTTATTGTCCATCTTTTTTATTACAGCCATTTTGGTAGGTGTGAAGTGGCATTTCAATGTGATTTTGATTTTCATGTCTAACAAATAGATTCCTTTAAACATTTAGGATTCAGGCATTTATTTCAAAACTATAATTCTGCTTGCTACATTGATCTAAACATATTATCTTTCTGTCCACTGGGTAGTTTATTTGATTGTAAGGAAATGAATTTTAGCAGTGTTTTTCTTCCTCCTTCTCTCTTTCCCTCCCTGCCTTCTTTTTGTCTTCCTTTCTTATAACCAGGTGCTGACAAAGCTGCTTTCCTTATGGGCATTAACTCCTCTGAGTTGGTGAAGGGCTTGATCCATCCTAGAATCAAAGTTGGTAATGAATATGTTACCAGATGTCAAAATTTAGAACAGGTAAGATGACATTACAAGAGCATTATCATATTATGATCTTGTAATAATTGTATACATATTGCATGTTTTTCAACTACTGAGAATGTCTGTAATAAGAGCATCTGTAAAAAAAGCAAAAAGGAGCTACCATGATGAGTATTCCAAATGGTTTTACTTATGAAGCACACCACAGTAAATGCTTTTGTGTTAAGAGGTTGTCTAGCCTGAAATATACATTTTGACAGTTTTCCATTAGAAAACAAGTCTCTTTACAGATGCAGTCACATCCTTCACCTGTTATGATCAACATCTTTGTTGTCCAACTAAAAAATTTTCAATGCTGTTGGTTTCTGACATGAATAAAATTGGTAAATTGGCCTCCCTCACCTACTTGGCATATTGACTTCTTTAGTGTAACAGACACATGGCAACACCTTAGTTGAGAAAGGGTTTCAGAACATATGCTGAAATTAGTATTCGATGGGAGAGGGGTACTGAGAACAGAAATGAGAGATGGAAGGTCATATAGGTTTTATTTAGCATCCAGGAAATGTTATCATGATAGAATAACAAATGCTCTGAGGACTGCTGATCTTGAGGCTTTGCCTTTAATGCAGTAAATGTCATCAGGGCTGCTGGGTAACGAGACCATCCAAGTATGCTAGTACCTTTCACCTGTAATGTGTATTAGTCAGCATGAGGTAGGCTGTGCTGCAGTAATGCATACACACTAAAGTCTCAGTGACAACAAAATATTTATTTCTTACATCAAGTCCAATACAGAGTGTACATCCTTCTTCCATTTTGTAGTGCCATCTGGGACAAAGCTGCTGCACAAGGAAAAAAGATAAATTGTGGAGAGAATATACCCACCTTTAACTGTTTGAGGCTAGAAGGGATATCACTTTCACTAATATTCTGTTGGTGTGAATTAGTTAAATTATCCCCTTAGCTACAGTGCGCTGAGAAATGTACCTTTCAGGAAAGAGGAAAAGGTGTAGTGAAGAGATAGTCTTGTCTCTGTCACATATAATATGTATAAAGCACTCACAGGTATCATCATCTCCTTCCATTCTTACAACAATACTCAGAGATAAGTAGGACAAGTAGGACAAGAATACCGAATTTTTGTTTTTCCAGTTGTGGAAACTGAAGCTAAGGGAACAAAAGTAGAATTCCAACAAACATGTAGCAAGTATTCAGATGTTTGCTTTTTTGTTTGTTTGTTTTTTCAGATGTTTTATTCTACATATATCCTAAATCTGAAAAAGAGACAAATGTACAAATTTGTGATAGAAGACAGTCATTTTGACTGCAGTTAACTCTGTTTCCCTTGATATATTAAGTTATATGTCTATGTTATTTAAATCACTTAAATGACAAATCAAAATGAATTTTTACTTTAGCTTACTCTGTAAACCAATAATTCTACTTCTACCACAATACTAAATATACTATATTAAAATAATCTGCTTACATTTTTGTCTTCCTTGGTAGCCTAACCTCCTGGAGGACATGGGCTGTGCCTACTTCATCTTAGTATTCCCCGTGTCTAGCACAGTGCACTGCAAGCAGTGGGTGCTCCACAAATGTTAAAATAGACTAAATTGAGCTGAGCTTGAATCATGATCAGCAGGACAAGTAATTGAGCTATTTCTTGGCAGTGGGGTTAGAGTTGTTTGATAATTTCATGCTTTCTTAGACATTCACCACAACATGCACGTATGACATACTGTGATTATAGAACAGGGTCTTTCTCTGTATAAAACTATTGATCCCAAGTAGCTAGAATAATGGATTTTGAATGTTCCCAACACAAAGAAATGATAAATGTTTGCGGTAATGAATATGCTAATTACCCTGATTTGATCATTACATATTGTATACATGTATTGAAGTATCACACTATACCCCATAAATATGTGTGATTATTATGTACATAATAATTTTTAATTATTAAAAATTATAATAAAAGCAAAAAATAAAAATAAGCCCATAGGGGAACTAAAATCGAACCTTTGCCTTTTTAATATTATGTTCTAAGGGACTGAGTTACCACTCCAGCCTTTACTATAATAGAACCAGTGAAGCAAGCTAATATATCATTATTCAACATAAAAAAAACCCCTCATTCTCCCTTTTGCTCTCTCCTAGAGACAGAGTAAGAAAACACACTGTAAAGCTTTTCTTTTCTTAGGAATTTTACTGACTTTATAGAGACAATTGCCACTGCTAAGAATAGAGATGTGTATGCTCTGTTGATGACAATTGCAAAAGATAGGAAAAATTCTTGCAGTGCTAACACTTTATACAAAATTTAGTTCTAGCTCTAATGCTGACTAACTCTGATACCTTGGTCAATTATCTTCATCTCTCTGAGCCCCAAGTGAAATGGTTTAACAACTTTCCGTTTTTAAATAGAGGGGTGATTGGCTTCTAAGATGGGACAGCTCCTCATGGTTGGGAATGTCCTGCATTTTGTAGATGTTTGGCACTTCTGGCCCCCAGGTACTAAGTGCCAGTAGCATTCTTAGTCGTTATGAACAACCAGAAAAATGCCATCCACATTTCCAAACGCTCTCCTCCTTTGGGGAAAGGTATCATCCCGAGTAGAGAAACACCATACATGATTATCAAAAACTAAGGTTCTTGAGGTCTAGTATTTTATGATTCCATAAAATACAGTTCTAACTATGTCTATTAGAAATAAATCATTTTAATTTTAAGAAGATTAATAATGGTGACAAAACAATAATAATATCCACCGAGTACTTCCTAAATGTGCTGTGCTACACGCTTGCAAGGATTATCTCATTCAATCTACTAATGAGCCTGCAATATAGATCTTATTAATATTTCAATTTACAGCTAACAACAGTGACCCTTAGAAAGATTAACCGCTCAAGGTGACACAGCTAGTAAGTACTGGGGTGAGGATGAGGAAGTGATAAAGGTAGGGGGGAACTAGCATTTATTGGATACTAAGTGCCAAACTTTGTACTATGTAAGTTTATTACATCCTCTGTCTCACTGAACTTCTCACAGCCCCGAGATATGCATATTTTGTTACTGTTACTTTACAGATGAGAAAGGCAGGGTGCAATGTGGTTAAACATTTGACTATTTGCTTCTTTTTTGTTGCTTGTTTGTTTTTCTGCTGTTACTTTCTTTCATGTACTATTGCCCCCCAGTAATCAAAGGCTTCCATGAGGTTATTTTTAAAAGAGCTAAGAAATGGGTCCAATTAGCCCCTCAAAAGTGGAAGTATAGGTTTAGCTGCCTTATCCCCTCTTCATTGGACAGGAAATGATGAAAATGATTAATTAGCGAGCAGTGTATGAGTCCATTGGATTCATTAATCCCTTCAGCAGACATTGCACCACTTATTTCTCTCCCTCTGCCCACATCTCCAGGCTTTCTTCCTGTGTTTCTTCACCACTCCCCACACCTGACCAAAGAGTTTCTCTCCCATCCCAAGTATTTAGGGAATTAAAAGGAGTGAGCAAGTTAGTCATGTTCTTTTTAAAGTTTCAAAGTGACTGCTGTAGACAGGGAGTGATTTCCTCGGTGTTACAGAGGATGAAAATCTTTCCTGATGCTTTATTTGTACGTGTGTGCTCTTGATGCTGATAATAAAAAACCGTGATGCCATCCGGCTTATGGATTACTGTGGAAATGAGTCAAGATAACTGATCAGAGAGTGGGTGACTCATAGCTAAATCACTACCAGACACCAACTGGCTCCTGCTGCGTGCTCTCTCCTGGGATGAGAAGGATGGATGTGATAGGCCTATTTTAAATGTTAAGTGGTTGGAGCACATTCTGTTTCCAGGCTTGGAGAATGTCCAGCTGAAATTCACTCCTACTTGGAGTATGTCAGAAACCTGCTACTACAGCAGCGAGTTTGCATGATGGAAGCAGGATCTGCATTTGTACAGCATCATCCAGGCACAAAGGTTGGAGCTCTCCCCAGTAGGTTACTTTAGAGCCTTTGCCACACCCCTCCAGGGAAGGGAAATGCAGCTTCAGTTTTAGAGTAGGAGAATCTGAGTCAGAATGATGCACCAGATGGCGATTCTTTGTCCAGGTTGTTGAGAGCAACACTGGAAAGTAATATAGGGTTGGAAGATGGGGCTAGAAAGACCCTTCAAAAGCATTATTCAGATGAAGATCCTGCATCCAAGAGAGATTAGGTCACTTGCCAAAGGTTATACAATTTCTTAGCAGCAACAGCAGTGGCAGAACAAGGGCTGGGGATTACAGATTCCTGATCTACTGTACCAGTACTTTTAAAACTTTATTGTGCATAGTGTTAAAAAATTATTCTGATGCTTGTTAAAATGGTAAGGAAGACTTTGTTCAGGACTACTGCAATAGGGGTATTGCAATAGGGGAAAGGTTTTGGGCTCAACTTTGAATATAACAAGGATAAATGGGGATTTATAGTTGAAGGGCAGAGGGACGGGATCAGTGTATAAAAAAAATTACTCAGAGAAGGCATCAAGGCTGAGGGGATTCTTGCTAAAGACAGGCCAAGAACTTACACATCAAAGGTGGGGGATGAGGAACTTAATCAGATATCAAGGGTGGGGGATTCTCACTAAAGTGACTTACAGAATTCTTACTGCAACTAGGCTAGGCAGGCTGAAGACAGGACAGGTAAGGGCTAGGCAAGGGCTCATAAAAGCCTGACTAAAGTCTAGTCAAGGACGGAGTCCTTGTCAATAAGAATTAGCTGGGGATTGTGTTAGAGTGAGATTCTGATTCAGCAGGTCTGGGGCTGGGCTGGAGAGTTTGCATCTTTAACAAGCTCCTAGGTGCTGCTGCTGCTGGTCTTCGGCCCACACTTAGAAATAGCAAAGCTTTAGAACACATCACTACCCCACACCCCAGGGTACTTAGTCCTTTAGTAATAGGAACATGATTTCTCCTAAGTTTTTGATAGGGAGGCCAGCTTGCTCCTTTCCACTACCCTTCTCCTTTCCTCCATTTCCCCTCCTTTCCTTGCTTCTTTCTTCCTTTTCTCTTATTGTATTCAGCAGAATGCTGGAACCACAGAAGGTCAATAAATACATCCTGACTTGACTAGAAGGTGGTTGCTAATAGAGAATGTCCGGGATTAAAATGAACACTGCTGTCAGATGAAGGAGTGTTTTCAATGTGATTTCCAGGTAATCGATGCGGTTGGTGCCTTGTCCAAGTCAGTCTATGAGAGGATGTTTAAGTGGCTGGTGGCACGTATCAACAGGGCCCTGATGCCAAGCTGTCAGGGCAGTTCTTCATCGGCATTCTTGACATGACTGGTTTTGAAAGCCTTAACGTGAGTATATTTAGTAAGAATGAAGTCAGTGCATATTTACAAGAGATTAGGAAGTGCGGTGATTTGCACATGGGAAAATATAGTCAAAGCACGATGAGATTCTGTGCAAACCTTAAGGCTACCTTGGTTGGAAAAGAACTGTAATTAATAATAATAATTATTCTAATTCATAGTATTAAGCATTTCTTAGTTTCATAATTCAGCCTTATATAAAGGGGAATAGAGGCAAAGGAATCTTTTATGATTTTGAATTATAATACCATTAAGTGTTACTTTATTGTATAATCTTTAGTTTGTAGGTATAGCTGAGGGAAGCAAGAATTGAGAGCATTTGTTACTTGTTGGGTCTATTTGCCATCCTATCTTGGTGTTATGGTTTTCTCTTTACTGTACATTCTCTTTCAAGTGAACCTCAATTTTATCTCTTTTTCATGCCTATTTATATCTTTGAAGCATAATAGCCTTGAGCAACTTTGCATTAATTTTACCAATGAAAAATTACAACAGTTCTTCAATTGGCACATGTTTATTTTGGAGCAAGAGGAATACAGGAAAGGAGGCATTGACTGGTTGTCCATCGACTTTGGTCTGGATTTGCAAGCCTGCATCGATCTCATTGAGAAGGTGATCTATGTTTTTCGCCTTGTTCATTTTCATTTAAGGAGACTTGTCCCTACTTGCCATGTTGATCCATGTCAGGAATCAGACTCTGGCAGGGGATGGAAAATGGGGGAGGAGAGACCTGCACATTTTGCCTTAATGGTCTTTGTGTGCAGCACCCGTGGCATCCTAACTCAAGTCTCCCGACAGCTGCCCTGCTCCATCATCTCGAACGCAGACTTTTGCTACACATTTGCTGCTTATGCATGGCCTCCACTGTTAATGCGTGAGGAAACTTGTCAAGATTAAAAATGGTCATGCTCTTGACTGGAAAAACACAGAGCTGAAAATATGAGCACTGTAGGGGCTGGCTGATTAACATGAGGTGAATGAGTAGACCCAGAGCAGCTTAACGAAATTTGGCAAATTAGCATGCAAACAAACAACTGCCATCAATCCTCAAGGCCAGTACCTTGCAGGGTGTAGTTTGTTCATTTAATTGGACAAGTACCAGTTAGTTTAAGTAATTTATGACAATACTTCATGGCTTATTAGTAAATTAGCTGCAGTGTACGGTTTCTAAATTCAGTGATGTCCCCGTACTCTGAAATCCTTCCACGTGTTCTGGGAAAGATTAACAGGGTTTGCTGGGGGAATTCTGTGTGGTCTTTTCTGTGGCTTTGTCCATGGGGGCAAGCAGGGCAGCATGTTAGCAGTTACATGCCCCTTGTGTCTCACCGTAATAGTGGACTGCAGTGAATCTTGAAGACGGGTCTGGGCAGGCTGAAGCCTTTAACTTTCTGAAAGCTCTCTAGCTATGCTGTTGCATTTGATTCTCAACCACCCTTTTAGAAAGGAGCTAGAATGACTGACCTCTCACTGTTGTTTGCAGGCCTTAGATTTCATCAATCAGTGTCCTATCAATTTTATTTATTAGGCTTTAGATGAAACTAAATCTTCCTTGAAAATAACTATTATTCCTAACAGGAGTGGATATCACACTGATTTTATTTATTTTATAACCAGTAACATTCCTAGGGTGATTAAAAAAAATAATGAATCAACTTTGAGCTGATTAAAAATAATGATAATGATATATCCACTGTGATCTGATAAATGTTGTCTGGCATTATAAAAGCTATAGTTTTCTGATTAGAAATGAAACATAAGAACTGGAGGTCCTCAGAGGGACAGACTTAGCTTCTGGCAATTGTCACCTGTAATATCTGCTCACTTTGATGATACCAAGATACTGTTTTCAGGCAGGAAGGTGGGACATAGACATTATTAAGATGCTGATGTCTGTGAATGTTACTGATTTTTAGTTGATCTGAAGCTTGCTGTCTCATTTATGTCAGTCTCAGTTATTCCAAATAACACATTAGTAACATGGATGTAATTTCCTGTTGTATTTTCTACTGATATGATAAAATGAGAAAAAAAAATACTGACCAGATGATAAAAAGAAAAAAATAAGTCTCTTGTTATTCTCTGAAGGATTTCAAAGGAACTCAGGTCAGGCAAATAAAGAATATCAAAACCTTCCTTGAAAAGATTCTGTATTGAAAAGACCCATTATATTGAATCAGGCTATCTGAAGAAAATTTGTAGCAAATATTAATGATCAAACTCACTCCTTAAAATAGTATGAATCATGGGAAGTTTTTAAAATTTGAAAGAACTGAAATATATCACTATGTACAAAATGTTTTTTTAATATGCGTCTCTGTGTATGTATAAGAAAAAAGGATTTTAATACATAAAGGTTTTAAATTTTAAAGTTTATAAAAAGTTTATATCACACTGAAATAAAAAATGTATTTTAACGCCAACTTTAATTGTTAATTTGGTCTTCGAGCTCACAGTGACCTCCTTCCATATATATGCTGTGAAGAAATCTATTATAGGATCAGCTCACGCTTATTTCATTACTTGAAATATTCTAGTTTGTTTAGCACTTGAGCATCAATAATTTATATATTAAACTATTATTATATGATTACATATTTACAGTTATACATAAGACACTGGTAAAGAGATCATCCCTATAATTTCTTAACAAACATACCCTAAATTATATATTTAAAAACTTGTTGTTCTTTCAGTATAGTCACATTGGAAGGCTACTTTTTATTCTAATAATTCAGCTCTTTTGGAAAGTTTCTTACAGAATCCATACTAGGATAAGGTTTTAGAATTTTACCAGGCTCAAGAGAATATTTGCTTCCAAACTTATCATCTTACTAGTTTTTGAGTACAAACTGTATTACCTAGCTTGGTCACATTATTCGATTTATGTGCCTGACTTGGCCTGAATAACTTTTGATTATTTCTATACAATCATATACCATCAGACAACAGGAATTTTCCTCATGTCAGTAGTCAATGGTATCAGGTATACCAAAGAAAGTCCTAAAAATTCTTTTAAATCTTGGCAGAATTTTGGCATTATGTAAGTGTTTTTGCCTTCTGATGGGAGCTCTTTGGATATGCTAATTCTTATGTTTTTAGTATAAAATGAATCATATTACTATCTGGTTATATCTTATATGCCCATGAATATTTTGTTTAAACACATAACTTCATGCTTTTTTTGTTGGCGACTCTAACTTTTTGTCTATTAACCACAGCAAAGCAACCAAGTTCCCAGCATTCAAACCTGTATGTCTCAGTGTTCACCTGTCAATTAATTACTTAGCAGAAATTTGCTGGGGGCCTACACTTTAGCCGCCTTGGCACCTACTATGCTAAGGGTTATGAGGAATGCAAACTCCAGAAGGCGTCATCTGGCAATTAAGAAATTTTTACTATAATGGGAAAGATGTCTTGAAATTAAAACTTTCATTGTTTTTGTTGTTAAAAAGTAAATCTGTTTAGCAACCACTTATTTTGGTCACTTCCTCTTCACCCCATTGGTGAGGGAGGGAATCTTGCCCTAGGGTTATGGGATGGCTGAACATATGACATGCAACACTGGACAGATGAGACCAGCATCTTGTTAGTCACTTATGCTTGCAGCCTATGGGGGGAGACACCCCATGTCATGGAGAGCCACAAGGGAGTTGCACTATGAATAGAGTGAACAAGCGGGAGCTGTGGGAGGCAGACTTTGTAGTAACAGTAGAGCGAGGTGACCTCAGGGTCCCACAGGAGGATGTGGTAGGCTTGTTTGAATAATTTCATGGGCTGGCAGGGAAGGAACTGAAGCCCATTACTCAGGGATAAGCAGACACTGGGCCTGGTCCCTATCAGAAGGAGGGCTGTTTGGCTAGAGCGCTTAACCCATGGAAGCACAATGGGAGGGGAACTTGTAATTAGGTAATTTGAGCCCCTCCTGATTTTTCTCAGATATCACAACACACATAATGTCAGGCCTTAATTTTAGGCTTAATACCACATTACTGCGTGTAAGACTTTGCATCGAATGCTGTAGAAAATGTAAGCATTTGTTATAAATCGTTCTTGCCTTTAGGAAGTATGCAGTCAAGTAAAGGATTTGTAAGTCTAATAAACGTAAAAATGCATTTAAAAATCATTATGTGCAGTATAAATTCAATAAAAGGCACAAAGGCCCAAGAGGTCATAAGAGCAAAAGTTATGTCTGTTTGTAGGAATCTAGAAAGGGCTGGCATTGAGGGGGGTAAAATTTCAGCTAAATCTTAGGGAACGGATATAATTTCAGCAGATGAAGATAGATAGAAGGTGGGAGGACAGGTAAGAGCAAAGGCATAGAAACAAGAAAGCAAAGGACATGTCCTGACATGTTGGTCTAGATGGACATAGAATACGTAGAAGGAGGTGCCCTGAAGAAAAAAAAGGGTCAAATCATGAAGGGATTTTAATTAATTTTGCCTTATTTTAAGGTGATAGGGAGCCACAGAGGGTTCTGAGCTGAGCAATGGAGTAGTGCTCAGAGCTGCCCGTGCTTCATCTGGTGGGTTTGTGTATAACGTTGGGGATGGGAGGAAAGGCATCAAGGTGAGAAATAAAGAGATCCTGACGCAGGACAGCAGAAATGGAAGTAGTAAGAAAGTGACAGATATAAAAGAGAGGAAAGTAGAATTGATAATATTTGAAGAGGGAGTGATCAGAGCACTAATGTTCTGAGCCAGGGCAACTCACTCAAAGCATCTACTGTGCAATATAGGACAATTGATGCTAGGAGAAAGGACATGATTACTATTACTCTTTTTTCTGACCTATTTGGAAATTAATTTGCTGGAGAGTCCCATCTATATTAGAAGCTTTACAGCTCCTGAGCACTCAGGAAATGGAGAAGACCCTGTAGAAACTGTGTTTTTCCTTCATCAGTGGTTTAATTGTTACCTTTTGAGCCATGGTTTGCTTTACATAAAACTTCCACTCATCCCAAAGTGGAAGTTGGCGTCATTGGAGACCCAAGGAAACGAGGACCTCATGTGTGGGAGATGGCTGTGCTTGAAGGGGGAACTGCTGCTCCTTCTGAGGCTTTGCCACAACCCTCTTGCTAACAGGCACCATTCAAGGGGTTGCTTAAGTTTCTAAATGATTCATTCCGGTTTTCACTGAGGATTGGCTGCAGGCATAGCAGGAAAATACCTAGTGCAAGATGGGAATCCATGCCTCCAAGAGCTTACGCCAGTGAATCTACTTTATCAGATTCCCCGCCCCTCTTCCCCTCTCCTTTCCCCTCTCCCTATCTTCCTCCTCCACATTTCTCCCTTTCCCAAAGACTCACAAAGTCAGTGTTGTCAGGAGCAAGACAGATGTTGGTTTCACTTAGAATACTTTGTCCTCACTTAGAATACTTCACATCCTCACTCTGTATTCTTTCCCACCTAGATGCTTGGGATGAAGGAAGGTACCCAGAATACTGCAGTGTTAGATTTTTGGTGGGCCAGGTGCGGTGGCTCACACCTGTAATCCCAGCACTTTGAGAGGCTGAGGCAGGAAAATCGCTTGAGCTCAGGAACGCGAGGTTATAGAGAACTATGAATGGGCTACTGCACTCCAGCCCCGCTGACAGAGCGAGACCTTGTGTCTTAAAAAAAAAGAAATTATTGGTGGAATGTCGTTCAATATACTTTCTATAAAATATAGGAGGCCTATGAGAATATACAAAGAGATAGGAAATTATAGTGCATATATTGGAGAGATAGACTCAGGTGGATCAAAAGCATGATCTTTAAATATCCAATGAGCCACCACATGGAAAAAGCATCAGATTCATTTGTATGGCTCTAGTGGAAGAATTTAGAATAAAGATTCTAAACGGCAAGCAAATTTTGTCACCCATCCAGAGCCTTGACTCAGAGTTGGTGTTTTCTCTCTTCATGGAAATATTCAAATGTAAGCTAACTAGACTTTTAGAAGGAAATTATAAGGGGAATTCAAGGATTTATCAGGTGGGTTGACCAGACCTTAATATCTCTTCCAAACCTGAGAGTCTGTGGTTGTTAGGTACAAAGGGTTGATAGAAAATCATGAAATCTGTTTTGTTGGGGCAAGTGGTCATGTTCTATCTTGCTTGTTCTATCTTGGAATTCTCACCGCATTGTATCTGTACCTCTGTTTTTGTAGTCTATATATTATGTGCATATCTTCTTGGCTGAATACTCTGGAACCAGAACCCATGTCTGATTCATCGTGGTACAACCCAAAGTGTCTGTTACAGTGATTTGCTCATAAAAATCATAGAAACACTTCAAAAATATTTGTGGAGTAGATAATTGAACCTATAAACACAGAGAGATACATACGCACACATAAGAATCCTTGGCTTCCCGTGCCTCTTAAACCTGTTTTCCCCTGTGTGTAAATACATGCATGTTTACATCGGTTTATGGCAGCATGTATTATCTAGCTGCTCAGGCCAAGAACTTCTTTTTCTTACACACCACATCTATGAGCAAGTTAGCACCCAGCTCTGCTTTCCACACATATCACATTTCTAATGACTTCTCACAAGCTGCAACACTATCACTAGCCTAGTCCAGCAAACTAAGGCTCTGTGGACTGAATGCAGCGTGCAGCCTGTTTTTGTAAACAAAGTTTTACTGTAACATTGCCGCATCATTTTGTTTACGTGTCGTTAATTGCTATTTTCAGTGCTACAATGGCTAAGGTGATGGCAAATGTGTGACAGAGACTGTAGGGTCCTTTAGAGAGAAAGTTTGCTTTAGGAGGTTGTAAGGTTTTCTGTCACATATTTGTTTGTTTTTACAACCCTTTAAAAATGTAAAACCATTCTTAGCTCACTGGCTTTCCAATACAGGCTGCAGGCAGGATTGGGCCCAGAGCTCTACTTTGCCCACCCCATTCTAAAGCAATGATAGCTTTCAGGCATAAATCAAAGCACATCACTTCATGTTGAAAATCTCCAAAGGCCTCTCCTTACACTTAAAATGAATTCCACGTCTTACCACAGCCTATACAGCCCTTGGTGTCCAGCTGCTGCTTACCTCTCTGACATCTTACCACGTGCTCCCTCCAGCTAGCTTTGCTGTGTCCACACTGGCCTCTGACAGGGCTGCAAACCTGCCAAGGGCTCCTTCCTCAGTGCCTTTGCATGCTTCATTTTTCTGCCCAGAATACTTGTACACTGATCTTCTCAGGTTGCTCTCATTCAGGTCAGAGGGGTCTTAACCGATTACCCTATCTAAAATAGCTCCCCTCCAGCCCCCTCCTCAATCATTCTCTGTCTCTTTACTTTGCATGATTTCTTCAGAGCACTTATATGAAACTAAGTTATTTATTTTTTATAGTTATTTCTTTGTTTGCTTGCCTATTGTCTGTCTACTCCACTAGAATGTAAGCGCCTGGAGGACAGGCACTTTGTTTTTTCCCCCCAACTGTGTGGCAGATATCTGAAGAGACAGACACTTTGTGTATGTGGCTCTGGGCTGCATCACCTTCCAGCTATATTTAATACAGATACTGGTATCAGTATTAAATAGTAGATATTTAATAAATATCTGTTGAATGAATGGTTGGCTAGTTATATGCAGTGAATACCCTTCCCTTTGTCACCTATTTAGGTTCCTGGGAAAGAATTTATTCTGACCTTGTACTGAAAGTACTGTTTCCTGGTGTTTTTTTATATCTGCTGCTCATATGCCTCTCCATAGCCAACGGGCATCCTTTCCATCCTTGAAGAGGATGGTATGTTTCCAAAGGCTACAGACATCACTTTCAAGACCAAACTCTTTGCCAACCATTTTGGAAAGTCAGTTTATCACCAGAAGCCCAAGCTGGATAAGAAGACAGGTGAAGCTCATTTTGAACTCATCCATTATGCAGAAGTGGTAAGTTACCTCTGGAACCTTAGCCCTGCATTTTCCTGGCTCTGTTTCCAATGTACTCAGCCAAAGTCCTTAGATAATATTTAAACAAAATTTAGATTAAATGAAGAGAAGAACAAAATACATCTCAGTACCAGAAAAAAATAAAATACATGCAGTGTAGCCTTTTAGCACTCAGGAAATAAAATGCCCGTACCATAATACCATTCCATGTGCAAAGAGGTCAAAAATTTCAAGATGGACTCTGTCACCCCAACTCAAAGCAAGACAGCTTCAGAAAGGCATGGATACCATCAAAGTCAGGGGCTTTTCCCTTATTTGTCCTTCCTTTTAACTTAACATTGTGTGATTGAATCATTTCAATTGATCTTTTTATTGAAGATTTTTTAAAATTTTCCCATAAAGAAATAGTCAATGTGAAGTAATGGTCTCCAAACTATGGCCAACAAAGGTTTCTAATGACCCTCACTACCTCTCCTCATTTCCCTGCTGGTGTGAGTGCCCTTTTCTTCTGCTTTCTTGCCTCTGGCCAGTGATTCTGGGTGGAACAAAAAGAGAATTGATAAAGGATAAAATAATATTTCAACCTAAAAATGGCCAGCCAACTGTACTCACAGATGTGCTTATAGTTCTCTTTTTTGATATCCTGTCATATTAATTATGATATTTATAGCAAAATACCATTATAATTCCTAACATTTTTCTTTGAATTTTTATTTTTAATTATTATGGTTACATAATAGTTATATATGTTAATAGGATACATATGATGTTTTGATATAGGCACACAATGTGTAATGATCAAATCAGGGCAATTGGGGTAGCCATCACCTCAAGCATTTATGCTTTGTGTCAGGAACATTCCAATTTCACTTTTAGTTATTTTAAAATATATAATAAATTATTGTTAACCATAGTCATCCTCTTTTGAGTGCTTACTATGTTTCAGGGACAGTTGGGTTATTTAATCTATTCTTGCCCATGAAGGACTGCTGATGTGAGTTGTTTCTACTGGAAACACCATTCAATCCTTCCTTCCTCTCCATCTCTTTCTCCCACTTCTTCCCCTTTCTCTTTTCCTCTCCACTTTACTCTTCCTGTCTCTCCCTTTCTTTTGGGGAGTGTAAATGGTAAAGCTAGAGAATCTCTTTGGGCTGCACAATGGACTTTTAAAGCATTATTCAGTACTGTTATGTGAAACTGATTTAAAATTAAAGGACCCACGTAATTTGTGATTTTTTAAAGTAATGAACAATTTGCTATGTAAATTTATGCATTTTTTCCCTTTGTTACCTGAAATGCATGTCTTTCCAAAGGTACCTTATAACATCACTGGTTGGCTTGAAAAGAACAAAAACCTCCTTAATGAAACAGTGGTGGCTGTATTTTCAGAAGTCTTCCAACAGACTCCTGGCAAGCCTTTTTGAAAATTACATCTGTACCGACAGTGGTGAGTCACGTAATCTTCCTTGATTTTCAGCCTCTGAATGGAACCCGTGGCTGCCTCAGCTTTTACAAAAATCCTTGCTTCCTTACTGTGATATGTTCTGCTCCCTGTGGTCTGAGTCGTCCCCTCTTTTTAGGCTTTCTGTTTTCAGGCTGGTTCTTCAGGGAAATGGGACTAGTGCTCTAAGATAGATGTATTTCAAGGAGTCTGTTTCTGGCCTGTTTTATTTTCTACTCAACCTAGCTGCAAAGAGAGAACAAAAAAATCATGTTTCAATGAATGATTTGGGGACAATAGTAAGCCCCAAATATATATACATATATTTTTATGTATATATACACACACATACATATATATATATACTTTCCCCAAATATATATTTTTATATATATATTTTACCCAGATATCTTGGAATTCTCTTTCACAGTGCTCTGTGCACTTGGGGTTATTAGAAGCTTCATGAAGGCAGGGATTATATCTGACTTGTTCAACTCTAGCCTCTAGCATGTAGCAAATGTCAGTTCAGAAGGCATTCCATAAGTACTTATTTACCAACTGACAACTAATCTTGTTTAATAGTTTGTAATTTACAAAGCACTTTTAGATACATTATCTTACTCAATTTTGCCATGACCTTTTCAGCTATGTACAGAAGGGAATCTCTCCCTGTCTTCCGTTAAGTAGCATCCTCAGTTTTACAAATCTACATGGCACAGCTAGATAGGAAGCAGCACTTCTGTTTCCTGGTCTAATGCCTAGTTCACTCTCAGGGTCTCCCCCAAACAAACGAACAGAATAGAAAGATGGACAGGCTACATACATTTAGGATACAGTGCAAACTTCTGCACCATTGTATGATGAATTTGAAGATTCTGAGCCCAGTTGCTAACACTAACCTCACAGCTGAACTAATGCCAACTACAGAAAGAAGCTCTCCATGATTTACAGCAAAAGTCACTGATTGGCAGCCCCTGAGCAGAACATAGCCTTCAAACATATTTTGTGTGGTCCACATAGGTTAAACAATCAGAAGATTTCACATGTACATGTGGATTTCCCGTTTGTTTTAAACAATGGAAATTCTAGGAAAATAGAAAATCTGTCCTGCCTGGGTCCAGATTCCTCCACAGCAACAGTGGGGCAGAATACACGAGCTGTTCTTTAAATGTGGGGTGTATTCTCACCTCCTAACATTCTCACCCTCCTCTTAGCTTACACCCAGACTCATGTTCACTCCTGGCTCCTCTTGGGCTGATTTTGGACTCCTGATTGACACGGTCAGGGAGCGGGGAGAGAATTTAGCACTTCCTGGCTTTATTAGCGCATGATGACATAATTCAGGACTGTGTCTGAAACCCTCTGGGCCTGCCTCAAGAGGGGGTTGAGAAATGGAAGCTATTGTTTGGACGTGGCTAATCTTCAGGCAGTGCATTTCCCTGATTCTAATAGCTTCTAAAGTACCTCTGAGAAGCCTGTTAGATAGTGGCCACATGAGCTTATGGCTCCCAGTTGAGTAATTCTCTGATCATAAGAGATCAGAGAGTGGCTTGGGCAGACAATTAGAGAAGAAATCATCTTCTAACTCTTCAGGGTGTGTGCTGTGTTCTTTGGAACTAGAAGAGAAGAATTGTCCAGAATATTGTTGGGTTTTTTGTTTTGTTTTGTTTTGTTGATAATTCTTTAAGCACTCCATGAAAATACTTGTCTCCAAGTTTCTGACCCATCCAAACATTAAATCACTTATAATAACCATACTTTTTTCCTGAGGAATCCAAATACTATAAACCAGAGTTATAATTCTTTTTTAAAAAAATTAATGAAATATAGTATTATTCCCTTTTCATGGAGGGAGAAATTGAAGTACAAAGAGGTCAAGTAAGTCACTTAGAGACCCAGGGCATATCAAAAGGACATTAGTGATTAAACTTCATGACATCTGCCACCTCACGTTGCTACTCAAGTCCAGAGAATATTCCATTGGTTTTCCATATTGGTAGCTAACCCATTTTCTCCAGGTCACCTATGGATTTTGTTGGTGCTGCTGTTGTATATCTTAATGATTTAGACTTTGCAAATGTTTGTAAAACAGTTTAGCATAGGTTCTTTTGCTTCAGGAAAATGGAAATAGATTTATTAGTTTTTTATAAATCATAAAAATTATACACTAATGTTGACAAAACACAAACAATATGGAAAAACTGAAAAGAAGTACATAAAAATTATCTATAATCTCATATAGAGAGATAACAACTGCTAACATTTTGGAATATATGCCTCCCAACGTGTTTCATGTTTATAGTTACCCATAGCACAACTGCACTAAAAAACATGTATACATACTCAGGATCATAATATACAAGATATAGGCTTTGTTACCTACTTTTTCTCCTAAAATATATACTAGAAATATTTCCACATTACTTATATGGATCCATGTCATCATCTTAAAAGGTTACAGTGTTTCATAGCATGCATATTTTTTCATAATTTAACTAACTAATCTCCTATGATGGACATTTGTTGATTAATTTTATTTTTGCCTAATTTTTTTGCAATGATTAAAGAATGTTGCACTGAGTATCTTTGTACAGTTGCCAGATTATATCCTTAAGGAAAAGCACTGGAAATAGACATTTTGTATTAAAAGACATAAAATGTTTTTGAAGCTTTTGCTAGACGTTTCCATATTGTTTCTAGAACTTCGATGAATCTATGCTTCCATCAGCAGGGTATATCAATGTGATGGAAAAAAGGGGCTTTTAAAATGCTTCTTTCTTCTTTTTTCTTAGCTATATCATTTGGGGAGAAGAAATGCAAGAAAGGAGCTTCATTCCAAATGGTTGCATCTCTGCATAAAGTACTTTTTGATCGCATTTATTTTTTATTCTCACAACCTGCATATGTTATTGCTTATTTGAAATTTCACACCTTCAAATGAGGATAAAGTATCTGAAGTTAGCCAAGTTGGAAAAGTTAAAGTTTATTTTGGTATTATCAAGAGCCTTAGTGGACACTGTTTGTGGCCCACCTGGGTGCCCTTTATCATCACTGTGTACATCTTCAGCTGATGTGAATATTGGCCCATAAAAACTCCCAGTTGCCAGAATTGCCCTTGGTCAGATGGGAAACTAGGCTGCCTCCTCGTCCTGCCCTACAGACTTTGGCCTCTCCTTTGCCTTAAGAGGGGACCAATTATGGTGCAAGTGGTGTATTTGTGCTCACAGCTCCTCCAAGGATCAGACTAAAGCTGAGCCCACATCATTGCTTTTTCTCTTCTCCTGCTCTTCGCTGCTCCCCTCACTCTCGAAATAAATCTTTCAAACCAGAATTCCCATATCAGATTCTGCTTGTAGAGAAGCTGACCGAAGATAAAGATTTGCCACAGAGAGAAAACTTGAGAAACAATTTCTTTTTTTAAGACATTTTATTGCCCAACCATAAGTTATTGCTATCAAATTCAAAACAGGTAGAGATGATTCACAATGGAGCTGTGTCTGTCAGATAAATATTGACTTGCCATAGGGAAGAAATAATGTACACTTGGTAGGCAGGGAAGAATGTTGAATTCATTATTTTACTGTTGATATTCTTCTTGGCTGTAGGATGAAGTGGATAGATTTGGAGATATTTGTGAGGTAGATTGGTGTTGTGCAAGGTGATTTTGTGTTTATTATGTGGATTAGTGATTTGTGATTGTGGCATGGGTTAGTGATTTGTAAAGTGATTTTGTGTTTACTGTGCTCTCCATTTTAGGAAAACCTAAATAAATTGATGACTAATCTGAAATCAACAGTACCTC
This sequence comes from Cheirogaleus medius, assembly GCA_008086735.1. NCBI lineage: Eukaryota > Metazoa > Chordata > Mammalia > Primates > Cheirogaleidae > Cheirogaleus > Cheirogaleus medius. The sequence continues at coordinate 63,239,078 of VBSM01000272.1, forward strand.
ATTTTGTGAGTTGCATAAATCCCAACGTGAACAAAATGCCAGGTAAAGAACTCGATTTCTTTATAATCCACACTGGGAAGTACATTTGATTTCGGCTATATTGAATATTTTTAAAGAAACATTTACTGGTTTCTTTTATATAAGGGTAGATTTTCATATAGAAAAATGAAAGTAAGTTAAAAGTGAGGTCTTCAGAACCTCCTTAAGATTGACTCTGAATTGAAATCCTAGTGGATATATGGAAGGATTTCACAAAGTAGGCTCAATTGGACAAAATTAGAATGCTTGATAGTACCATTTAAATTCCTCCTTGAATTTCATGCTAAATGTGGATGAGCTCCTATGCCATTGTCTACAAGGGCAAAGTACAATAAAAAGGAATTGAATAATCAATTGAGGGATTCAGGTAGATATCTCAGCATAAAGGACGTTATTTGCCTGAATTATCTAAATTGAGATAAATTCATTTCTAATTTTTGAGAACTCTCTCTGTCTTCCTACCTAAAACTAACATCATCTTCCCTCTCTCAAATAGTATTCATTTTTTTTAAGTTATGTAATTCTGGGCAGTGGATACTTTTTGATAAGTGAATGAATGGTGGTCGGGGCATAATAGGTAGGTGCCCCTAGGTGGATGATGGTGAATTTTTTTTTTTTAATGTCTCAAATTCCCAAAACAAAGTTTTTACTTAAATTAACTGCACTGATAGCTTTTCTTACATTATGGGTTTGAAGATTTCTGGCCATTCCTTTGGAATTATAAACCTCTCTGGAGCTTTGGTCAGAGGCTGTCAGCCTTGAAAGAGTGTATATGATAAGCCCTTATGTCTTCAGAGCACTAACCACTAACCTCCCCATAATATGTAGCCAGATGTTGCTGGTTCTGATTTCTGAGTATCTTGCATTTTTATTAACCTCCCTGTGATTAAGTCCCCGATCTTGATAGTCTGTGGCCTATTTTGGGAAACTGTGATGCTAAACAATGATGCTGCAATTTGAGTTTTTGCAATGCAAACACTTCATGTTCATTCATGGCTGTATGTTTTTGCCTCATTGTTTCTTATCAGCTGGGTTTCTGAATGTGTCTAGGGACACAGCTTCCATCTAGCAAGGAATCTAATTAGCTGCCTCTATTTTGGAGCAATTCTGTTACCTATTAGAGTTGCCTCCCATCGAGTCAGCTCTGATTTCAGCAGGATTGGTGTTTTTTTTTTAAAGTCATAAGACAAAGTTATGAGAAAAGCTTCATGATCTAATCAAAACAGTTCTTCATATGTACTTAAGGGGAATGAGTGTGTTTGATTTTAAGGCATCATAGGGCTCTCTTCTTGTCCCTTCTTACAGATCATCTGTTTCTGTCCATGAAAGGGATTGGAGTACAGCAATTTGGGTATATGCCTTAAGTTTATTCTGTGACCCCGGGCATAGACAAGGTTATTCTTTTTTTCATTTCTCTTATAAAACCATAGTAGGTCTTTGTGTTAGGAGGTATACTCCTTGCCTTATTCCAGAAGACTTAATGAGGGCCAGATACAGTGGCTTCTATTGGAAATTGCAGCTGACAGCTGTAGTAGGGTTTCTTTCGATGAATGAGGAGGTGATAGAAGGATGCTTATACTATAGAATAAAACTTAAGCCCTGTGAAGATAATAAGGGAAGAATAAAGGCTGGGATGTGAACCAGTCCTTCCTGAACAAAATTGTAAGCAGAATTCTGTGGTTGTGTCCATCTGCCCCTTTCTTTTTATTCCCCCTTTTTGTTACCCCATCTCCCTCCTACTTGTAGATGGCAGCTCCCTTTTGTGTTCTTATCACCCTCTCTAGCTGGTTTTTGTTTAGTGACTGAATGTGATACCAGCCATTTACATCCTAGCAAAAAATGTACTTTTCTTCTCTGCCTTCCAGGAGTATTTGCTTAAAATCTTATCTAACTGTGATAAAAGGGCTTGTTCCATGCTAGAGCAGTTTCAGGGAAATCATATTTGGAGACTCCTACATAATAGGATGGGTACTGTGAGTACCATCCGGCTGGGAGTGAGTGAGGATCTATCATGTAGAGAATATCAAATTTAGACTCTTTCTTTTTAATCCAATATACAACTATTGGGACAAAATCTGGGATAGTAGGGTTTTTTTGGCACAGACCCAACATGACCCTTTATTTATTTATTTTTCAGGCATAATGGACCCTTACTTGGTTCTACAGCAGTTGTGCTGTAATGGTATCTTGGAAGGAATTAGGATATACTGTGAAGGTTTTCCAAATCGACTGCTGTATGTTGATTTTAAACAAAGGTAAACAAACATACATTCTAGAATCCAAGAAGCCTGAGGCAGTCCATTCTGTTTTCCTCGCTTTCCAAGTGTTTAGGCATGCATTGTTTGTTTGGTTGATGTCCTCCAGACTACAAATCGATGTGTTTTGGTGGTGGCGAGATATACGATGACAGGGTTCTATTATTATTTCCCCTTAAATCTAACATCCATGTAACTGTAATATCCTTAAATCTCTATTAACAGGTAATAGACCCACATATAGAAGAAATATATACAGAAGAAACATATGGAGGCTGAATTGAATCTCTGAAATGTTGTATATACTTAATCGTAGCTGCCATCCATGCAGGCTGGTTCTTACTAGCAAGCCCGTGAAAGGAAGGAAGCCAGCAAGGTGTGTGGCAGGAGGCAGGAGAGGCATCTTTGCTTTCTCTTTCCTGAATTCTAGGAGGATAAATTTATAGATCATCAAGCCTGAGCAAAGTATGGTAGAGTAGAAAGAGTACCTGTCTTAGAATGAAGAGGCATATTTCTCATTTTTCACCAAATCACCAATAGGGTGAAGGAATCTTAGAAAATACATTTAATATCTTTGCTTTTCAGTTTCCTTATTTATACAATACAGATATTCACACTTGCCCTCCTCCCTCTCTTTCCTCATCCAATTCCTCCCTGCCTAAGTGAGCAGACAATCAAATGAGGTTGTCTCTAAAGCACTATAAAAAGCACAAACTATTATACCAATGCAGGGGATTTTTAATTGTATCCTCGCTATTGCTACCGAGAGTTTTGTGAAAATTGAATATATTGGTAAGAGAGTTAGAAGTCTATATCTCCTTGACTTCACTTGTTCAGATTTGTTGAAATCATTTGATACCCTTACCCCAGGATTTATTCTTTACCTATTTTAAATTAAGTACTGCACTCTGAACCCCAGAACCTTTCCAAAGAGCAAGTTTGTGAGCAGCAGAAAAGTGGCTGAAGAACTAACTTGGCTCCTTGGAGATAGACCATACCCACCACCAATTTGGAATCACTAAGGTAACCAGAAAACTGCAAAGGATGCATTTGGAGAAGGGTGGGAAGAAAGAGTGTGTATCTTAAAATATCTGTGAATGCTTAATTATAAGGCATTCTTCAGCTCTTGTGACCACAAATAGCACAAATAGAGCTCAGTTGAAGGTGGAGACTTCTGTGCTGTTTGAGAAAAAAAATATATTCAATGCTTTTTAAACCTCAGTCTTGACTACATTTGCATTTTTATAATTAGTCATCTAAGCAAATTTGTGCCAAGACAGAAAATACTGAATCAACCTTATGATGATAGAAAATATGTATACATCTGAGCTAGAAAAAGGTGAATCAACTTCCTGGAGTTAATGGCTTGTGTTGAATGTGAACTGATTCATCCATAGTACTCTTTTAGGGAAAAATTTCTAGAAGACTATCTGAGTAATTTAATAACTTTAGAGTCAACCCCACTATCCAGAAAATTAATGCAAAACCAACTTCTTTAAATGTGATTCTCTAAATTCTATTTCATCTTAGATGATGTTAGTATTTTCACACATATTTTGGGAAACTTCTAACTATAAGATTTGATTTGATCTGTAAGTCAAGTTTCTAATGACACCCATGTAAGGATCAAATTATTTGAGGGACAGTTGGAAGATGTAGGGTGAATAACTCAGAGAAATAGAACTCTGTAGGACATGGTTATGAAGTATTACTCGACTCCCACATTTTTAGTACCCGAGAGTCAGTTTCTGTTGTTTGTTATTTCTGCTGATTTTCATTAACAATGCCTTGCCTCCTGTGTATTTAGTTATTTTTGCTGTATACTATTCATCTGGGTTGGGACTGACCCAGGCAAGTAAAGCTCCTAAGGCACAGATGTGAAGAAGGCGTTAGTTCTCAGTGCTGTGAAGTGAGGTTGAGAAGTACTCATTCTCAGGTTGTATAAAGCGATTTTATGGAGGCACTCAGAGTGCCTTAGGCACCTTCCTCACCTCACTTTGATTGTTACTAATTATTCTTGAAAAAATATTTATGTGTATTCTTTGATGCCCAGGGCAAAAGTGCCTTCCTCTAGAGTAGGGGTTAGCAAACTATGGCCTAAGAGCCATATCCAAAGCCTATTTTTTTATATGGCCCACTAACTAACAGTGGTTTTACATATTTAAAGAATTGTTTAAAAACAAACAAGAATATCTTACAGATATTGTATGTGGCCTACAAAGCCTAAAAATATTTACTACTTGATCCTTTACAGAAAAAATTTTTAGACCCCTGCTTGGCACTTTGGAGCACTGCATGCTTAGGCCCATCTTAAAACTTAAACCGGGTTCTCTGACCAATCTAGAAATTATTAATAGAGAAGGGGGAGAAGAGTTTAAATTCTTAAGCAACCACCATAACCACAGGGTTAAATAATTTTTTTTTTTGCAAATTTTATATTTTTAAATTAAGCTTTTTAGGAGGTAGGTTTTACCCATTAAATAAAACTTAACAAGAAATAGAATTGATAAAGTTGTCCCAAGGAACATATCAATTGCTCATACCATCAGTTCAACAGACATTTGCTCAATACCCATTATGAGTGGAACTAACATCTGACTTATTTCTTTTAGGTATTTTTTAAAGCTGGGTTTCTGAGCCAACTGGAAGCAATGAGAGATGAAAGAATATCTAATGTCTTCACATTGTTCCAAGCCAGAGCACAGGGCAAACTGATGCAAATCTAATTCCAGAAGATTTTGGAAGAAAGGTATTCTGTACCTGTCCTGTACCCTTACTGTTCGAGTAATAGTATACTTCATCCAATGTGACCTAATCTCATTGCCTTATAATAGGCCAAGGTTAAAGAGCTGACTCCTCTGCTTAGGCTTGGTCTTAAAAACTTTTAAATCATGGTACACCAAAAAGAGAAAGCGCAAAGGGCTTTTATTGCCCTATCCAACCAAGTATAAGCATAATTCAGATACTTCTTGCACTGCTTCCAGCCTTCACCTGGGGAAATATCTTTATGTTCTGAGAAGTCTGGATCTCTGAAGGTCGTAGGAGTCACAATTTATAACAGAAACAGACCTGGAAAGGTTTGCATATATCCCACAGCCAACTCGGTGGGGAAGTTTGCTTTAAGGAGAGGAGGTGCTGTGACCACTTTATTACCTCCCCTAGGTCAGAAACTCTGGTTCGTGGTGACATGTGATCATAACTTTCTTACTCTCTTTCGGGCAGGTTCACTAGGGATGTTCATCACCACATTTGGACACTTAGGTGTAGGTTTTGTCTGTTCTTTAATGGAATCATGGAAAGCAAGCCAGCAAAATCTCCAAAAAAGGGGCTGTGAGCCAGGGGCTCTGCAATGGTTATATTTACTTTTTCCTTAGCATACTTTATCTTCTGGAGAGAGGTCTACAGATCTTGGTATAACGTGTTTAACTGACGATTTGTTAATTCTGTCTGTTTCCCTAAAGAAGAAAAAGATCGTTACATGGTGACGTCAAAGATATGAGAGACCTAGCACTCTGGGAGGCCGAGGCGGGTGGATAGCTCAAGGTCAGGAGTTCGAAACCAGCCTGACCAAGAGCGAGACCCCGTCTCTAAAAAAAAAAAAGAAAAAAGATATGAGAGAGACAACTCCTGAGGGTCTTCTGTGACTTTCACATGTAGTGGTCAGTGTGGTGTGGGGGCATGGCTTCTAGGGCCATCATGTAAACTCTTAACTTTTCCATAGTTCACCTTCATCTCTAGAATGAGGCCTTTAAGATCCATTCTTTCTAAATCATGACTTCAAAAATGATTGTGAAGGATTTCAAACACATAAAAAAAGTACAGAAAATATTACAATATACTCAGTAAAATATACAGTATACTCATGGAGCCATCATCAAGGTATATCAATTCTTAACATTTTTTTTTGTAATTTCTGACATTTAAAAAAAAGCATACATAGTTGAAGCCCCTGTGTGTTTCTCCTTTGATCCAAGTCCTAGCTCTCCTTTCCCAAATCCTGAATTTGTTTAACATTCCATGTTTTGTACATAAATCATGTAAAGGTGTGTGTTTTATACCTTTACTAGATATGCAGATATCCTTATAACATGATTTTGCATGTTTTTAGTCTTCAGGTAAATAATATTCTGTATGTATTATCCTGAAGCTTATCCTTTATGTTTAACATTATTCTCTAAAATATATCATTGTTATATTTCTTAGGCTAGATTATTGAGAGATATATATAAATATAGATATATAGATATAGATATATATAGTTTAAAAAAATTGTTTTTTGAGGCAGGGTTTCTTGCTGTTGCCTGGGCTAGAATGCAGTGGCATCATCATAGCTCACAGCAACCTCAAACTTCTGGGCTCAAGGGATCCTCCTGTCTCAGCCTCCTGAGTAGCTGGGACTATGGGTGCTTGCCACCATATCCAGCTTATTATTTTTATTTTCTGTAGAGATTGGGTATCACTGTGTTGCTTGGGCTGGCCTCAAACTCCTGGCATCAAGTCATCCTCCCACCTTGGCCTCCCAAAGTGCTAGGATTATAGGAGTGAGCTGCACCTGGCCCTAGGTTATTGACTTTAACTGCTGCATAGTATTCCATTGTGTGAATGTACCACAATTTATTTATCCATTTTCCAGTTCAAGTATATTTATTTCCATTTTTTTGTTATTATAAAGAGTTCTGCAGTGACATTTTTGTAAATGTCTCCCCATGCATAGCTGTAAGATTTTCTTGAGTGCAGTATTACTCAAAATGCTCGATTCTCTGGTAACAGCTTATGGACAGCAGCTGGTCCAAGGCACACACTTTGAGTGGCACTTCTCTAGGGCATGAATTAGTAGGTTTTAGGTTATACACAACTTCAACATTGCATGATATTGCCAAAATGCTTCCTACTATAATCTACTCTCTACTGGCACTATATGAGAATCCCTTTGCCCTATGTTCTTACTAATGTGTGGTATTTCAGACTTTAAAAACGTTTTCCAAACTTTGTCATATTACTGATTTTGGAGAAAGCTATCATTTCCCTTTAAAGAATGATGCTTTCTGAAGATTTTTTGTAGATGTGTTTTATTGTAGGAAGGACATTCCTTCTATTATATCGTGTTAAGAATTTTTATAAGGAAAATCACTGAATTCTTTATCTACATCTATTGAAACAATTACATAGTTTTACTAAAGCAATTTATAAATGTGTTGATTTATATTAATAGATTTTTCAAAAAAATGTTGAACTTACTTTGGCTAAGAAATATTATCTTTTCATACATTGATTGGCTTGGTTGTGATATTATCATGAGATTGTTGCATCAATATGCATGAGTAAGTTTGACCTCTAATTTGCTTTCCATCTGCTATATTATCTGATTTTTAAAAAAATTTCAAGATATCAATTAAGGGGGTACAAGTTTTTTATTATATGGATATCTTGTATAATGCTTAAGTCAGGGCTTTTGCTCTGCCTATCACCAGAATAGTGTTCATTGTACCCAATAGGTAAGTTTTTAGGCCAAACCCACCCTTCTACTTCCCATCTTCTTGGTTTCTCATGTCCATTATATTGCTTTGTGCCTATATATACCCATCTATTAGCTCCCACTTATTATTGAGAATTATGGTATTTGGTTTTCCATTCCTGAGATACTTCACTTAGTATAATGGTCTCTAGTTCCATCCAAGTTGCTGCAAATAACATTATTTCATTCCTTTTTATGGCTGAGTATATATATACTGAGTATATATATATATATGGTATATATAAACCACATTTTCTTTATTGATTCATGAATTAAAGGGCACTTAGGTTGATTACATATCTTTGCAATTGCAAATTGTGCTGCGATAAACATCTGAACACAGGTATCTTTTTGATAAAATGACTTCATTTCTTTTGGGTAGATACACAGCAGTGGGATTGCTGGATTGAATGGTAGGTCTATGTTTATTTCTTTGAGGAATCTCCATACTGTTTTCCATAGAGGTTGTACTAATTTGCAGTCCCACCAACAGTGTATAAGCATTAGTTTCTCTCTGCATCCATTCTCGCATCTATCGTTTTTGAGTTTTTAATAATGGCCATTCTGATAGGAGTACAGTGGTTTCGTAGTTTTAATTTGCATTTTCCTGATGATTAGCAATGTTGAACATTTCTTCTTTTTTTTTTTTGGCCCTTTGTCTATCTTCTTTTGAAAAACTTCTGATAATGTCTTTTGCCCACCTTTTGATGGGGTTGTTTGTTTTTCTCTTGCTGATTTGTTTGAGTTCTTTGTAGATTCTGGATATCAGTCCTTTGTTGGACTATACAGTTTGTAAATTTTCTCCTATTTTGTAGGTGTCTATTCACTATGTTAATTATTTTCTTTGCCATGCAGAAGCTTTTTAATTTAATTAAGTCCCATTTATTTATTTTTGTTGTGCCATATTTGCCTTTGGGTTCTTAGTCATAAATTCTTTGCCTAGGCTGATGTCTAGAAGAGTTTTTTCTATGTTTTCTTCTAGAATTTTTATGGTTTCATTCTTTACATTTAAGTCTTAAACTATCTTGGATTAATTTTTATATTAATATATGGTGAGAAATAGGGGTCCTATTTTATTCCTCTGCATGTGGCTATGCAATTTTCCCAACACCATTTATTGAGTAGAGCTTCCTTTCCCCAGTGTATGCTATTGTCTGCTTTGTTGAAGATCAGTTGGTTGTAGGTAGATGGTTTTATTTCTGGGTTCTCTATTCTGCTCCATTGCTCTATGTCTCTACTTTTATACCAATGCCATGCTGTTTTGGTTGCTATAGCCTTGTAGTATAATTTGAAGTCAGGTAATATGATGCCTCCAGATTTTTTCTATTTGCTTAAAATTGCTTTGGCTATTCGGAGTCTTTTTGGTTCCAAATAAAGTTTAGGATTATTTTTTGTAGATCTATGAAATGTGACACTGGTATTTTGATGGGAATTGCGTTGAATCTGTAAATCACTTTGAGCAATATGGATATTTTAATGATGTTGATTCTACCAATCCATGAGCAGGGGATGTTTTCCCATTTGTTTGTGTCATCTGCAATTTTTTTCATCAATATTTTGTCGTTCTCCTTGCAGAGTTCTTTGAACTCCTTTGTTAAGTATATGCCTAGGTATTTTATTTTCTTTGTAACTATTGCAAATGGTATTGAGCTTTGATTTGATTCTCTGCTTGACTCTTATTAGTATATAGAAATGATACTGATTTGTATACCTTAATTTTGTAACCTGAGACTTTGCTGAATTTATTTATCATTTACAGGAGTCTTTTGGTGGAGTCTTTAGGGTTTTCTAGATACTAGAAAATATCTTGTATCTTGCTGATATCATCAGCAAACAGGAATAGGTTGAGCTCCTCTTTCCCAATTTGAATGCCATTTTATTTCTTTCTCTTGCCTGATTTCCCTGGCTAGGACTTCCAGTACTATGTTGAATAGAAGTGGGGACAGCTGGCACCCTTGTCTTGTTCTAGTTCTTAGAGGGGATGCTTTCAACTTTTGCCCATTCACTATGATGTTGGCTGTGGGTTATATCATTCCTAGTATGGTTTACTTGTGCCTTCTCTCCTTTTTCTTTACCATTCATATCACATGTTTGTCTATTTAGTCTATTTAATAGGGCACTTTCTAAAATTTATATATATTTTTTCTAGATAATTAATTTCTGATCTTATCTTTATTCTTTCTTTCACTTGCTTTGGATTTATTTTTTATTTTTCAGCTTTATTGAAATATAATTGACAAAAATTGTATATATTTATGGTGTATAATCTGATGTTTTGATATATGTATACATTGTGAAATGATTACCACAATCAAACAAACTAACATCCATCACCTCACAAAGTTATCTTTTGTGTGTGTGTGCGGTGAGAACATTTAAAATCTACTCTCTTAGCAAATTTCGAATATATAGTACAGTATTAGTAACTATAGTTAACATGCTATATATTAGATCTCCAGAACTTATTCATCCTACCTAACTGAAACATTGAGCCCTTTGAGCAACATCTTCCCATTCCCCCATCCCCAGCTCCCTATTCCCTGCTGCCTTCTGGCAACCATCATTCTACTCCCTGCCTCTATGAGTTTGACTTTTTTATATGCCACATATAAGTGAAATCATGCAGTATTTGTCTTTTTGTGCCTGGCTTATTACACTTAACATAATGTCCTCAGGTTTAATCCATGTAGTTGCAAATGACAATATTTTCTTTTTTAAGGCAGAATAATGTTCCATTGTGTATATATACCACATTTTCTTTCTTTATCTGTCAATGGACATTTGATTCCATGTCATGGCTATTGTGAATAATATTGCAATGAACATGGTAGTGCAGATATCTTTTCAAGATACTAATTTCACTTCCATTGTATATGTACAAGTGGGATTGGTAGATCAAATTGTAGTTCTAGTTTTAATGCTTTGAGGAGCTTCTATACCATTTTCCATAAAGGTTATATCAAGTTACATTCCCACCAATAGTGTCCAAGGGTTTCTTTTTCTCCACATGCTCACTGGCACTGATCTTTTGTCTTTTTCATAATTGCCATTCTAACAGGTATGAGGTGATATCTCCTTGTGATTTTGATTTGCATTTCTCTGATAATTATTGATGTTGAACATTTTTTTCACATACTGTTGGCCATTTGTATATCTTCTTTTGAGAAATGTCTATTAGGCCCTTTGCACATTTTTAATGGGGCTATTTATTTCATGCTATAGCACTGAGTTCCTTATATATTTGGAGTATTAACCCTTTATTAGATATATGATTTGAAAATATTTTCTCCATTCAGTAGGTTGTCTCTTCACCTTGTTGATTGTTTCCTTTGCTCTGCAGAAGCTTTTTAGCTTGATGTAATCCTATTTGTCTATTTTTGCTTGTATTGTCTGTGCTTTGGGCCTCATATTAAAAAATAAAATTATTGTTCAGACCAATGTCAAGAAGCTTTTCCTCTAAGTTTTATTCTAGTAATTTTACAGTTTTAGGTCTTTCATTTAAGTCTTTAAACCATTTTGAGTTGATATTTGTATGTGGTGTGAGATAAGGGTCCATTTATTCTTCTACATGTGGATATTTAATTTACCAATACCATTTATTGAAGAGAGTGTCCTTTCTACATTGTATGTTTTTAGCACCTTTTTTGAAATTTACTATAAATGCACAGATTTATTTCTGGGCTCTCTAATCTCTTCCATTGGTCTATATGACTATTTTTATGCTATTGCCATGCTGTTTTGATTACTATAGCTTTGTAGCATATTTTGAAATCAGGTAATGTGATTCTTCCAGCTTTATTTCTTTTGCTCAAGATTGCTTTGGCTATTTAAGGTCTTTTGTGGTCCCATATGAATTTTAGGATTATTTTTTCTATTTCTATTTCTATAAAAAATGCCATTGGAATTTTGATAAGGATCACATTGAATCTATAGATCACTTTGGGTGCCATGGGCTTTTTAACAATATTAATTCTTCTAATTCATGAACACAGGATATTTTTTCCATTTATTTGTATCTTCAATTTTTTTCATCAATGTTTTATACTTTTCAGTGTGTAGATCTTTTACCTCCTTGCTTAAATTTATTAATATTCCCAAGTACCTTATTTTATTTTGATGATATTATAAATGGGATTGTTTTCTTGGTTTCTTTTTTTTGGATAGTTCATTAATAGTGTATAGAAATGCTACTGATTTTTTGTATTAATAGGTTGATTTTGTGTCCTGCAACTTTAATGAATGTGTTTATTAGTTCTAACGTTTTTTGGTAGAGTCTTTAGAGTTTTCTGTATATAAAATCATGTCATCTACAGGGACAGTTTATCATTTTCCTGTCTGATTTGAATGTCTTTTATTTCTTCTTCTTGCCTAATTGCTCTGGCTAGGACTTCTAGTATCATATTGATTAAATTGTTGAGAGTGGGCATCCGTGTCTTATTCCTGGAGGAGAAGCTTTCAGTTTTTCACCCTTGAGTGTGATATTAGCTGTGGACTTGTCATATATGACTTTTATTATGTTGAGGTATATTCCTTCTATACCTAAATTGTTGAGAGTTTGTATCATGAAAAGATGTAACATTTTCTCAAATGCTTTTGCTGCATCTATTGAGGTGATCATATGATTCTTATCCTTTATTTTGTTAATGAAGTATATCACATTTACTTATTTGCATATGTTAAACTATTCTTCTATTCCAGAGATCGTGGTATATAATCCTTTTAATGTACTGTTAAATTTGATTTGCTAGTATTTTGATGAAGACTTTTGCATCTGCATCAGGAATATCAGGAATATTGGCTGGTAATTTTCTTTATTGTCTGTGTCTACTTTTGATATTAGAATAATGCTGGTCTTCTAAAATGAGCTTGAAAGTGTTCCCTCCTCTTAAATTATCTTAGAAGAGTTAGAGAAGGATTAGTGTTCTTCTTTAAATGTTTGGTAGAATTCACCAGTGAAGCCATTGGGTCCTGGGCTTTTTTGTTGTTGTTGTTGGGAGGCTTTTGATTACTAATTCACTATTCTTACTCATTGGTCTTTTCATGTGTCTACTATATCCTCATGATTCAGTTTTGGTAGGTTGCATGTGTCTAGGAATTTATCCATTTTTTTCTAGATTATTCAATTTGTTGGCATAATGTGACCATATAATTGCTCATATTAGTTTCTTATAATCCATTGTATTTCTATGGTATCAGTTGTAATGTTTTCTCTTTCATTTGTAATTTTGAGTCTTCTTTTTTTTTTTGGTGTAGTGAAAGGTTTATCAATTTTGTTTATCTTTTAAAAAAACAACTATTGTCTATTTTATTTTTTCTTTATTATTTCTTTTCTTATGCCATCTTTGGGCTTAGTTTATTCTTCTTTTTCTAGTTCCTTAAGGTGTAAAGTTAAATTATTTATTTTATATCTTTATTTTGCATTTATCACTATAAGCTTCCCTTTTAAAAGTGCTTTTGTTATATCTATAACTTTTGGTATGTTGTATTTCATTTTAATTTGTCTCAATATTTTTAAAATTTCTCTTTTAATTTCTTCTTTGACCCATTGGTTATACAGGAGCGTCTTTATTTCCACATATTTGTAAATTTTCCAATCCCCCATCCCATACACACCAATTATCGTTTTCTGGTTTTTCAGAGCTTTGGAAAGATATTTGATATAATTTCAGTCTTCTTAAATTTGTTAAGACTTATTTTCTGGCCTAACATATGATCTATCCTGGTTATTATTTCTTGTGTACCTGAAAAGAATATGGGTGGAATGTTCTATATAGGTTTGTTAGGTTTATTTGGTCTACATTGTGGTTCATGTCTACTATTTCCTTATTGATTATCTGTCTGAATAATCTATTCATTTTTAAAACTGGGTTATTGAAGTCCCCTACCATTATTGTATTCCTATTTCTCTCTTTAGCTCTGTTACTATCTGCTATATGTATTTAGATGTCCTGATGTTGGATGCATATATATTTATAATCCATAAATTATAATCCATATAATGCATTTATATTTATAAATTTATAATTTATATCCACTTGATGAATTGACCTCATTATCATTATATAATGACTTTCTTTATCTCTTTTTTACAGTTTTTGATTTAAAGTTTGTTTTATCTGATATAAGTATAACCATCCTTGTTTTTTTTTAGTTTCCATTCCCATGGAATGTCTTTCTGTTCCTTCACTTTTAGCCTATGAGTGTCCTTAAAGCTGAAATATGTCTCTTGTTGGCAGCCTATAGTTGGGTTTTGTTTTTCTATCCATTCAGTCACTCTGTGCATTTTGATTAAAGACTTTCTTCCATCTACATTTAAGGTAATTGTTGATAGGTACGGATTCACTATTTGCATTTTGTTAATTGTTTTTAATTATTTTGTTATTTCTTTTTTCCTTTCTTCCTTTTTTCTGCCTTTTATGATATGATGATATTTTATAATGATATGCATTTATTCATTTATCTTTTGTATATCTACTAGAGGTTTTTTCTTTGTGTTTACCATGTGACTTACAGAAAACATCTTGTAGTTACATATTTATCTTAAGCTGTCATCTTATTTTAAGCTGAAAATGGCTTAACTTCAATTGCATGTAAAACTCTTTAACTCCCTCTCCTACATTTAAGTTGTGTATACATTAACCAATTATTGTAACTATAGTTATTTTAATGCTTTTGTATGTTAACTTTTATTTTAGAGTTAAAAATGACTTATGCACCACCATTACAGTATTAAAATATTCTGAATCTGATTCTATTCTTATCTTTACAGTGAGTTTTATCATTTCATGTGATTAGTTAGTATCTTTTTGTCTCAACTTGAAGAACTTTTAGCATTTCTTGTAAGGTAGGTAGTGGTGATAAAGTTCCACAGATTTTGTTTGTCAGGGAAAGTCTTTATTTCTCCTTCATTTCTGAAGGACAGCCTTGCTGGTTATAGCATTTCTTGTTGGCATTTTTTTTTTCTTTTAGCACTTCGAATATATCATACTACTCTCTCCTGGCCTGAAAGGTTTTTGCTGTGAAATATGCTGATAGTCTCATGAAGGTTCCCTTATATGTGACAAGTTGCTTTTGTTTTGCTGCATTCAAAATTCTCTTTTTGTCTTTGACTTTTGAGAATTTCATTATATTGTGTCTTGGTGAAGATCTCTTCAGATTTAATCTATTTGGGGTTCTTTGGACTTCATGGATCTGGATATTCATTTCTCTCTCCATATTTGGGAAATTTTGTGTCATTATTTATTTAAATAAGCTTTCTGCCCGTTTCTCTTTCTGTGCTTTTTCTGTGACACCCTTAATGTATATAATGATGAGCTGGATGGTGTTCCAGAAATGCCATAAGCATGCTTTACTTTTTTCATTTGTTTTTCTTTTTTGATACTCTGAATTGGTGATTTCAAATGACCTGTTTTCAAGCTCACTGTTTCTTCTTGATTGAATGTGCTGTTGAAGCTTTCTGTGGAAATTTTCAGTTCAGTCATTGTGTTCCTCAGCTCAAAAATTTCTACTTGGTTATTTTTTTGTGGTTTCTATCTCTTTGTTGAACTTCTCATTTTGTTCATGTATTATTTTCTTAATTTCATTTTGTTATAGCTCATTAAGCTTCTTTAAGATGATTATTTTGAATTCTGTGTCAGGCAATTCATAGATTTCCATTTTAGACTGGGTTATTGGAGATTTATTTTCTTCTTTTTATTATGTTGTGTGTTCCTGGTTGTGTTCCTTGTCCTTTGCATTGCTATTTACACATTTGAAGAAACAATCCCCCTCCCTGTCTTTATGGACTGGCTTTGACTGAGCAAGACCTCCACTAGACTTCCTGGCTAGAAATTCTAGGCCTTTGTCCAGAACTGGCCCAGGTGTCCAGTTGTTTCCTGTCCCTCCCCTTGTTTCAGGAACCTGTAATCTCTTGCTCCCTTTCATGTCTGATTTTGTAAGTACATAGATCTCCATTTCTTTAGGGTTGATTACTGGAGCTTTATTTTTTTCCTTTGGTGGTGTCATGTTTTTCCAATTATTCATGATCCTTGTGGCCTTACATAGGTGTTTGTACATTTGAAGAACTAGGTACCTCTTCCAGTCTTTATAGGCTGGCTTCAGCAGGAAAAGCTCTTTACCAGTCAGTTTGGTCAGAGAATCTGGGAATGCTAGCTGGCAGGGTCCATGAGTGGGATTGTTGTTGGAGTCTTGGGGCATGCTATCCTGGTGTCAGTTTCAGTGTACAATCAGGCTCAGTGCCTGTGTCCATGAGGATAAGCCTGGAGGCTGTATATCAACTGGAGCAGGCCTGGAGCTTGATCTGCATGGGCAGGTCTTGGTGCCTAAGTTCATGGTGATAAATCTGAACCTGGGCCTGTGAGGGCATCTCTGGATCCTGGGTTTGTGGGGCCATCCTGGTGCTGGAGTCTACTGGGGCAGACTTATTGACTGGGTCTGTGAGGACAGGTTTGGAGCTTAGGTTTGTGGAGGCTGGCCTGATACCTATGCTTACTAGGGTGGGCTTGGAGCTTGGATCCATAGGGGTGGGCCTAGAGTCTGAGTCCATGAGGGCAAGCCTGCAGTCTTGGGTTGCATGTCTGAACTAGCACTGGGGCAGGCCTGGAATCTGGGGCATTGGGAGCCATTCTGGAGCCTAGGGCCATAGGGCCAGCCTGGGGCCTGGGACTGTGGGGTTTATTCTTTTCTTAATTTGCTAGGTGTTTCAGTGTGTCTAATTAGCTGCTTAATTCTTCCATTTTATTGTTTTTAAAATTCTTTCCTTTAATAATTTTAACATAATTATTTTATATTATCTATCAGAAGTTTCCATTATTAGAAATTCTTAGGGATTTAATCAAATTTTTTATTACATGTGCTCATCTTCACTGATGGTTGATTTTTTTTTTAATATATGTGTTTTATAATCTTGGATTGTTGGCTCATCTTCAGGGGGCTTTATATAAGAGAATGTCTGGTGCTTGCTTTTGGGTATTTTTTTTTCAGTGTACTTTTGCATTTTCCTACCCCAAGGGTCCAAAGGATATTTATTACTAGTGTAAAAAAATCATCATGCCCATTTTTAGGATATATATATACCACTTAGGTAATATGATTTAAACCTCAAATATACTTCAGTGGTGCTGGACCATGATAAGAACAATTTCTGAAGATTTTTTTCTTCACCCAGACTAAATCAGATGTACTTCTTTTTAACATCTCTCTGCCAGTGGGTAGATTTTTCAGTTCTCTTTTTCATTAAGGGTAAAATTCTTCGAAGGTTTCAGCGTAGCTTCTTTTTTTTTTTTTTTGAGACAGAGTCTCACTCTGTTGTCCAGGCTAGAGTGCTCCTGGGCTCCAGCAATCCTCCTGCCTCAGCCTCCCGAGTAGCTGGGACTACAGGCATGCGCCACCATGCCCAGCTAATTATTTCTATATATTTTAGTTGGCCAATTAATTTCTTTCTATTTTTAGTAGAGAAGGGGTCTCACTCTTGCTCAGGCTGGTTTCAAACTCCTGACCTTGAGCGATCCGCCTGCCTCGGCCTCCCAGAGTGCTAGGATTACAGGCGTGAGCCACCGCGCCCGGCCTCAGCGTAGCTTCTTTACACACGTGGATATCAAAATACAAACTCTTACAATACCAAGATTGGCTGCTTTCTTCCATGAAGATGGCCAACCTATGCATGCGTTCACTTATTGCTCAGCTTTTTAGCACCCTCTGTATTTCTCACTCTCTGTTAGGCTCAGTTCTCATTTAAAAAATTTTTGTACAGGGAACATTTTCAGGACACCTAGTCACCAGAAATCCCTTTTGATTCTGTCAAAAAGGGCTTTTAACAGAATCAAGTGAGAATCCAGATATGGAAGAGTTTTGAAGACTAATGAGAATTTATTATGACTCCTAAAAAGATGTGCTTATTGAGGATCTTAATTTGGAAAATAATTATTTTATCATCTGAGCTAACTTGCTTTTTTTTTTCTCTCCTGCTTTAGGGATGCACTTCTTTTGATCCAATGGAACATAAGAGCTTTCATGGCTGTGACAAACTGGCCCTGGATGAGGCTTTTCTTCAAGATCAAGCCTCTGGTTAAATCTGTGGCAGTGGGAGAGGAGAGAGCCGGACTGAAGGAAGAGTGTGTGCAACTGCGGAAAGCCTTGGAGAATTCAGAATCTCAGAGGGTGGAACTGAAAGCAAAGCAAGTTTCCCTCATTCAGGAAAAGAATGACCTTCTTCTTCAGCTGCAGGCTGTGAGTGGCTCCACTATTTGTTCCTTCAATCATGTTTTTAATTAGACTCCCTTGTTTCATAGGCAGTGTTGACTTGAAAGAAATAGCAGCACCACCAGCTCTTCAAATAACAAGATTTTATTCTACAAAACACAGACAATGGAAACACTTAAAGAGACACCCTATTTCACAGCGAATTGATTTCGTTATCAGGATGTCTTTTGAAAAGGGACAAATTATCAATGGGTTTTTACTTTATAGTAGCACTGTAATATATCATGGGGAGCCAGGAAGCTCTGAGTCTTAAAGTTTGTTTGTAGCCCATGACCTATTAGCAAATCAGCAGACAGGATTTTAGTAGGTTCTGAGAAAAGCTTGGCTAAGACCTCAGGATTAATGCTGTGTGTGTACCTTGTTGGATTTCCTGATTCTGTTCTTTCTACTTCCCCTTCCCTAGTCCAAATCAACATTACTAATGAGTTGAGTTCTTAAAACAGTTCTTAACTGTGGTTTTGCATCAAATTCATTTGTGAAACATTAAAAAATAAAAAGAAAGATGCCTAGACCCCACTCAGATATTTTGATTAAGCAGGCCCTGTGTGGGTCCAATGAATCTGTATGAGTAATTCTGATATCCAGTCAGGATTAAGAACAACTGTTTTGAAAAATAAAGCACTGTGTTTCTTCCCTGATGTGCAACCTTCAGATTCTATAATGTGTACATTTTAGGCTCCAAACCCCTGGTCCTGAGGCCTATGTCTCCAGTCTGAGGCTAATATGCCATTACTCACTCCCTTTCACATTCCTCCCCCCCCCCACCAGCCACCTGGACTACTGTGATCCCCAAACATCCTAAAGGGCAGGGATGAGATTTTAACCACCTTTATTATACTGTCCTTCCCACTTAGCACAGTGCTAAGTTGAAAAATGCTGGGCTCAAGTACAATTATTTTTAAACTTATTGAAAACAGAAAAAAAAATTAGTACTTTTAGACTGTTCCAAGTTATTCTTTCATTTTGGAGCTATGCTATCTGCAAATGTGCCAACAGGTCACATTTCGCATAAGACTTTACAAGTGATCTCACATTTTGGATGCATAGTTAACATAGCAGTGATTCTAAAGCTTTAGTGTATACCAGTCTCACCTGGAATCCTTGTTAGAAATACAAATTCCTAGGCCCCATTTCAAACATACTTTAAGAAATTTTAAGAATCCTTAGGGAAGAGGTAGCTTTGGATGATACCTGGCCTCCCAGTTTCCATAATTCTTCCTGTTGATGGAGAGTAGCCAGTGCCACCTGGGATGATGCGGGAGCTAGAATGGACCCAACTTGTGCAGGGTGTGGTAGGTAATAGGGAGTGTGGGAAACACGTGGAAGCAAATTCCAGAGCAAACTCAGGAAGGCTGAGATGAGTTCAAATTTTAACTATGATTAAGAAGTTGACAGAGCTATGAAATATTTTATTATAATTTATTTTTAGGGAACACAGCTAAGCACAAAAGGGATCAAAGAAACAAGGATTCTTTTAAAATCCTTCACTTAGTCAAAATTCCAGCGGAACTGAGTGGACCCATTCCAATTAACATTGTATGTGAAAGAAAAACTGCCATAGGGGAAAGGATCTCCCTGCTGTTAAACTGCCACATCATTGCTTAACTGGTCCCCAAATCCTGCTGTCATGTTTAATGACAGGATCATTGACGTTCGATTGGACTGTCCTCTTCTTTCGGAGATGGTGACAGGTCCTGTATACATACTGAATGGAATGCAGCAAGTAACTGTTCTGCTTATCAACCTGGGGTGAACTAAGATCAAGTGTCCCCATTATTTCCCATACATTGGACACTTCTCTGATTTGCATGGACCATTCCTAAATGTCTTGATATTTCTTTTTAATTTAGCCCTTCATTTTGGGTCCTCAGTGAGGTTGCAGATTTGCTAATCTCTACTTCTCTCCATCTGTTCCCCTTTGAGCCCTGTATGTTGGGAAAGCAGCCATTCTTTAGCCAGGAGTTACCCAGAGGCCACTAGCCTAGAAGGATATTTACCTTTTTTTCTGTTCTTGATCTAATTAGCTGACATGACTTAAGTGAGGCAAATGGATAGCTAATAAGTTGGCCAAACTGGCATATTGTGGAGAACAGATGAGGTCTAGAGATGGACCACAAAGATATATGTTAAGTTATATTGCAATGAGACCTACAGCAATTAAGAACTTGCTCACAAATAAGAGGATTTATTTAGCCTCTAAAGAACACAAATTAGAGGGGTTTAATGTTATGAAGGTGCCCTATAGCAAAAAGCCCCTTCATTTTTCACTTGACCCCTAACACAAGAACAATGAATCACTCAATAAGAGCTGGAGGAAGTGCTTCTGAAAGGATAAACGGAAAGAGTATTTTATGCTGTATGTATACTAACTTGTGGAATTTACTGCTGGGGGAATCATTGAGGCAAATATTTTAGTTGGAAATAATAGTGAAATCTAGTTAGTGACTTGCAAGTAACCTTATGATTTTTAATTGCAGCCTATGAAAAAAAACACAACTCAGCTCAATTTATTACAAGATGTATGTATGTATTAAACAAGCACATCAGTGCATTTATAATAACGTTCCAATGCAATGTCCCCTTGTCTGAGGGAACACTACCTTCTTAAAAGACCATATTCTGAGCAGGTATCAATCTCAAATTATGTGCCCACATGGATGCTTCCAGAAGCTGTGATTTGAGCAGCACGCTACTGATTTTTGAAGGCATGTTAGCTCCTCTAGGCCACCAGGATTCTATTAAGTGCTTTAGAAGAGGTAATCTAATCTACTGAATGGGCCTGGAAGATGGAAAGCACCTCTAAACACAAGCAACTCCTCCACTTCTCAGCAATAGGATCAGAGACCTGGGAATATTATTTCAGCTGCTTAGGAAAGGTGGGTGAAAGTGCTGGGCAGAGGGCAGGCAATTATCTCTTTGCTATGTGTTAAGCAGCATTTTCGCCTAGCTGATAAATTACTTCCAGCTGTTGGCAACAATTTTCTCCTCATCATGGCAGGAGCAAAAGACCCTGGCAAATGTTGAAGAGTGGTGCGAGTCGCTGATTAAATCCAAGATCCAGCTGGAGGCCAGAGTAAAGGAGCTGTCTGAGCGGGTGGAGGAAGAAGAGGAGATAAATTCTGAGCTGACTGCCAGGGGGCGGAAACTCAAAGATGAATGTTCTGAGTTGAAGAAAGAAATCGATGACCTGGAAACAATATTGGCGAAGTCAGAGAAGGAGAAACGTGCTACGGAGCACACGGTACTTTTTCTATAATGTTAAGAAGACCTAGCTGCTGGGATGCCACTTTCAAATCAGGTTCCAGTACCAGACTTGCTCTGTGCAAGTTAATTAACGTGGTGGCCTTCAACTCTACAGCACTGAGAGTCAGAGCTGGCATAAAGTAAAGGGACTGATGACCTGTGCTGTCCCAATTCAAATTTCCAATTTGAACTTATAGAACCTGACTTAATCTCCCAAACGAAACATTTTCATTTGTTCCAATCTTATAGCATCCGAACGCTAATAGAAAGAGCAAAATGGTTTCATTGGGCCTCGAAGTGTTCCTTTTTGGAAGGAGAGTGAGCATGATAGGGTTTGCTAAAAGATGATTTGGGATGTGCCTGAATCCCCAGCTCTGCCATTGATCTGGAGTTTGACCTTGAAGATGTCACTTTAATTCCAGTTAAAGACTTTGGTGTTTTGCTTGTTTTAGTTGAGGGTTTTAACTTCCACATCTATGTGGGGATTGAAGATAGTAAGAAGTCCGTTTCAAACTTGTGATTAAACACCAAATCTCCAATACCACACTAATTTTGGTAGATGATTAAATAGCACCTTTTATTTCTATTGATTCTTTTTCATAAAAAGCACGTGGACCCGATGAGTCCAGCTTCTATTATTGCAAATTCTATCAGCTGGAACCCATCTTTAACTGCCACTTTCTTGGGACACTGAGGCACAACACGATCATTACATGCCCCCTGAATCCTCAAAAGAAAGCTAAATTCCCTTTAGTGTTGTTATTGTTAAACAATGATATGGAATAAATTGGTCATCCAATCAGCTATGTTAATAACATTTGATTAACTAGAATACCCTATTTCCTAACTGCGCATTAACAGATCATGCTTTGTGGAAGCAGAAGTAAATTCAGAGTTTTAAAAAGTATACCAGGAATTTGGCTAAGTGTGGCTCTTTTTGACATTGGATACCTCATGAGCTTTCTGGAGTACAGAAAAGAGATGATGACCTTTGGTGTTATGCCCAGCTTTCCAGTGGTGGCTTTAATGAAGCTGTCCTTGTCGTCTTCCCACAGGTCAAGAACCTGACTGAGGAAGTGGAGGTTCTAAATGAGGTTATTGGCTGACTTAGCAGAGCAAAACAGGTGGTGCAGGAGGCGCATCGGCAGACCCTGGGTGACCTGCACCTGGAGGAGGAGAAGCTCCGCGACTGGAGCAAAGCAGATTTGAAATTGGAACAGCAAATCCATGAGGAAAGTCGCGATTTATCCAGCTGGTTAGCTATCTGCCAGCATATGGACATGCCTCCAATTTGTACTTAGTTAATGTATCTTGACAGTTTCAGGAAAACTTAGTTTCTCTCATTATTGAGAAATAGAGGGTTTTTTTTTTTTTCTTAACATACACTAAACTGCTTCAGTGTAAGAAAGCCCCAGCATGTAATCTGTCAGTTTTTAAATGCAACTTTCATTTAACCCTGGGCAGTGGGAGAAGAACGCTGAACCGAATGGTAAAGGGTTACCCCTCTGGGTGGCTGGCTTTTCCCCTTAGCTCCCACAGAACCTGGTATTTTGCCCCACAGCTATGCTGGTACTCTATTTGACACTGGTGTTGGGGGATTAAAGACCAAGTGTCTCCAGTGGTGTGCTATTTATTTATAGTCGAAAGACATGTAAGTCACAAACTGTGTGTTCTGCTTCCACTATTGAAAAATACTTGTAAGATTCTAAAGACGATGCCCCTGTTCTGCCTCTAAGCACCCAGTGAAATAAAGATAATTTAGACCATTCCCATTGTGTAGGTTCATAATTCTTTCTTTCTCGCTCCCCAGCTGACATTGCATATTCATTCATGTTCTTATTAGTCCCCAAACCTTAGCCTTTATAAAATTGCTGACAAGGGTAGGTTTTTCTTTTATTATCTGCTTTTTTCTCCCACTTCTCTAACAGTTTCCTCTAAAACCTGTTAGTTGTCTTACATTTCTTCCTATTTTTACTAATTGCATATCTCACAAAGCCTCAATAAAAAGATTTATAGGTGTTTATATGTGCGCTTGTGCATGCATATCAAACACACACCCACACTCCCACACTCTCCTCCCACACGCTGGTGTCTCAGTCCATTCCAGCTGGTATAAAAAATTATCATAAACTAGGTGGCAAATGAACAACAGAAATTTATTTCTCACAGCTCTGAAGCCTGGGAAGTTCAATATCAAAGCATTGCAGACTTGGTGTCTGGTGAGGGCCCATTTTCTGGTCCACAGAGGGCGCCTTCTCACTGTATCTTCACATGGTAGAAGGCGCAAGGGAGCTTTCTGGGGTCTGTTTTGTAAGGACTTACATCCCATTCATGAGAGTTCCACCCTCATGACCTAATCACTTCCTAAAGGCACCACCTCCCAACACCATCACATTGAGGATTAGGATTTCAACACATGGATTTTGAAGGGATATAAACATTCAGTCTATAGCACCTGAAGTACATCTACCTTCAGGTTTTTACATATATTACTTCCAGAAATTCTCCTTTTCTCCCAATTTGAATTTCATATCTTTGGCTACAGAAAATCTTCCATTGCTGTAAAGTAAATATATCAATACACAAAAAGCCATATTGTCACTGTTATCTAGCTTCCTGCCAAACTAACCTCTAAATCATTAGTGGCAATACTAATACAGACAAAACTAGAATGTTCTGACCAGCTTGATGAGGAACCAGAATATGACACAATGTTATGGACTAAAAGAAGATACCAGGTGGATACTAGAGGATGCCATGTGAGAATTTGTTTGAAAGGGCCAGTGATGCCTAGGAGGTCTGCCAAACATTCATGGATGACCACGTGGAGACAGATTTGTTTGGCATTGCTCCAGGGAGCAGAGCTTGTACTACTGGGTAGAATTTACGGAGAATATTTTAGCTGCTTATGAAGAAGCACTCCTGAGCAAATGGACTTATTCACCCGTGAAATGAGCTGCCATGTGAAGAAGTGAGCTTCCCGTCTCTGGAAAGAGATAAAACAAGGGCTCACTGGCCATTTATTATCGGTTCCTTTCCTAGGACAGAACTCATATTCCGCAATCTCTAAAGTTTTCTTTCATCCCTGTGACTTCTAGATTCTTTTGTTAACCTATCAACACACATAATATTTATTTTGAAATATGTGTAACCGGGCATCATCGACAGAATCGGTGCGTGTATCTTTCTTTTTCCAGGAGGCAAGTGGTTAATGAACACATCTAGTGAAGTATAAACTCTACCTATTTATTTGGCTAAATAATCTCTCTTTTTTTGTCAGCTTGAGAGTGCCCTTGAGCAGGAGAGAAAAGTGAGAATGAACTGTGAAAGGGAAATGTGCAGACTGGAGGGCGATTTAAAGCTGAACCTGGAAAGTATGGAGAACTTGGCGAGTGGCCAGCTGCAGCTAACAGAGAAGCTGAGGAAGTAAGCTCCTTTCTGCTGATTGGATGTTCTGGGAGACCATTACGGAAAGTAGCAGCTCTCTCATTTCATTTATTCCTGGGACTCCAGGGCTAAATATCTCAAGAACTAAGGCAAGGATAACAAGCCTAGGAAACAGATTTTTCTTTTGCTGGACTTTATGCATTTCCTTTCTTTTTAGAACTGTATAATAATCTAGAAGTTGGGGTAGGGGACCTGTGGCCTTGGGGCCACACGTGGCCTTCTGGATCCTTGAGTGCGGCCTTTTGATGGAATCCAAATCTTATAGAACAAATCCTTTTACTAAAGGTATCTGTTCAAAAGGATTTGTTCTGTAAAGTCTGGATTCGGTCGAGGGGCCGCACTTCAGGGCATGTGAGATATGAATTATTGGGAATTTGAGGCTACAAGGCAAAAAGTAAAAATGACTCACTACTTTGACTTATGATGTGACCAATGTCATAAAATGTGAAAAAGATTTTATTCTTGTCTGATATACTCTTTGATAATTACTTGTTTACCAGATATAACTTCATTAATATATAGTTTTTTTTATCAAATGATTTACTATATAAATATTAAATCTCAAAATCTAAAGCAACACATGAAAATAATCAAAATTAGGGAAATTTTCAGTTCAATCAATCAGTGAGATGGATTTTCTCACCTTGTGCCTTTAATTGTCTTCTGTTTAGGATTTTTTTTTAACCATTAGGAATTTTCAACTTATTTAGATTATACCAAATGAGAGGGGAAAACAGTGAGATTCAGGAGTAAGACAAGTTGAGGCTAAAGCTAGTAGCATATGAATGGCTGGGGTCCATAAAAGAGAAGGAAGCCAAGTGACCAGCTATGAACTTCTAGTTTTCTTATTTGTGTAATATTATATATGCTCTTGGTAAGGCTTGATTAATATTCTGCTAATGAGTTACTGAACTTAATAGGTGTTTAGAGAAGATTAAATAAGTGACCTTCCAAATGTAATGAAGTAGTGTAAGGCAAAATGATAGAGTTCCCTTAGCATTCAATTTTGAAGATTATGTTTCAACTCAGCAAAGTGAAAATGGTGCTATATGTCCTTGTAGGCCACAGGTAAAAGAGTTTCAGCATTTTAGGAATCTATATTTGTAGGAAGTTGCAACTTTACTGTGAAACCTTTACTCTAAGTAGACCTATATGTATTCGAAACTTAATACATGATAAAGGTGGCATTTCAAATCAGTTATGATAGGACAGTATTTTAATAAGTGGTGTTGGGATTATTAGCTATTCATCTTCTGATATAAAACTTAGATTCCTACCTCGTACTATTCATACACACAAAATTCAGTTGCATTAAAGAATTCAAATGTGAAAGCAAAGCTATAAAACCATTAGAAGATGCAACATTATTTGCAATAGCCAATATGTTGAAAGAACCTAAATATCCATTGATGTATGAATGGATAAAGAAAATGTTATATATACATACAGTGGAATATTGTTGAGCCTTAAAAAATAAGTAAATCCTATCACATGCAACAACATGGATGAATCTGGAGGACATTATACTAAGTGAAATAAGCCAGTCATGAAAGGACAAATACTGCATGATTCCACTGATACAAGGTATCTAAAATAATCAAACTCATAGAAACTCATACAGTGGTGGTTGCCAGGGTCTTGGAGGAGGGATTCCAGTGGGAAGAAGCTGTTCAATGGGTATAAAGTTTAAGTTATACAAGATGTTTAAGTTCTAGAGATCTGTTTTACAACATTGTGTCTATAGTTAACAATACTGTATTTTGCACTTAAACTTTTTTCAGGAGGGTAGATCTCATGTTAAGTGTTCTTATCACAATTTTAAAAATATTAGAAGAAAATGTAGATGATAAGTCTTAGGAAATTGACAGGTTAAGTCATCTTGAACAAGTCACAAGAAACCAAAGACATATAAGGAATACTGATGAATTTTCCTACATCAAATTTTTAAATAGGTATGTAGTAAAAGCCAACATAAATAAAATTGAGACAAACTATAATGTGAGAAATTTTGCAACAGATATTAAAAATATCAAGAATATTAAGAGAAAATCTATTCCATAATTAGATGAATGACCTATAGAAAAATGGTCAAAGGACGCAAACACGGTTCATTTGGTTTATTGGCCATTTTTAAGCACTAATATTTGACAAGATGCCATTATTGCTAGTAAACATGGACATTCAAAAGAAAGCAAAGAGATACTGTCTTCTAAGAAAAATTTAGAAGTGTGGTATTAAGGTAAATATTGAAAAGTAATCTCACACAGCTATTAGAGAGCAAAGGGCGGTGCTCTTACATGTTTTTAAGCACATAATTATACATTACTCAACAATTTCCTGATGAGTATCCCCTCTTGAGAAACACTGTCATGTACACAAGGAGGTGTGTATATAAGCAGTGTTATTTGTAAAAGCAAAATATTAAAAGCCTAAGTGCTTATTAATAGGGGAATTCACAAACTATGGGATGTCTAAATCATGGAATACTATGTCATAGTAAATTTTTAAATAAAATACCCTGTGTGGGCCAGCATAAAAAAAATCTCCAATATAGTATTGAATTAAGAATAAATTATTGATCTATATATACATACAAACATACATGATATTATACCATTGACAGTAAGTGTGAACTATTTCTACAGCCACATGCACACACATAAACACAAACCTATGTCAGTACTTAGAGAAATGCCTGAAAATGGATAAAAGTGGTTCCTTCTAGGGGGAAGAACAAAGATTGTGTGTAACAACCAAAAAGATTTCAGATGTAGACAAAAATGGCTGAATTTTTACAAGAATGAATTCACATGTTATGTCTGTAATTTTAAAATATTTAAAGGAAATGTTATTCTGAACAATTTCATTTGATATCTTTTTCTAACCAGGAAGGAATTAGAAATGAGTCAGATGAATTCAAAGGTGGAGAATGAGAAAGGCCTGGTGGCTCAACTTCAGAAGATGGTTAATGATCTTCAGGTAATCAGTTATCAAATACGTGTGTGTACCTGTATTTAGATCCATGGGTGATAATTGGTGCTTCAGTGACAAATTCTCTGCCAAGGTATTCATACCCTTAGCCAACCATAGACATAGACAGAAAAGAACAGTGCTTAAGAACGTGAACTATGGCATTCCACAGATGTATGATCCTCGGGGAAATTACTTTTTCTTTTATTTCAGTAGATTTAGAGGAAACAAGTGTTTTTTGTTACATGGATGAATCGTATAATGCTGAAGTCAAGGCTTTCAGTATACCCATCACCAGAATAGTGTACATTGTACCCAATAGGTAGATTTTCATCCCTCATCCCCCTTCCCCCTTTCTCCTCCTTAGTTTCCATTGTCCATTGCACCATTTCATGCCTATGTATCCCTTGTTTAGCTCCCACTTATAAGTGAGAACATGTGGTATTTGTTTTTTCTTTCCTGGGATACCTTACTTGGGATGATGGTCTCCAGTTCCATCCAAGTTGCTGCAAAAGACATTATTTTATTTATTTTTATGGCTGACTAGTACTTCATGGACATTACTTTTAAAGCTTAGATTTCCATATGAGGATAATAAAAGCGAATACCTAATTTGTTGAATGTTTGCTGTGAACCAGGCATTATGCTAAAATCCTGGACATGTATTTTTTCATTCATTAATCCTCCTGGCAACATTTGAGCTAACGTTATTAAATGCAACAGTACATTTCAGTGGTAAGCACAGTGTCTGACACATGGTATGCATTCAGTGTAAACCATTTAATTTTTATGATAATTATTCTTTGTGATTAGAAGGCAAGTATGCTGAAAATCAGTAAGTTCTATAGCTACTTTTATTAATAGCCTCAAAACATTATTTGATAATGAATATCTATATGTTTTCAGACCATGTGACTATTCTTTACTATATGATGATGTTATAAAGTAATTAAAAATATAAAGTAATTAGGTATACACATTTACACATGCATCCAGATGGAGGTTTTCCCTTTGGAACTAAATAAATATCTCAGTAACATAACCATTACTCAAAATAATTTTGAAACTCCTTTGCGATACTCATATTCTGAGATATTTTGAGCCAAATAAGAAAACCAATCTCGCTGCTTTGTGAACATGCTTTATTTTCAGACATGATATTAATCTCCAAGTGATTATCATATTCACCAGACTCATCTTCAAGTGATACTTGACTTTACCCAAAATTTAAAAAAAACCAAAATTTTCAATTTATCCAAAAGACAAATTTTCTTACCTTGGTGACTTCAAAAGTTTTCTAAAAACAATTTCTGAAGAAATGTTTCAGAAATGTTTGGTTCAATGACAATATTGTTTATGTTAGTGAATTAGATCCCATGATAACTAGTTGAAAGGGAATCACATTTACTTGAATGTGGAAATCATATATTTTTTTAGCCCTGTCTCTGTCACATGTCATCTACAGAACTGATAGACTACTTAGTTGGTATGATCTAGAAATTAGCTTTCTCTAAGACATGGTACTCTAATTTAATGGAAAGAAAAACATATTCTAAAATAGATTCTATCCTTTTTTCTCCCCTATCCTAACTCATGCCTAATTACTTAAGGTGATGTTAATTAAACATCAATGGCTTCACCGTCCTATAATATAATGATGGTGTTACAATTTGTAGAGCTATTTGACCTTACACTTAAAGGGTTCAGGGCTCTGAAAGTTCTTATCACTTCTTTTTCTAATAATTTTTCTTCTGATGGCATCAGACTACTATTCACTTCAGTAGTCCACATTCTTTCACCAATTCTAATTTGTTATTTCAAATCTCCTATACTTGAAATCTCCTGCAGACTAGAAAACCAAGTAATCAGGTTTGTTAGAATTGTGTACAAAATTAAAGTGATGCTGTTTCTTATGAGTGAATTGCCTAAACTTTGAGATGTTCATTTTATTGATTGGATTTTTGCCCAAGTTTCAGATAGTTGAGATCAGATAAATGCATTTCAGATGAGGAAGGTTTTGTGTATAAAATTTATCATACTATAGTTTTATTAGAAATGCTCTTTAAATTTTTTTCTTGTCATATGAAAGACACTTTCCTATTTCTTTAGGAAGTGCTGTTTACTAAGCTTTCCCCCCTCCATGTATATAATTTAATAAACTTGCCCATCAAGGGCTAAAAGATCTGGAAGAACTACAAATTCCAATTCTGTTCTTGGTACTGATTTAGGGCAAAACATTTAACTTCTGCGTATTCTGTTTTCTTCACTTATAAACTGGGAGCTGAAAGTGTCATTTTCACTTTCTTCATTGTAAGAAAGGGAAAAAGAAGAATAGTCAAGCTCTTGAATATAGAATGTGCTATGAATACTTAGTAAAGGTCAAAATTTTTATTGCTATAGACTCAGATACAGGATTTGAAAGACAAACTGGAAGCTGAAAAGACTATTCGAGCCAAGATGGAAAGGGAAAGAGCTGACCTTACACAAGACCTGGCCGACTTGAATGAGAGGCTGGAGGAGGTAGGAGGGGCCAGTTTGGCTCAGCTAGAAATAACTAAGAAACAGAAAACAAAATTCCAGAAGCTTCATCGAGACATGGAAGAGGCCACAGTGCACTTTGAGACAACTCGTGGCTCTTTGAAGAAGACACATGCAGACAGCCTGGCTGAGCTGGAGGGCCAGGCAGAAAATCTACAGCAGGTCAAGCAGAAACTAGAAAAAGACAAGAGTGACTTGCAGCTAGAAGTGGATGATCTCCTGACCCACGTTGAACAGATGACCAGAGCTCAGGTAGACATTCCCAAACCCTCCTTTTGGACTTCTGAGCATGGAAGTAGGTAGGAGAGGGGAGGGAAAAGAAAAATAAACCAGTTTGGTGACTCAAGGTATTAGTTAATGAAGGCTATAGTTCTTCAGACTGAATAGATCAGGCCTAACCCTAGTGGTCATTGTTAAGGTCACACAAAACCATCACCTGAATATGACCTGACAGTGGCTTCTAGTTTTATCAGAATTCCAGTCCATGTTCCTTATGAATCTTTCTGGTGATGGCATAAGTAAGTGGGCTAAAAAAGTGAAGCCACTAGCTATGTCTCTCTTGAAGTTACATGGCTCAGATACTTCTAGAACCTACTAGAATGAATGGTGGACACAGACAGCTTTGCTGAGAGGAAGAGATTTTTTTTCTCTCATGCCCTTTAGCATCTCTTTATCCAGCCAGCACTAGAAGAAAGTCTCATCACATGTTTTTTTTGTGTGTGCTGAGCCCATTAACCTATACACTGCAAACTCTCATGTCAAT
This sequence comes from Cheirogaleus medius, assembly GCA_008086735.1. NCBI lineage: Eukaryota > Metazoa > Chordata > Mammalia > Primates > Cheirogaleidae > Cheirogaleus > Cheirogaleus medius. The sequence continues at coordinate 63,270,108 of VBSM01000272.1, forward strand.
TGGTTACTATCAGATCATGGGTAACAGTGACCCTACCTTTAGCTGGCTGAGACAAGCTTTGCTTTAGGTTAAGCAGAGCAAATGGCTAGTTGCTGCAACCTCTGCTCCTTCTAAGCAAAATATGTAAAGTCACCTGGAGAAGACATGACCCAACGATAAAGCTTGATCTCCATGGGACTATGGCCAGAAAAATATAGAATTTCTTCAGAGCTATGGACTGCTTCCTAAAATGTTTAACATCAATTTCTTTTAAAGACCACAGTGAGTAGAAACAGTTAACCCTGCTTCTCTTTCCATGAACCCTGTGTCTTAGTTCATTCCTGATTCTATAACAAAATACCACAGGCTGGATAAGTTATAAATAATAGAAACTTATTTCTCACAGTTCTAGAGACTGGGAAGTCCAATATCAAGGCATAACAGATTTGGTGTCTGGTGAGGGAGCTCTGCTTCAAAGATGACACCTCTTGCTGTGTCCTCACATGGCAGAAGGGGAAAAGAGACAAATGCTCTCTTGTACCTGTTTTATAAGGTCACTTATTCCATTCCTGAGGGCTTTGTCCCAGTGAAGGGAGGAAAGCCTCCTGAACTCACCAAGTGGGTTCTTGGCTTCACACAGGAATGAATTCAAGAGTGAGCCAACTAGCTACAGGAAGGTTTATTGAGAGAGAAAGACAACACATCCTACTCCACAGACAGAGTAGCCATCCTCTCTTGAGGAGTAGGGGGACCCCTTATAAGGCAATGGTAACATTTTTATGTGTTCAAAAACCCCACTGGGAAACAGCCATATGTGACCAGCATTATCTTGAGGTCAGGCCATAAAGGTTAATCATAAACTGCTGTCACACAAAGGTAAGTGCAAACAGTTTGTAAGGCATCCAGCTTAGCAACTCATCCATCCTCGGGTGGTCCTAGGCTGGTGAGTTGCTGGCAACTTCCTTGTTCAGGGTGATTAGGGTCTGGTATCAGTCAAAATGGCTACACTCAGGCTCTCTCAGCCTTCCTTCTCTGCCACATCCCTAAATTTTTCTCACAAGAAAAATACATTCATTCCGTCTCTAGAGCCCCAAAAGTCTTAACTCATTCCAGCACCATCTCAAAAGTCTAAAGTCCATTCTCATCTAAATCAGAAATGGGTGATTCATTTCTCAAGGCATGATTCATCCTGAGGCAAATTCCCCCTGTAGCTGTGAGCCTGTGAAAACAAACAAATTATGTGCTTCTATAATGCAATGAAGGGACAGGCATAGGATAGACATTCCCATTCAAAAAGGAAGAAATAGGAAAGAAAAAGAGGTAATGAAGGGCTAAGTCCAAGACTGGACAAACCAAGCAACATTCAATCTTGAAAGCTGGAAATAATCCTTTGACTCTGTCCTACCTTCTGGAAACACTGGGGTAGAAGTTGGGTCCCCAAGACCCTGGTAGCCCTGCCCCCATGGCTTGGCTGGGTGCACCCACATGGCAGCTCTCAGGGATTGGAGTTGGGTGCCTTTGGCTGTCTCAGGCTGGTGCATACTGGTGGCTGTACAGGTCTGGGTTCTTGGAGGTGGCCCTACCCTCAGGGCTCCACTAAGCATTGCCCTAGTGGGGGCTTTCTGTGCAACCCCACCCCGTGGCAGTTCTCTGTCTGGGTCCCAAAGGCATCCTTTTAATGTAGGCAGAGGAGCTCTGCCTCCACAGTTCCTGCAGAGTTAGCCCCACATGGATGCCAACAAGGTTTACTGCTTGTGTCCTTTGGAGCAGCAGCCTGAGCTGCACCTGGGTCTGCTTCAGCCACAGCTGGGATGGCAGAGGAGTGCTGTGCTGGCAAGTGTGGGGCAGAGACTTGAGGTCTCCTGGGCAGCAAGCCCAGTGGTCCCATGGACACCCTGGGCTCCTTCTTCAAAACCTTCTGCCTTCAAGACCTTGACCCTCTGGGCCTGTGATGGGTGGGGCAGCTACCAAGGTCTTAGGAATGCCTTTGAGGTCATTCTTCCCTTGTCCTGATGATTAGCATCTGACTTCTTTCTATCCATACAAATCTCCTTATCAGACAGTTGGTTGGCTATACCCTTGGTATTTTTCCAAACACACTTTTTATTTTCTTTCTTTTTTTTATTTCAGCATATTATGGGGGTACAAATATTACGGTTACGTATATTGCCCATGCCCCCCGCCCCTCGAGGCAGAGCTTCAAGCGTGACCATCCCCCAAATGTTGCACATCTCACTCATTATGTTTGTATATACCCATCCCCTCCTCCCCCCTCCCATCCGCCCGACACCCGGCAAACACACTTTTTTAATTCTTTACAATCTGCCCATGCCAAGAATTTTCCAAATCTTTAACTTCTGCTTCTCTTTTGGTTATAAATTCCATCTTTAATTTATTTCTCTCTTCACATTTTACTATAAACAGTCAAGATAAGCCATGTGCAGCCCTGAAAACTTTGCTTGGAGATTTCTTCTACCAAATACCCTAGTTCATCACTCTAAAGTTCTAGCTTCCACAAACACTAGGATTCGAACACAGTTCAGTCAAGGTATTTGCCACTTTGTAACAAGAATAGCCTTTACTCTGGTTTCCAATAAGATATTCCTCATTTTTGTCAATAGAATGACTTTAACTGTCCATGTTTCTACCAGCATTCTGATCACAACCACTTCAGTAACTTCTGAGAAGACTAATTTCTCTCTGTAGCTCTCTTCTTCTGAGCCCTCACCAGAATTGCCTTCATGCTCCATTCAAGGCAGTGTAGACTTTTCCTAGTGTGTACCTCTCAACTCTTCCAGCCTTTGCCTGTTGCCTAGTTCCAAAGCTGCTTTCATATTTTTAGGTATTTTTTTACAGCAGCACCCTCACTTCTTGATATCAATTTCTGTCTTAGTCTGATTGTGCTACTATAACAAAATATCTGAGACTGGTTAATTTATAAATAAAAGAAATTTATTTCTCCCAATTCTGGAGGCTAAGAAGTCCAAGATCAAGGTACTGGCAGATTTGTTGTCTGATGAGGAATCTCTGCTTCGAAAATGGGGCCTCCTCCTGCATCTTCACATGGCAGAAGGACAAAAGGGAAGAAGAGATGAACATTCCCTTGCATCTCTTTTACAAGGTCACTAATTCCATTCATGAGGGCTCCTCCCTCATGATTTGATCACCTCCTAAAGGCCCCCTCTTAATACTAATCACATTGGCGATTAAATCTCAGCATGTGAATTTAGGGGAGACATTTCAGACTATAGCATCCTGCCACCCTAGCCCCCACTTATCTTAGAATATAAATCTTTATGAGAACTTAGGCCTTCTCTTTCTCCTATCTCATCTATATTCTGCATATTCTGTGGTTCTGTCTTTCACTGGGTACCAAAGGAAGACATTCTAGCCCATGCCCTGTAGGCTTCATTTGTATTCTTCTGCAACCCAAGTGAGGCCCTAGAAGTCCTTACTCTGACCTTCCTCTGTACCTGTCCTTCCTTTGTGGGAACTTTTCTGTTTCTGTACATTTTAGTAGGCAGCCAAAAAACCCTAAAGCTGTTAAGTTCACTGTAAGTCCATACTAATTAGATATGACTTTCATACTTTCCAATTTCCTCTAGACTTTGCTGCTCAGAAGTTCTTTATTCATCTAATTCACTTTCTGTTTTGTTTTATACAAAATCCTTCCTTAGATTCTAGCCTTGCCTTTCTGAATCCTTCCTTTCAATAAGTAAGACCTGATAAGTTCAAGACCATTCAATATCACTTCTGTCTTCACCTTATACATTTACCTTTATTTTTAATTATCCCTTTCTTTTTGTCCCTAGGAAGAAAATATTCTTCTAAAAAACCATAATTCACAGATTCCAGGAAACAAAACCAAATCCAAATGAAAACCTTTTTATCAGGCACTAGAGATGGTGTCTTGAGAGGAAAGCAAAGTCTGTTTATACCCGTCTTATTCTCTCCGACAAAAGAATAGTCTTTAATTTATCCCATGCTGTATAACAAATCACCCAAGAACCTTGTCACTCAAAATAAAACTTTATTATTTCTCTTGGTTCTGGGTGTTGACAGGATCAGCTCATTTGGTTGCAGTGAGATGACGGTTGAGGCTGGAGTTATCTGAAGGTTTCTCCGTTCACATGTCTGGCTCCTGGGCTGGGACAGCTAAAACAGCTGGAGGCTGCTTGGAAATCTCTCTCTGTGTGGCCTCTCTCAGCTCCCCATGTGGCTAGCCTGGGTTCCTCACAGCATGGCAGCCACAGGAGTCGAACTTCTTACACAGCAATTCAGGGTACTAAGAGCAAGTGCTCCTAGAGACTAAGGCAGAAATTGCAAAGATTCTTGTCACTTAGACTCACAGTTCAGTGGAGTGACTCTGCAAGACTCCTGTCAGTTACAAGTCATAAGGCCAGGAGTCTACATAATGTCAATGCCACAGGGTGTGACTCATTGGGTGACCATCTTTGGAGACTATTTCCCAGAAGTAGGTGTATACCTCCCTACCTCCTTACTCCTTCAGTCCTGCAATCTGTCTTTATTTTCCCTGCTTTCCTTAAAAACCATTCTCTTAAATTGTTCTGTCAAAGATCAGTGATGTCTTCCTTTTCCCAAATCAGCATGCCTGGAACCAATCCACCTTCTCCTGAAGCTGGCATTTCCTTTGAACATTTTTGTCACTGGCACCTGGTTCTTACCATCACCCAGGTTCTAAGTCTCAACTATTTGTTTCCCCTCTTGTTCTTTGCTTTGTAATCAATTATTGCAGCAGATCAGTCTTCACTGTCTTATAGCTTTCCATTCCTATTCTCATTTAGATCTCTCATTACTTTTTAATTGGAGTATTGCAGTAGTTTCCTAAATTATCATTTTTTGCTTTTAGTCTTTTTTCCCCCAATACATCATATATAGTACTTGGATTAATATTTCTAAAGCAGGGATTTATAGAATTATGTTATGCTTAAAAATGAACCCAAACTTCTGTTTTTAAGTACCCTATGGCCTGTGATCAGATTCACCCTGCCTTGCCAGTTTTAGATCCCATTAATTTGTTTCATGGACCTTCTGTTTCAGCTAAATTCAAATTCTTGCCTTCCACTAAATATCCACTTTTCTATGAGTGTGCCTTTCCAAACTAATTCTCCTCTCTGTAATGCTCAAGTTCAACCCCTGTACTAAAGTTTTACCTCTTTGTGAATTCCTGTAGCACTTCTTGGATCCCTCTTATATTGCTGCATTGTCTAGTCTTTTAACTTTGCTTAAACTGAAAGCATCTCTAAGGCAGCAACTGAGTCTCATTTCACTTATGTTTACCCTAGTGCTTTGCATAATCAGTGCACTCAGTTACTAGCACTGACTTTTACATATGCCTCTTGGGGCTCATAGATTCAGTGACTTGTCCAAGGTCACAAAATTCTATGGAAGAGATAGGCCTTAACTCCCAGTCCTCTGTATTTCTGTGGGTGACCACATTCTGGGGCTGCCTTAAATATTTGTTGGCAAGGTAAATTATTTCCATTCACCCTCATAGGCATATATATTATGCTGAACTTTTTATTAAATTGTTTTATCTTTTGTTTTCTGCATTATGATGCCAAGAATGCCAATGCTCAGTGGTACAATGGAAACTAAAGAATTTTCAAAAGCATATTATGCTGAGAGGCCCAGGGCAATTTAGAAGTTATAGGAAATCTCACAATTATCTTGATTATTTTGAATTCCCATTGGTTCCGGTGTTTCTGGGAGGCAGCATTTTCATGCATCATTTTAAGAATCAGCTATAAGATAAATGTGCATTATTCCATTAACTACTTCTTCCTTGGCATCAAAATTTGTTGTTTATTCATATGCTTAAATTTGAAATTCTTTTGAAGGTACAGCACTTTTGCATGCTATATCCTTATACAGGCTACCTTTAGATAAACAACCTCATTGTCTTTTACAGATGCTGCTTATGAAAATACTTCATAAATTGAAAACATTATACCCATGTTAGCTGGTTAGCAGTGCTTGGATACCCACCATGTTAAACTATGCCTAAGGGAAAGTGCCTTTTCTATCTGCCCAGGTGGGCTGCCCACTCTACAGATATGCACAGCCCAGCTGGCCTTCACCACATGGGCCTCTCTTGAAAACTAGGGAATCTCTGGCTCCATTTCTTGCCATTTCCACACACCATTGACTAAGTTGTCTTATAGAGATCTATACTTTTTCACCCTCAGCAAACAGGTGCATAACATAGCATATTCAGGGCTGTAAACAGAAGTGCCATTTCTCACACCTGGATATGTTCCTCCTGGCTCAGTTAATGGGCCACTTATTATTGGAGATGTCATAAAATAAAGATGGTTCTCATAATCATATTTTTATCCATTTTCCTCGAGGACCTAGGAATTGGGACAATTCAGACCAACTAGGACATTATCAATTAATCTTTAACATTTCCTTTGTTATCACTACTTTGTGCAACAGATATGTAGGAATCTAATAGTTGACTTTTTGTGTGTATGCATCTGCACAGGCAGTTTCAGTTCAAATCTCAATTCCAACACTTACTAGCTGTGTAAATTTGGAATAGTTATTTAGCCTCTCTGATGCTCAGTTTTCTTATTTATCAAAGCAAATCTGAACTTTTGAGGGATATTGTGAGGGAAAAAATGAGTGTGCCAACTTTGACTGTCAAAGTCACTATCAGAAATGATGGGAACCAAATTAAACATTCAAAATATAATTAGAAACTGTACAGACAACCTAATACTGTTACATTGATCACCACCATGGATTCTTCTAGTCACAAGTGGAGAGTGGATAATTGAGCACACCTGGCATTTAACATGAATACTCTAACCTAGAGAGACTGTTGGCATTGTGTGAGAAGCTGGTCAATGAATCTCTGCCAAATCTAATTTCACAACCACCGCCATGCTTGGGTGTGCTGTAGGACATCTGTGGTTGGAACTACATGGTCTTACTTGTCTGCCTCCAAATGGGCATGTGCCTGATTTGGTTCTTGTTTCTCATCAATGGGTAACAGCCTGACCAAGTTAAAATAAATCTGGAGGTCAGGGTTTATGAGGAAAGCTTGAATGTAACCTCAAGAAACTTTTGTGGGTATGTTGCCAAACTGTCACTAAAGTTTGCAGTAATTTGAGTATCTTAGGCATCTATTAAATGTCTACTCTGTGTCAAGCATTGCATGGGAGATATTTAGTTTGGTGTAAAAGTAATTGCGGTTTCAGACCACAAATTTTAAATCATTATAACTAAGCTCAAACACATCTCTATTAATCAAAATAGGAACCATTACAATGAACACATTTTTGCCAACAAGAAGTAAGTTTATTCCTGTAGCATAAAAATCTGTGCTTTGAGATTTTTTTTTTTTTTTGAGACAGAATCTAGCTCTGTTGCCTAGGCTAGAGTGCTGTGGCATCAGCCTAGCTCACAGCAACCTCAAACTCCTGGGCTTAAGCAATCCTCCTGCCTCAGCCTCCTGAGTAGCTGGGGCTACAAGCACACACCACCACACCTGCCTAATTTTTTCTATTTTTAGTAGAGATGGGGTTTCACTCTTGCTCGGGCTGGTCTCAAACTCCTGACCTCAAGTGATCCTCCTGCCTCGGCCTCCCAGAGTGCTAGGATTATAGGTGTGAACCACCGCACCCAGCCTTGATGAACTCTTGGAAAGCATTTTCTGCATCCTGCTGGTTGTGGAAGCGTTTTCCCTGCAAAAAGTTGTCGAGATGCTTGAAGAAGTGGTAGTCAGTTGGCAACAGGTCAGGTGAATATGGTGATGAGGCAAAACTTCATACCCAGTTCATTCAACTTTGGAAGCATGTTGGTTGTGACATGTGGTTAGGCATTGTCGTGTAGAAGAATTGGGCCCTTTCTGTTGACCAATGCCAGCTGCAGGCATTGCAGTTTTTGGTGCATCTCATTGATTTGCTGAGCATACTTCTCAGATGTAATGGTTTCACAGGGATTCGGAAAGCTGTAGTGGATCAGACTGGCAGCAGACCACCAAACGGTGACTAGGAAGTTTTTTTGGTGCAAGTTTTGGCTTTGGAGCTTGTCCTCGGTCCAACCACTGAGCTGATCATCATTGGTTGTCATATAAAATCCACTTTTCGTCATATGTCACAAGCCAATTGAGAAATGGTTTGGTGTTGTGTACAAGAAGAGAAGATGATACTTCAAAATGATGATTGTTTTGATTTTCGGTCAGCCCATGAGGCACCAAAAAGCTTATTGAGCTTTTTCACCTTTCCAATTTGCTTCAAATGCCAAACAACTGTAGAATGGCTGATGTTGAGTTCTTTGGCAACTTCTCGCGTAGTTAGTTGTAAGAGGACCAGCTTCAGCGATTGCTCTCAATTGGTCGTTGTCAACTTCCAATAGCCGGCCACTGCACTCCACATCTTCAGGGCTCTTGTCTCCTTTGCAAAACTTGTTGAACCACCACTGCACTGTACTTTCATTAGCAGTTTCTGGGCCAAATGCGTTGTTGATGTTGCGAGTTGTCTCCGCTGCTTTACGACCCATTGTGAACTCGAATAAGAAAATCACTTGAATTTGCTTTTTGTCTAACATCATTTCCATAGTCTAAAATAAATATAAACAGCAAGTAATAAGTCATTAGCAAAAATATCAAGAAATGCACATTAAAATGATGTATAACATAATCACATTTATTTAGGAATGTATTCCAATATCAAATGGCAAATTTCAACAATGCTAAAACCACAATTACTTTTGCACCAAGCTAATATAAGAAGACATAATTTAGTAGTTTTTACAGCGAATTTAGAATAGTCACTAATTAAGCTTGAAGAAAACGATATTCAACAGAGCATAGGCTTCAGCTAGAAAAGGCTAAAGTTTTTGCTGATATAGATGTTTTCCGGAGGACTAAACCTGGCATCACCTTCTAAATGTTCCTGGTTTTGGGCTGTTGCTGTATCATAACAATTAGTTTGACATTGAAATTACTAGGCTTATCACCAGCTTTCACCATTTTCCCCGGTCTCATGATTTTCTCGAAATGCCCTTGGTGTAATCTCTTTGTCTCCTTATTCCTCCCTTTCCATAGCACACTTTCTTTGTGGAGACAAAGGTCTCATGGGCTGCTCTATCAATTGAGAGTTTCCAGAGTGTGGCAAGAATCGGTTGATTAGATTGATTTCCTAAGTCAGGTAGAAGTGCAAAGGCCAATGCCATATCTTTTTCTCCAAACACGGAAAGCCAATTCTGAAAATTTGGAGTTTGTAATTGAAGTATTAACCCAACAGGATTATCTTGAGCCTGCAGCCACAGTAATCAGGAGGGTACAGTTGCTTTGACAGCTCAAATCTCTGCTATTAGGCTATTCCAGCTCTGATCTATCTGTTAATACTTCCTTCTATCCTACTTGGCCAGCCTTCTAGATTTCCTTCCTCCTTCTTCCCTCCCTCTTCTCCTTCCTTCCCTCTGCACTTCCACCTTGTTTATTGAGCTGCTATTATGTGCTAGGCATGATTCTAGACAATGGGGGTATATCTGTGATCTAAGAATCTCTACCCTTATGAAACTTATATTCTAGTGGGAGAAAAAGACAGTTAAATATATATCAGATAATGATCATGTACTTCATTAGCATTTTACATGTTTCCTTCTCCAGAAGAGCAAAGAATTCTGGAAGGGGCCTAATACCCAGGAAGTTAGGTTACTCCTCTGATACTTACAGTCTACAAAGTTTAGGCCTCTTAGGGACCCAGGCCCTACAGTCGATTGCACTTGCTTAAATTAAAAGACGTGATTTCCCAATGCTGGCTGTGGTCTTTGCAGTGGAAGAGAGCACGTGGGTCCCAGGAGCCACCCATCTCCTCCTTCCTTGTGCAGCTAATTCAGCAGAGCTTCTCTGAGCCATGACCAGCCCTTCTTTCTCAACTTGTAGGCTAATGCTGAGAAACTCTGTAGTCTGTATGAAGAGTGCTTGAATGAAGCAAATGCAAAACTAAATGAGGTGACCCAGTTGGCTAACGACTTGACAGCCCAAAAGACAAAGCTACGGAGTGAGAGCGGTAAGTAAATGTGCTGCTTCACTCATGAGTCATCCTCAATCCCAGCAGCCTCATGAGACTCAAACCCACTGATACTGGTGGACATTTAAAGATTCTAGGTGTGGAATGCAGCCTCTGAGGTACCCTTGTCCTCAGACATCCCTCTTGTCTGGGAAGCGGTACCTCTGCGCCACTTTAGGAGGCTCTGCTTAGCTCCCTTCCATGGAGTAGAAGAGCAATAGCAGTCAGCAGAAGCAACTCTCAAGATCAAAGGATGACAGGGGCTGTCCACACAGTCTGCTAGTCATGACCTGTGAACAACTTCTGCTTCACTGAATGGGCATTTAAAAATTTTTCAGTAATGAACCTACATCTCTTTTTACACTCAGTGTAAGCCATGGTCTGTACAATGGGCTACATGAGCCTGTGTGATTGTCCCCATTGTCCCTCTGATCTCTCCTTCCACCTGCCCCTTCTCTCACTCTGCCTTCACCACATTGACCTCTGCTGTGCTTTGAACACACCAGCACGCTCCCACCCTAGAGCCTTGTCCTGGCTGCTTTCTCCGCCTGGAATACCTTCTTGATTCTGCACAGACTTGCAGATAAGGGCTAATCAAGTGCATATCTGGGGCAGGTCAGGATAGGCCCTGTTGAGAAGGTGACATTAGAGCACTATCAACCCATTTCCTCAAAGTACTTCTCTTAGTATTTATTACTTTCAAACAAACTACATACTTGACATAATACATGTTTATTTCTATCCCTCTGTCAGAATATAAGTTCCATGAGGACAGGGGTCTTTGGTCATTGATGTATGTTTGGTCATTGATTGATGTTCAATCCTCTTTGGTCATTGATTGATGTTCAATCCTCCAGAACACTGCCTGGCACTTATTGGTGCTCCATAAACCTTTGATAAATAAATTAAAATTAGACAAATGTTCCATGGTTTTATTTTTTACTATCAACTACTATTGATATGTTTTTCTCAATTTTTTCTAATCTTTTATATTGTAGCAATCTCTTTGGGTTTTTAAAAAATTTATCATAAGCTTTTTTGTATGTTGTATACTCCGTCACTTACAATGGCTGCTTCTAATTAATCAAGTAGCTGGACTATACTTAACCTTGCCCTGTAATTTGTTCCTCTGCTATAAATAGCATGTGGCTGGATGTTTGCCTATAACTAGAATTAGTAATAGATTCCCAGAGATGGAATTCTTAGGTCAATGAAAATAAATAAACAATGCATTGTTGATGCTCAGAGGCACACACATTTAAAAAGAGAGTGAAGACCATTTGGGCTGTATAAAATCCTTCTGCTAGTAGACACCTCTATTTCTAGATGCTAAATCTAGGGTTAAAGCTAAATGAAAATTAATTGACAAAACTACAAATCTGGAAATCTACAAAGGGACCGTGTTTTTGGTTTTAGCAAAGACATTGACTAGGACACTTCTTATACTGCCAACAGGGTGTGTGACATTGGGCTGTGCTACAAAGCCCCCAGTTTATCTCCTGTGCCATTTAGGATGTAGTTGGTGTATGGATTCCACAGTCCAGAAGCAAAGCTGGAGAATATCTGTATGTCTGGCTCTGAAGGAAGTGCTGTATAAAATTTGTTTTGATAGGCACTGGCTGCCTCCCCCTAGTTTTGGCATTAATTTTCCACTCACTTTTCTGATGAGGAAATTGGTGGGTAGGTGAGTGAAATGAAGTGAGTCTGAGATGGTAATTCTGCATAGGATGCAAGACCTTTTTCTTCCCCTCTTTAACTTTACCTTTTGGCTTTTGTGTAAATTAAATTTTAAGCATATACCTATCTAGCCCTCTCCTCCCCATCACTGGGTCCATGCTCCAAATTTCTGTTGCTTTTTTTTTTTGTGGCTACTACCAAAGTTTCTTTCTCATGCCCTGTTCTGTCTGCTGCTTATACTCTGCTTCCAGAGGAGACCAGTAGTAAATTTGATCAATTAAGCCCCATTAAGTGGGCACTTGTTCTATAATATACGTAATATGTTACTCTCAACCCCCTGATGGATTCTGCATTTCTTCAGAATCCTTTTAAATGTGATGTTTTCACCCAGATATTCTTAAAGTTTGGTGCACAGATGCCCAGGGATCTTCAAGACCCTGCAGCAGATCTATCAGGTTAAAGCTATTTCATTGTAATATTAAGGTGCTATTTGCTTTTAAAATTCTTTTTCCATTTGAATTGATGGTGCAAAAGCAATAATGATTAAAATTGCTGGAGCTTTATCACAAGTCCAGGCAGCAGCACTAAACTGTCCTGGTAATCACTGTATTCACTAATAGGTACTCACGGCTTAAAAAGAAAAGTCAGTTTTACTTTAGGATATCCTTAATGAAACAGTAAAAATTAATTTGGATACATCTCAACCCTCATTATATATCTTTTAAATATCCTGTGTTACCAAAACAAGAAGTATGCATAAAGAACTCCTATTTCATACTGGTGTAAGATGTGAGATTAAGTTCTGAGCTGAGCTAGCAGTTTTTTTTCAGGGAATATCACTTTTACTTGAAAGAACGATTGACAAACGAGGCTTATTCAGACTTGTATATTTGGCAGATATTTTCTCAAAAATGAACAAAGTAAACCTGTCACTTCAAGGAATACAATTGGAAGCATTTGTTGCCAATAATGAAATAGGAGCTTTCAGGCAAAAATTAGATTTTAGAAAACATGTATACGCCATCATGAGCTTGGTGGCTCTCAGTTCTTAGAGTTTTCTGATGAGATGGATGGTGATGTAAACAAATATGATTTTTTAAATATTGTATGTGGTATTGTGATATAGAAGATATATATACCTACACACATACACACACACCACTATTTCCAGGTAGATAGTGTCAGGATTGTGTTAAATTGTAGGATACCCAGCTGGTGTCCCCTGGAGAATTGCTTGGCATGTGGGGAAACTCCCCACACATCTGGTATCAGAAATATTGGGTGACTCAGTACAGAAACAAACTTTTTTTTCTCCTTTACATTGTATAATGAAATGTGTCACCATTTGGAAGAGCTGCATAATTCAATAAATACATAGCTTTTCAAATCCCCCCTAGCATGATATTACAAAATCATATGTAGTAAATGATCCATTCAAAGTTTAAGATGGACCAGTGAATTTTAATGTAACAGGATAAAAAAGTTCACTGATACGGTTTGCTTACATATTGCAACTAACCCTTAAGAAACTTCCATTTGTTGAGTTTTGGTGTAGTATCAAATGATGGTCACAATTATCTGAAAATACTATGAAAATATACTTCCCTCACCGAATATTATATTGTGAATAGATTGAATTAAGAAACAGATATGAGACTCTACCTGTCTTTCACTAAGCCAGAGATTTTTTAAAAAGTAGAGCAATGTCATTCTTCTTACTAACTTTTTTGTTTTTGGAAAATATAGGGTATTTTTTCTACCTAAAAATCTATTATTTATATTAACATGTTAGTATACCATTGTCGTTTATTATTTTAAAATGAACTAATACATAGTTTAAATTTCTCTGTTTTAATTTCTATGACACTATCCATTAATATAAAACTGACATGAACAAAATCTCTTTGGGGTCCTCAATAATTTTTAAGCATATAAAATGTCCCTGAGTCCAAAAAGTTTGGGAAGCACTGCTTTAACTCAAACAGATGTTTCCTTACAATGCTGAGAGCTTTAGAGCTTATTTGTATCAAGAGAAGTTGAAATCATAAATATTTAGGACTTTTAGTGTTGTACTAATTATACTATGGAAACAACTACCTTTGCCCATGCTCAGCTTTCAGTACCATTTCTAGTAACCATGGCATTTCTGTACCATACTGTCGTCCCTCAGTATCCTAGGGGGATTGGTCTCAGGACCCTCAGTGGATAGGAAAATCCACAAATGTTCAAGTCCCTTATACAAGATGATGTTGTATTTGCATATAACCTAGGCATATCTCCTGTATAATTTAAATCATCACTAGATTACTTGTAATACCTAATAGAATGTAAATGCTATGTAAATAGTTGTTATATTGTATTGTTTAAGAGATAATGACAGGGAAAAAAATCCTGTACATGTACAGGTGCAACCATCATTTTTTTCTGAATATTTTCAGGCCTCGGTTGGTTGAATCCATGAATGCGTATTCACAGATATGAAAGGCCAACTGTAGTTAATGAAATAAACAGGGAGGATAGACTAGAATGTAATAGAATTTCTCCTCTCATGGTCACATTTCCTACTATTTAGTGACTACTTCTAATAATTATTTAGCAATTCAGTCAATAAAATACATTCACACTCATTTAATTTTCATTAACAATCTTTTGTTACATTGCTATCTTCCTTTTAGAGATGAGGCCAAAAAGTTATAATTATCTAAAAATCATATAGACAGAAATTGGCACAGCCACATGTAATAAACAAGGGAGCATGGTATAGAAGAAAGAATGTGTTCTTCAGGGTAAGAACTTCATTCAAATCTACCTTCACTGATTACTGGCTATGTATGTTTCTGTCTCAGTCAGATTTAAGTAAGTTTCCCTGTTTCCTCCTCTGCAAAATGGTTAATATAATTATCAAGGAACTATGAGAATTCAACTAGATAATATATATAAAATATCTAGGGCATAGAAGGTTCTCAATAAATAGTAGCCAATAATATCTGTTATCAACTCATATTTGCTACTAAAAATCAGTTCTTTTCTTAGGGCTCTCTTATAAGCCCTGGAAAGGATCATGGCCATGGTTTTGCTGATAATAGGACTCTCAGACCCTTCCTAAATATCACAAATATGTGGATAGGAGTCATTCTGGCTGCCCTTAAAGTCATTAAGTTAAGTGGGAGAGGCAGTAGATGAGGAAGACCATGACTAACTTATTTTGTGAAATCTTTCGGCAGGTGAGTTCCTAAGGAGGCCGGAAGAAAAGGAGGCTCTGATAAGCCAACTTCACAGGGAAAAAAGCAACTTCACTTGGCAGATTGAAGAACTGAGAGAGTAGCTGGAAAAGGAGACCAAAGGAATGCATCTATTATTTCTTACCAGCCACTTACCCATGTGTTTTTAAAAGAAGGATGCTTGGTGGGTTAGCCTATATCTTCTACAAAAGAAGGAAAAATGCTCTAGAAGTTATGGGAGGAAAAAAACCATGCTAGGAAGAGCCCTGATGACTGAAAGGATTGTACTTATGGATTCAAATTGCTTCTATAGTTTGTCAGATTTACTGCAAGCTAAGTATGTATTTCCATTTTGCATTAGTACTTGAACAGAAGGTCAACAAGGCTCTTTATGGATTTTGATTCTGAACTGCTCACCAAGAAGTGGAATTAAATAAAAGGCTAGGATAAAATAAATGGGGCTGGGTTAGCTCAATATTACTTTTTAGTTGTCAATAAATTATAGAAATTAGTCATTTCTTCCCATGAGGATATGTAATGGTGCTAGAAGGTGACCCCAATGAAAGTGGTTCTTTAGGATGAAAGCTTAGAGACTAACATGACAGATGTATTCTCTGAGCCCTGGAATTTAAAGCAAATTCTTAGTTTATATTCAAGACATCTTGTTACTAAGACCCCAAAGTACCTTTCTTGTACATGATCTTACTGAAAAAGCATGTACTCTCAAGATGGAAGTGGTTGAGTCTTTGTTTTAAAATATTGTGCCATTGTATTCCCTTAACTCTTCATGCTTTTTACATTATATACAAATTTTTAAATTACCACTTCTTCATGTCAGTCGTATGAAGCAGGTAAAATTAGATCTTTATATATGAAGAAACAAAGGCTCCGAGAAGACAAATAACTCATCCAAGGTCACACAGTCAGTGATGAACTGTGAAGGCATTTAGGCAGATAGTGAAATGACTTGATTTATATTTTAGAAGCTCTCTCTGGCTGCCTTCCCAGTGACTTCCAGTTGGCCCGCAAGTCCCCCTGATCTGGCTCCAGACTCCTCCTGTGACCTTACCTCATACATCTGCTACCCTCCTTTGCTCCTCTCCCCTTGCCCTGGCGTCCTTTCTGCCTCTGAAACAAGCCACCCTCATTCCTGACTTAGGACTTTTATTGCTGATATTCCCATTGCTTAAAAGCCCTTCTCCAAAATCTTTAGGGGATGATGAGAAGGAACAAACATTCTATATCATGCCAATCTGTCTTATTTTATTTTATCTTTTGCTACTATTATAAATTGTAATTATTTGTTTATATGTTTATTTTGCGTATCTCTATATTCCTTTCTGGCTCTTTAGGGCAGAAACTTTGTCTCTGTCTCCTTTACTTCTATAATACTAGTGCCTGGAACAGTGGCTCAATAAATACATGCTGCACAAATGCCACATAATGGTTTTGAAAGTTTTTCTTTCTAAATAAAATTAAATAAGAGGAAAGATTTCAATCTGAACCCAAGTTTTTCTGATTCCAAAGACTTTGTCCTTCTCAGAGTCACCAGGTGTTATTGTTCCTCACTCACCACAGAAGCGTGTCTGGGCTGAGGCTTCCGGGAACTAAGCCTTGTGGGCTCACAGCTGCATCTGCCGGAGAAGATGCTTTTTTCTAATTTATGTAAAGGACGCTTGAGGACTGACCAGAACCTGGTTCTTAGGTTATCTCCTGGGAATGACCCTGCTATATTAGCCAGACCACCATTAAAGTGTTAGAAATGTTCATTAAACTCAGCTTTGCTGTCCAACAAATATAGGAGCCACTGCTACATTACACGTGGCTATCTAAATTTAAATTTATATTAAATAAAATTAAAAATTCAGCTTTGACCACACATTGTACTGGGCACATTTTGAGTGTTCAATAGTCACATGTGGCTAGTGGTCACCATATTGGACAGTGTACATATGGAACAAGTTCATTATTGTAGAAAGTTCTACCAGGCAGCACTGTTTTAAAGTGATAAGAATGGAGGTTTTCAGAGATTTCAATGTGAAATAAAAGATTTATTGCCCTCATCAATGGACTGAAAAGGCTAGACTAAATCTCAGTGGTTCCTTCTGATTCAGACAAGAATCTGTATCTCGTATATTGCTAAATGTAAATCTTACTGCCTAAATGGCAGTGAATGTCCTCCTTGCTACCTTCGCATTTTGCACTATTTCTAGAACTTCAGGCCTGTCTGTTGTTGAAGACTGCATAGTCAGGCTGGCATTTCCTTAAATAGAATTTCCTTCCCTGTCTTAATGGCAGCAATTAGATACTCTTTATCCTTTCTCTTCTTGTCCCCAATTCTCTTCCTGATATTATCTTACTAGGTTCAAATTCAACTTGAATTTGTGGCAGGTTGTTATTAACCTTATCTAAGTAAAAAAATTATATCACCTCCAAGCCTTTTGTTGTTAATGGTGGTGGTGTCTTTTTTTTTT
>VBSM01000272.1:63293810-63307421 GCA_008086735.1 Cheirogaleus medius
CGCCTCGGCCTCCCAGAGTGCTAGGATTACAGGCGTGAGCCACTGCGCCCGGCATACAGAAGAGATTTCTAATCTGGCAAACCAGGTTAGAGAAGGAACCAAGAACTTAACTGAAATGGTAAAGGTCAAGAAACGGATTGAACAAGAAAAGACTGACATTCAGGTGACCCTGGAAAAAGCAGAGGTATTATCATCATCAGGGAAAAAAGAAAGTTTTCATCATTGTGACGCAGCGGCAGATCTGCGTTCTAGTAGCAACAGCAACAACAGTGACACTTGTTCAAGTGTTTACTACATGCTAGGCTCTCTGCCAAATGCTTGATGTGCATTTTTTATGTAATCACCCTAGCAAACTATTGTCATCATTTTATAAAAGAGAAAATTGAGGCTCAGAGAGCAGGATAAACAATAGTGAATGCAAATTTCCTGATTATAGTAAAAACAGGAACCATGCCTCTCTTGTTCACCAGCGTATCCCCAGTGCCTAGACCCTCACTACTCCAAATGTGGCCCATGGAGTGTGGCATGGACGTCACTTGGGAGCTTGTTAGAAATTCAGACTCTCAGCTCTCTCCCCATCTCTGTTGAATCAGGATCTGCATTTTAACAAGATCCCTTGGTGGTTCATATGCACATTAATATTTGAGAAGCACTGGCCTAGAACATTGCCTGGCGTATAGTAGAGGCTCAGTAAATATTTGTCGAATGTTGAATGAATAAATATCCTCATAGCTGTTCCCTCTTTAAAGAGTCAGTCAAAACCACCTTAAAAAAATAAACTTTAGGTTTTTTAGTTTTAAAAATGAGATTCAAAGTGATGCTCTCAAACATTTGTCTCTGAAAGCTCATCTTTATGCAGATTATTTGACAGGAGTGTTTTCAGTGTTAGGGATTAAAAGTTTAGGAAATATCCCTGGGTGTTTAATCATGTTAGCGACTGAAAGGACCACTAAGAAGACCTTTTGCCAAAGACCATAAACTAAAAAGGAAGTTACCCTGTCATGGTTGTTAGGTGGTTATCAGGCCCCGCATAGCCTCTTTCCTCTTTCATGTTCCTGACTCAGCTGGGTGTCAGATGCTCAATAAGCAATGGACACATTAAAATAGTCCCGACTTACCCACCCAGCAGTAGAGAAAATGGTTTTTCAAAGGCATGGCAGATGATTTTACGCAGGGACCTATTGGAAGGTGTGGTAATGGGAAATTAGACCTCAAAGGACTGCTCTGTGCCAAGCATTGTCTGTTAAATTCCCCTCCCCATTTCCATTCTGGAAATAACCTGCCAGGCAGACGTGTCCGTGTTCCCCTGTGTGAGGAGTTGTCAAGCAGACAGCCTTGACCCAGCTCCTGCCCTTTTCTGCGTGTTTCCCAAGGCCGTCTGCACTGATAGGGAATCCTTTCTGTTGGTAGCGTGGTGTCCCCTGGCAAGGCTGGTCCTTGCACAGTTGGCAAACTTTGTTTTGTTTACTTGTTCCCTTTGGTTTTCTGGACATCTGGCTTGGGACTTTTTGAAGCCACCACCTTAACGCAAAAAAGTAACTTTTATGATAGAAATTTCAAGCACTATGACAAGCCAATGAGAAATTTAATAGGCAGGGACAATTTTAGTCTTGTGTAACACAGAGATATCTTCCTGTATTAAATCAACCAGCACTCAGTCAGAGGTGAGAATGGTATTAAGGTCGTAGTGCTCACACCGTTCGGTACCACTAGATGGCAATATCTTCTATTCGCATTTCCTCAAATTCTTCAGCCACATCCATAAATGCTTCATCAACTTGGATATGTATTTGTAATATTGGGTTACTTATTGTCTTGGGTGAGCCTTTATGAGAAACTTTATCAGATTTTTTTAAAGCCATAAAACTCAAATTATCCCAGGATACCTTCTCTAAAGATTCACTTTCTCAGTACATTTTGGAGGGTTAGAGGTGACAGTTTCCCACTAAAGGAACTATACCATTCCCTCTGAGGAAATTGCCATCCAAGGATTTTTTTTCAGTTTACTTTCTTTTATTATTAAAGGCAGCGTCAAGAGAACAGCAAGGGAGGCCTTATTAAGATTCCCAATATCTTATTTTTATTTTAAAATTGCTACTCAGTTTTACTTTTTACTTTCGGTGGTCTGTGCTAAGCACTCCTCAAAAGAGGCTATAACAATGACTTCCACCTTCAGGACTGTCCGTAGTTAACTGACCAAAATTGTATCACCCCTTGTGCCATTATATTATCAGTATCATCCAAGTGTTTTTTAGGTTTCTTCTTCTGTATATATTTTATCTTTGGGACAGGCTTTAAAGATGTAGTCAAACCTACACCTTTAAGATGGAATTACCTTTATAACATTCCTGGAAATAATTGCCTTGGCTATATTTAAATACTCAGAGAAGCAGGAGATCATCCTACTTTGTCAAACAATCCATTTGGAGTAGTAGTACTAATCATGGTGATGATGACTCACACTGAGTGTTATGTGTCAAGTATATGCTCAGTTTCTTTATTTTTCATATGACAATATTGGGGCACTATCCTGTTGCTTGCTCTCTGAATGCATTCAGCTTTTCCCCTATCCCTCTGCCACGTCCAGAAATAAATAAAAGATTTCAGGGAGGAATTGTCACCTTCTTTGTTTTAGCTTTGATGCTTTTATTGATTCATCCCAAAGATGGAATATGTTAGAAAAAGTCAAGAGTAATAATACACTTAAGAGTTTAAATATAGTCACAAGCAAGATTGGAATTTTCTATTTTAAAACATACTTTGGAATTCTAGCTCTTGAGCTACTGCTCAAAGACCCAAGAATGTCAAAGCTATAAGTAAAATGACAAATGAAAGCAATTATTTGTCTCATCCTGTTTCAGTCTCTAGGGACCTGACTTGAACCTAACTCCCAGACAGTCTAAAGAGAGCTACATTAGTGACATACATTTTGAGGAAAAACAAAAAAAACCCCAAAAAACGAAAAACTTTTGTCCAAAAGTGGACTTCATTTAGTGTCTTTTGTTTATGTATTTCAGGGAGCCCTGGAACGTAATGAAAGCAAGCTTCTGCATTTCCAGTGTGAACTCTTGTAAGCTAAAGCAGAACTTTCAGAGAAAGATGAAGAAATAGAAAATTTTAGGTATTTGATTATTTTGATGAGCAACAGTTACATATTTGAAAATGCTCGGCCGATCCGAACTTGTTGTGTTTGACTGCTTTTCTGGCTTCTGTCACTTAGTCTAAGTGTACACTAGATTACTTCTAGTAAGTTCACCACCATTAATATAAAGGAGTACCCATACCCCATTGCTGCCAGTTTGTATCATTTTCCTATATTCAAGCAGCTTCTCCTGTCACTGAGACTCAAGATAACACACCAAAAACCAATTATATGCAGGTCTGTGTAGACTATCTGGGTCTCCTTATAACAAGTCTCTTTCTTGGACGTTCAAGAAACTGATAATACTGAACCATGGAGGGAAAAACTAAAAAATTTTGAAGCAGTACATGAAAATTAATGTCAGATCAGAGTGAAGTTTCCACACAGCCCTGCCTGTACCTGTGGCCATTTGTTTGAAGAGGGGCAGAAGCCAGGAGCTAAGCTGCTTATTGAATCCCTGTTGAAGCAGCTGAGTCTTAATAGTCAGGAAACTGAATTAGACAAGGCTCACGGGTTGTAGGATTTTTTTTCTTAGCTTTTTCATAACAAGCTGATGACTTTCGACATTCCACTTCTTAGCCTCTCAGTGAAGTGAAGGGATAAAAGCGGCCCCTCCGTGTCACAGAAGGTGGTGAGGAAGATCAGTGAGCTGATGTTGGCAAAGCACTTCACACGCTGTAGATCAAAGGCACAATTATAAACACATGGAATTAACGATGGTGATATTAGCTATCTGATCTGTTTCCTGAAGTCAATGCTATATGTCAGCAAGGAAAACCATTTGCGTCTGAGGTTCAGCTGGCAACTTACTTTCAATGTGTTTGTTAAACAATTAAACAGACCCACTAACACGTTCAATCCAACTGACCTCTTTCCCATAGCCATTTTCAGACGAAACTTGCACGGGGGTCAATTTTTTAATGAGGATGTCAAGCCAAATTTGGCTCTCTTTGTGCTTTGAGTTATCTCTGCTCTCACTCGCTGGCCTTTTCCTCTATAGGACTGACTGTGGTGAAGAATTCTGCTCTACTTAAGAGGCTCTGAGTCAGTGTCTAAAAGAATTTTTTTGATGAAGGGCAAAAACATCAGGCCTTGATATTTGCCCTACTTCCTTCCACAAGGAACAAAAATGAATGTCTTCTGTGCAGTCAAAAAAAACAAACAAAACTGATTTCAGGTAATGTCAAACCTGTGCCTATAAATAAACCCTGCTGAGGAAAAAATGAATCCTCAGAGAGAGAGTCTGCGTCTTGTCAGGTACATCTGAATTTGTAGAGCAGTTCGCCAATTATAATAATCTTAGCGCAAAGGAAGTTGGAGATCGGAACAGCGAGGGCTGGGAGGAGAAAGAACTGAAGACGAGGCAGGAGCTGTGAAGGGGACTGAGAAAAGAAGGGGCGGGCTGGAGGCAGGGGGGTGAGCCAGTCATAAGTCTTAGTTAATGAAACAGAATAACTATAATAGATACATCTAGAGAGGAAAAATGAGCATATCTTACAAAATATCACAAATGCCATCCCAGAACCTTTCTGTTCTGAATGCAGATTGTATTAAAATGCCTTGGTTGTTGAAGCTGATTGTTTAATTTGACTTCAGGTCTGGCAGGGGATCTTAAAGAGACTGAATAGAATGCCAGGAAAAAATATGAGCAGAGAATAAGAGCCCAACTAATCAAGGATAAGCCAGGGAAGCTTTAGAAAGCAAAGAAAATATAACCTGAGGGCAAGATCAGGTTCAAGGTCCTATGCCCATGTAAACCTCTTGTAGCTCCACAGAAACTGAAGAAGCTCAGTAAGACAGGACCCATTAAGTCAAAGGGACCAAGAAAGCAGACGAGGAGAGACCCATAGGCAAAACCTTGATAGTGCAGAGACTGGGTAACTCATTCTCTGCTCCCAGTTCTCTCTCCCATCCTGGTGAGGACAAATTCTGAGTGATCGTCCTGGAGCCCTGTTGTTGGTGAAAGTATATGGTGGTATATCGTGATATATTTCACTTGTTCAACAAGTATTTGAATGTTTAATGTTCTCCAGACACTGTGCCTAATATTCCAGCCAGGGCTTCCTAAACATTTATGGATGATAGGGTATTTTATTTTTTATTTCTGCAAATATTGGCATAGCTAGAGATCCTAGGAAGGTGACAGTGCATTCACTGATGGTAGGAGAGGAAGAGCTTTGGTGGCTGGCTTTGATCTTCTCATCCTAGACACAGGAAAGGAGACCAGCTTGAAGGCCAGCTGGTGGCCATAATTCCTGTGTGAGTTGAGCCCTGTGCAAGGCCCAAGACTGGGCTGAGAGCAGGTTGGTCAGGTATAGGCTGAGTCTTTAGAGACCACCAACTACATTCCTCTCCCAGCTATATGAGGAAATGCTGAAATTCATGAGAGTCCTTTAACTGGTCCAGAGCCATGGTGTGCCTGGCGGGTATTCTGTTCTTCCTAGACTCACTCACAGAGGTGCTTTTAGAAATAAGGCACTGAAATTCCTTGCTCTCTGCATTTGTTTTGTTTTGTTTTGGTTTGCTTGCCAAAGAAGGGTTAGGCAAACCTTTTCTGTAAAGGGTCAGATACTAAATATTTCCTGCTTTGCGAGCCATATGGTCTCTGTGGCAACTCCTCAACTCTGTAGTTTTAGCTTGAAAGCAGCTGCAGACAATAAAGCCAATGGACATGTTGGGATTTGGCCCATAGCTCATAGTTTGCCCACCTCGTCTGCAGTCTCAGATATCTAGTAATGTTCCATCATCTTTTCCTTCTATAAGTCCACTCCTCTGAACTCAGTAATGTCAAACTTTGCCATGTGGTCTTCATTTACATGCACTGACTTCATTTTGTTGTTGTTGTTGTCTAAGTCTCAGACGATAAAAGAATATGTTAAAATCTTTTCCCATGTCTAAGTAAACTATTTTAGGGTGTCTTTGAAGAGTAGGATCTTAAACTTAGACATGGTAGCAAAATGACTTGTTAATCATTTTAAAGCGGAATCATGTATTTGGATTAAGGAAAATATTAAGGAAAATCTCTCATTTTTCTGATATAGATGAGCAATTTTGTAGAAAAAATGACCTATTGAACTGTCAATTTAAAGTCATTAGCTTTTCAAGGTTTTTAAACTTTTATCCTGATTTTTTTTTCTTTTGCATTTGGGTTATTTTTTTTAACTTACATTTCACATTTCAGGAAAAAGAAGGAACTTCTTACTCCATTGCCTGAGGTCCTGAGTGCTTCATTTTTCTTAAAAAATGTACTTGAGGGAGTTTTCATTTTAAAAATTTCTAGACTCTGTATGAAATGTGTTGACTGTTTAGCAGCCATTCTCCAGGCCGGTATTATGCCCATGCCTCTTAAACCATCATACTTTTTACTTATCTGCAGGCACTCATGAAGTTTCATAAACAACTGTGGGAAAAGTGCGGTTTGAAACATTCAGTTTATCTGCTTAAGTAGAATGTATTTCTGTGCAGAGGATTTTGACACCAGGCTAGGGATGCTTTAGCATCCCTGTAAAAGGAGAGTCGGCCATGGAAAAAATGAGAGTTTTCTCAATGTAAGATGGAAGTGTCTACAGCTTTTAGTGATGTGGAGTGTGAGCATCCCTGTGTTGGTTTGCTAGGGCTGTCACAACAAAATACACAGATGGTGGCTTAAACAACAGGAGTTTATTTTCTCACAGTTCTGGAGAGTAGAGGTCCAAGATCAAGGCGTTGGCAGGTTTGCTTCTCCCGAGGCCTCTCTCCTTGCTTTGCAGATGGTTACTTTCTCGCTGTGCTCTCATGTGTTCTTTCCTCTGTGCACATGTGTCCCTGTGTCTCTTCCTTTTCTTATAAGGACACTAATCCCATTGGATTAGAGCCCTATGTTAGTGGCCTCATTTAATCCTTATTACTTCTTCAAAGGCCTTATCTCCAAACATAGTCACATTCTGATGTCCTGGGGGTTAGAATCTCAATATATGAATTATTTTTGTGGGGGGACATAATTTAGTCCCTAAAAATTCCTTTTAACTTTACATACTGACATCCCTGCAGAATTCTGATCTGGGAACTGAACAAAAGCCCAGGGCCTAAGGATAGGTGTGAGATGCCAACCTCAGCTTGTGAGGGCCGAGGAGATGGGGTTGGCAGAGGACAGGCACTAACCCTGAGCTCTGTAACCAGAAAGAGTCATTTCCCATACATTTCCATAAGTGCTCCTGAGACCTCCCCCACCAATGCGGAGAAGGGTAGTCATGAAAAGTGGCACCTCCACCTGTCACCCACTCACAAACTCTGACCCCACTCCATCCTGCACGTTACACGCCTCAGAGCTCCGGATGCAGGCTTGATGGCAGTTCAATGTGGAATCTAATTCTGGCCCAAGATGAATACGCATTTGCTCTTTGTGCAGAAGGACTCTATGAGGAAGAAGAATAGAAAGGCTCTTCCCTCTTCTGTTATCTCTTATCTGTTCATCACTAGAGCCCTGTTTCATAGAGTGAGTTTAACAGGGCATATGCTAGTTATACAAGTTAAACTGTCTCAACAAGCACCAAATCTCAGTGGCTTAAAACAATAGGAGTTCATTTTTGCCTATCTCTGGGTACAATGTGAGGTAGGATGAAGAGTGTGTCATTATTCTTCAAAGTAATCAAAAAGCCCAGGTCCCTTCCCTCTTGGGATTTTATGACCTTCCATATGTGGCCACCAAATTGTCTAGAGATGGGGAAGAGAGTGCAGGATCACACAAGTGAAAATTCGGATGGGCCAGGCTTGGAATGGTACACTTCACTACTGCCCACAGACCATTGACCGGAATTCAGTCATATGGTCCCAAACTAACTGCGAAAGGGTTGGGAAATGAAAATTGCCATGAGTTCCCCCAATTATTTTTATTTCCTTCCTAAACACATATCTGTTGTTCTAGCTTCTGTCACTTTGCAAATACCTTTTCAGCTCAGGGATTTTGTTCTCGCAAAGGAGTATTTAAAGTAATTCAATATTACACAGTTGGTTTTCTCATCCAATCCTTGAGTGTACTCTCAAACTCCTAGAGAAAGATAACCACACTATTCTAGGAGAGTTGTGTCTCCAGGCCAGGAGAGAAGTGTTGCTGGATCTCGGGACTTGTTCCAACCTGGGTGGCTCTTTCTTGCTTTGTTCAGAGAGATTTCACCATTGAAAGTAATGTAAATAGTATGGCTTTCTGGAAGAGCATCCTTAGCCACTCTAGGAAACCCAGGATTTTGCCCTAGACTGTTCTTTAGGGGGCTTCAGACAAAACTAAGGCTGCTCCACAGAAATCTCTAAAAGACTCTGATACTTACCCTGATTCTTTGGGGAACTTGGTCTGGAAACCTTAGTCTATTATGGTAGACATATACTCACTAACTTCTCACCTTCTCTGATTTTAAAATGAAAGCCCTTTATTTTATTAATTATTTAAAATTTTTAAAATGAGAGCCCTTCGTTTTATTAATTATTTAAAATTTTTCTTGGATTTTAATTTTTTCCTGTTTTCTAAACTGTTTTGAATATAGCAGGTAAATATTTTCTTCATTTGGGTGTATGATTTTTCCCCCCTTGATTGCTATTCTAAAATTAGGAGGAAACAGCAGTGTGCTATTGACTCCCTGCAGTCCAGTCTGGATTCTGAAACTAGGAGCAGAATTGAGGCTACCCGGCTGCAGAAGAAGATAGAGGGGGACCTCAAGAGATGGAACTCCAGCTTAGCTGTGCCAACCAGAGGGTGTCAGAGACAACCAAATCCCTGGGTCAGCTTCAAATCAGGGTATTTTCAAACTGTAATATGTGGTAGGAAAGTGTGGAAAATGCTTATGCTTATGGAAGCAAACTAAGCAACAGATTGTGTTGAGACATCAAGTCAAGGACAACAAATTGAATCCCTTAAGAGTGCAGGAACATGCTCGCATTCAAATAGGTCAGACTTCGGTCACAGCATGCGTGCATAGGTGCACATCCCACATTGAACTCAGGAGGATCTGTGCTCCCAGCCCATATTTTCTCTTTCAGGAGCTTCAAATGTGACTGGATGACAGCACACACCTGAATGGTGACCTGAAAGAGCAGGTGGCTCTGGCTGAGTGGCGCAACTCTCTTCTTCAGTCTGAACTAGAGGAACTGAGGTCCTTGCAGGAGCAGACGGAGCGTGGGCACAGGCTGGCAGAAGAAGAGCTCCTGGAAGCCACAGAAAGACTCACTCTTTTACATACCCAGGTGGGGCCCATGAACTCTTCCCCTTAGCTGGGTCTGTTGGTTGAAGGCGGTGGTTCCCACACTGGGGCAGTCTTAGACCATGCACGGTTGCCATGTTGAGTCTTGAGTGTGGCCCAGGAAGCCTGGGGACAGCCTGTGCAGCAGAGTGGTGGCCATACTCTACATTCATTCCCAAGTATGTTAGTTCCCTCAGGCTGCCGTAACAAAGTATCACACACTGGGTGACTTGAAACAACACAAATTTATCTTCTCACAGTTCTAGAGGCTCTGTGCCTCCAGAACTCCAGTCAAGGTGCCAGCATGTTCATACTATCTCTGAAAGTTGTAGGGGAATCCTTCCTTGCATCTTCCTAGCTTCTGGTGGTTTGCTGGCAATCTCTGGCATTCCTTGGCTGATTGATGCCTCACTCCAATCCCTGCCTTCATATGGAGTTCTCCCTGTGTGTCTTCACAGCATCTTCCCTCTTTGAGGGTCTGTCTTGTCCACATTTCTACTTTTTATAAGGGTACCAGTCATATTGGATTAGGGCCCACCCTAATGACCTGATTTTCACTTGATTATCTTTTTTCCTTTTTTTCTAGTTGCTTTTTAAACAGAATAAGAACCTATCTCCAAGTAAGGTCACATTCTGAGAAATTGGGGGTTAGGACTTCAACATATCTTTTTCTGGGAGACAGAATTCAACCCATAAAACCAAACTTTCTGTAGAAGGATGTACTGTCAGGGCACTCACAGCCAGGATGCTGGGGAGAGAGGGATGAACCTTCCCTAGTGTTCCAGGACCACTTGCCTGGTTCTCTTGCTCTCTCTAAGCCACGTGTTCCCCTAGCATACCAGAGTTTAAAAAAAATACTCCTGCCTTAGAGCTAAGAGATCTCTAACAATTCTGTGCCTGCTGACGAATATGATGAGCTGTCAGGACTCTGGCTTCTCATGGAAGGTTATGTAAGTGACACAAAGCAAGAATTCTTAGATCCTTCACCATTCTCACAGAATTAGGAGAAGCTGTAATCACTAGGAAAAATGTCTATAGTAAATGGGTCATGTAGTAAGCATTTGTAAGGCAACCCCCAGAACCTGGACAGGTATGTGTGGTATAGATACAAAATGTTTCCATCATCCTAAAAAAGTGAAGACCTAAGTAAACAATTGTAGTGCACTGCCAGGAGTATAATGATAGAGCAAGCTCGCCCCTACAGAAAGCCTTCCCTGACAATCCTAGACTTAGGTAGGTGCATAATATGCTTCATTTAAGTCACGACAGACATGTAGGAAGTTGGCCAGGCAGAGAGCAAAGTCAAGGGCAGAGGCATGGAGGGAAGAGGGAATTTGGGATTTTAAGGGAAATTCACATACTAGAGAATAGGGTAAATGGGGGATCTGAGCAGAAATGATATTAAGATATGGGTAGAGCCAGGTCACCAGGGACCTTGAATCTGAGACGGATGGAGTTTGAGTTTTATCTTACAGCTAATGGAGATCCACTCAAGAATTATGAGTGTCTGAGAGTGAAATTATCAGAATTACATGTTAAAAGTTTACTCTGGTGATTGGTGATTGTTATGAGGGATGGATTAAAGCAACTAGGGGCAGAACTGCTGTGTGCTGGGGTATTAGAAACATCTGTGGGGTCATTTTGGTTGCCACAATGACTAAGAAGTGCCTCTGGGCAGGGTCCAGAAATGCCCAAACTCCTTCAAGGTACAGGGTATTCCAAAAGAATTGCCCTTTTCAGAATGTCAATTGTGTCCCCACTGAAAAACACTGGATAAAAGGAATTATTAATATAAACCAGAAATGTACTGAAATGCTGAAATGCATTGCAGTGCATTTGTGCCTACAGTTTGACTTTTATGTTCGTGTGCATGAAACAATCCCATTTAGGTACCATGTGGCACAGAAAAATAGTGTAGGTTATGCATAATTCCCAGCAGGCTTCAATACTTTCTTTCTCTCTCAAGAAAGCTTATCTAAATACAATGAGTTGGATTCTTATAAAGTGGAATATTGAATTTTTAAAAAAGTAAATCATCCATTGCATTACTTAATAGCTATTAATAACAAATCATTTGCCACACATATTATTACTAAAAGTGTACCACTTGGTCCCAATATAATGAAAAACCACTAGCCTAGAGAGAGAGAAGGACATCGACCAGACAAAAAGCAGGCATAGAGAGGAAAGGATTTGGGGTGGGGAAGGGAAAATTAGGCAGTGGAGATATGGTCTCTAGGGCAGAGTTTCTGAAGCTTTAGGTATACATGTAAGAATCACTAGCACAGAAATGCTGATTCTCAGATCTCACCCTAGACCTACTGAATCAGAAGCTCTGCAGTGGGATCCAGGAAGTGAACAAGTTCTCAGGTGCTACTGCTGGCCCAGGGACTAGCTTTGGACCAGCGCTGGTCTAGGTGGTGTTATATTGCTCAGAAGAACCGCTCTCCAACGTAAACCGTGCTGGGGCACCTTGAAATTATTAGGATGTTACCAAAACATAACGAGCCTTTAGTCGTGCCTTGGTAGCTACTTCCTGTATTTCTAGACCTCCAGCCTAGAACAAAGATAGGAGGCTAAACTTATCCTGGACTGATCACATGTGCCCTTTTTCAAACCTGAGCTGTGACAATCTAGATTACCCTCCTGCAAAATACCCTCTAACCTCCACTCTCCTAAAAATAGAATGAGTTAGAGAGTCATTCAGCTTGCAAATATTTTAACCATTCTCTCCCTTAGCAAATTTTAAGTGATTCTGACCAGCCCAGAGATGGCCGCCACCAGTGAGCAGTAAGCCTGTAGTGAACATGGCACCAGGCTCCCAACTCCTTCGGGGAACCTCTGTGTGCACAGACCCGAGCCGTGCAGCAGGCGCCATATTGCTACACTCTCCCCTCCCCCATCCCTATCCACGGCTGCCAAGAGAGACAATATAGCCACCAGCCTGAGGCATCTCCAGGGAATAGGACCTTCCATTTTGGGGCCCTACAGCTGACTGAGGGGTACTCAGACGGGGAGCTCCCTACCTGCCAGCCCTCCAAGGTGCTGCTGGCCTAGTGATTCCAGGAGAACGGGGCAGACCCTGAGGCTGAGAGACATCAACCCAGTTTGGGCTCCCCGTGGGTAAATTAGGACTGGCACTCCTCTCTCTGGTGGGGTCAGGGATTGAACTCCGGGGCCAGAGGTCAGACCTATGGACCAGATCCCGCACAACCAAGTCTCGCATTGCCCAAGGCACAGAAGGGATATTCATGAACGAGTCTACTAAGGTGTGTGTGCCTTCAAGGGCAGATCACCATGCTTGAGGGCAACCCTCCTCCCAAAGGGGGGCCGTGTGCCCAGCCCAGGTGGCGACCCTACACAGGGAACCTCGTGACCTGCATCACAGCCAAGGGAGACCCAGTGGCATGATGTCTGGCCTGCTGGCAGAGGCCCAGGAGAAGCTGTGGAGTTGGGGAGCAGGGAAAGGAGTGAGGCCTGCTCCAGACTGCAGGTCTCAGACAGCCCCACCCCCACACGCAGACTTTCTGATTGAGTGGGGCCATCCCAACCCTCCCTGACAGCTTTTCCCGGAAGCAGAGAACAGAACTTTGACCCCTGCTAACAGCATTTCTGATGCTTGAGGGCAGGCTTACCCAACCCAGCTCCACCCAGGCTCACTCAGAGACCAGCTCTGACTGAGGTGGAGAATAAGGACACACATGGAAATCCTTATTATAAGCCCCACCCACCACCTGAGGCACTAAAGTGCCTCTCCAGAGGAACAAGAGCTGGTTATAGGACCCAAAAAAGCAGTGCAGCCTTCTCCTCCCAGCAAGCGCCACCTACTGACAGGGAGGACATTCTGCACACACTTTTCATGGCATCTACTGACTCATCATACAGGGTGTGGTTGAATCTCACCCATAAACACCACCTACTGGCTCAGAGACTAAACAGGGAGTGTCATTATCCAAACAAAAACCTAAAGGCAAGAAGCAACAACTGATCCAGATGGGAAGAAATCAGTGAAGGAACTCTGGAAATATGAAGACCCAAATGGAAAGCACATCCTGAAAGAGGAGCACCAGCCCCTTAGAAATGGACAGCAACCAAAACCAGACCACTAAAATGACAGAAGAAGAATTTCGAGCATGGATCATAAGAAAATTCAATGACTTGCAAGAACAACTTGATAACCAACACAAAGAAAGTGCAAAAAGATTACAGGACATGGAAGAAAAATTCACTAAAGAAATTGAAATAATAAAGAAAAATCAA
>VBSM01000272.1:63317616-63347758 GCA_008086735.1 Cheirogaleus medius
CCTCAGGCATTTAACATTTCCTTGTGTTAGGAACATTCCAATTCTACTCTTTTATTATAGTCATTTTAAAGTATACTCTAACTTATTGTTGGTTATAGTCACTTTGTTGTGCTGTCAAATATTGTTCATTCTATCTAACCATCTAACTATATTTTTGCACCCATTAACCATCCCCACTTTATTCCTCCCTCTCCCCACTACCCTTCCCAGTCACCCTTCTGGTGACTGTCATTCGACTCTCTGCCTCATTGCAGTTTTGACTGGCATTTTGCTGATGACTAATGATGTTAAGCATTTTTTCATAAACCTGTTGGCTATCTGTATGTCTTCTTTTGAGAAATGTCTATTCAGATCTTTTGCCCATTTTTAATTGGATTATTTGTTTGTTTCCTATCAAGTTGTTAGAGCTCCTTATATATTCTAGTTTTTAATCCCTTGTCAGATGGGTAGTTTGCAAATATTTTATCCCATTCTTTGGATTGACTCTTCACTTTGTTGATTATTTTTTTGCTGTGCAGAAGCTTTTCAGCTTGATATGATCCCATTTGTCCAATTTTGCTTTGGTTGTCTGTGCTTTGGGGGTATTACTCAAAAAGCCCAGACCAATGTCCTGAAGCATTTTCCCAATGTTGTCTTTTAGTAGTTTTACAGTTTTAGGTCTTAGATTTATATAATGACCTTCTTCGTCTCTTTTTACAGCTTTTGTCTGAAATCTATTTTATCTGAAAGAAGTATAGCTATTCCCGCTCTTTTTTGGTTTCCATTTGCATGGAATATCTTTTTCCATCCCTTTATTTTCAGTCTATATGTGTCTTTATAGATATAGTGTGTTTCTTGCAGATAATATATAGTTGGCTCTTGTTTTTTCATCCATTCAGCCACTCTACATCTTTTCATTGGAGAGTTTAGTGCATTCACATTCAATGTTATTACTGATATGTAAAGACCTACTACTGACATGTTGTTATTTGATTTCTTCTTGTTTTGTGGTCCTCCCTTACTTTCTTCCTGTCTTCCTTTGTTAAAAACAGTATTCTCTAGTAGTGTGGTTTAATTTCTTGCTTTTTGTTTTTGTGTATCTGTTGTAGGTTTTTTTATTTGAAGTTACCATGAGGCTTGTAAACAACATTTTATTACCAATTATTTTAAACACATGACAACTCTGCTTACAACCAAACAAACAAGCAAAGAGAAATCTAACAGAAATTCTACCCTTTAACTATATCCCCCCAGCTTAACTTTTTGTTGTTTCTATCCATATCTTTTTATACTATGTTATTTCAAAAAATTATTGTAGTTATTTTAGATAGGTTAGTATTTTAGTCTTCCTACTCCAGGTATAAGTGGTTTATATAGCACAATTATAGCAATAGAGTATTCTGTATTTGTGTCTTTACTCTTACAGTGAGTTGTATACCTTCAGAAGATTTGTTATTGTTCATTAATGTCCTTTTCTGTCAGATTGAAGAACTCCTTTTAGCATTTCTTGTAGGATAGGTCTGGTGGTGATGAAATCCCTCAGCTTTTGTTTATCTGGGAAAGTCTTTATTTCTCCTTCAAATGTGAAGGATATTTTTTGCAGGATATATTTTAGAGTTTGGGTTTTTTTCCCTGCAGCACTTTGAATATGTCATACCACTCTCCTCTGGCTTGTATGGTTTCCACTGAGAAGTCAGCTGCCAGATGTATCAGAACTCTTTTATGTGTTGTTTTTTTCTTTTATATTGCTTAGGACCTTTTCTAAAAATCTGTGTCCTTTGGGAGCTTATTAAATGCCTTGAGGTAGCCTTGTTTGGGGTTAAATCTGCTTACTGTTCTACGACCTTCTTGTACTTGAATATTGATATCTTTCTATAGGCTTGGAAAGTTCTCTGTTATTTATTTAAATAAACTTTCTACCCCAATCTCTCTCTCCTTCCTTTTTTAAGGCCAATAACTCTTAGATTTGCTCTTTTGAGGCTTTCTATAATAGATCTTGTATACATGCCTCATTCTTATTTATTCTTTTCTCGTTTTTCTCTTCTGACTGTGTATTTTCAAATAGCCTGTCTTCAAGCTCACTAATTCTCTCTTGTGCTTGGTCAGTTCTGTTGTTGAGAGATTCTGATGCATTTCTCAGTTTGTCAATTCTCAAGCTCTAGAATTTTTTTTAATTATTTCAGTCTCTTTGTTAAATTTCTCTGATAAACTTCTGAATTCCTTCTCTGTGTTGTCTTGAAGTTCATTGATCTTCTTCAGGATAGCTATTTTGAATTCTTTGTCTGAAAGGTCACCTATCTCCATCATTCCAGGATTGGTCACTGGTACCTTATTTAGTTTGTTTGGTGAGGTCATGTCTTCCTGGATGTTCTTGATGCTTGTGGATATTTGTCCATGTGTGAGCATTGAAGACTTAGGTATTTATTTTAATCTTCACAGTCTGGGCTTGTTTGAATCCATCCTTCTTAAGAAGACTTTCCAGACACTCAATGGGAATTGAGTGTTATGGTCTAAGTATCTGGTCATTGCAGTCATATCAGCATTGGGGGTGCCCCAAGCCCAGTCATGCTATTACTTTTGCAGATTCCTAGTGACACTACCTTGGTAAGTTGATTTTTGGTTCTTCTGAAGGTGCTTGCTTGTGTGCATAGTTGTTGAACTAGGTGTTTGAGGGGAGGGATGATCACTGGAGGTTTCTGTTCTGCCATCTTGCTCTGCACTATCCTCCTACCTGTTCTGTTTTACCTTCAACTGCCTCCTATATTCAGAAATCTGGGTGTAGATATTATTTAATTCTTTTAAATCTAGTCAAGAATATAATATCTTCATTTTTAGGGATAAGGAAACAAAATTGGGTTAAGTTGCTGTGTTGGGTGGGTTTTCCAGAAACCAGATGCCAGGGTGGAGTTAGAAGTACAGGAGATTTATTGGTGGTAACACCTGTGAACATTGAAGGTGAGAGCAAAACAGGATCAGGCAGAGACACAAGAGGAAAGCCTGAGAGAGCAGGATTGGATGGAAAGAGCCTCAGACTGCAATGCAGCTCTGAGCAAGTCTCCACAAAGAGTCCACTATTGGGTAGACATGGTGAGACACTCGTAACTCCGCTGTGCCCAGTTAGTGCCTGGGGGCTGCCTTGGAAGTGTGGCCTGAGCACCAATGCTATAGCAGGACCCAAAGACACTGCTATTGGAGGTTTTCAGGGAACTGCCCTTCTCACAGTTAAATGGCAAGTTCTTTTCTTGAAGGGAAATCTGTGCACAACCATGGGCCCCACAGTTACTTAAAGCCCAGAACTGAGATGTGAACCTAGACCTGCCATCAACAGCTTTGCCTTCCCAAGAGGGAGGAACATTGTTAATGTCGGCAACTACTTCTAGCTTTTCTCAGTTTTCTTATGTGTGGCCTCCTTTACCACTGCCTTCCCCTCAACAAGTTGCTTATCAGCAGTGAAACCTGTGTAGATTTTAGAATTTAAACAGGTAATGCTATGAATTTTCAAATTTCATAAACCTGAGAGGTAGAGGAATAGGCAGGTGAGAACAGAAAAGGGATTCTATTTAAAACATAGACTTGTGTCAGTTCCCCAGCCAGGTGGTTTCCTATGCATTCATTCCTTAAACATGGTAATTAATGATCTACTGTCAGATTGTATTTTAAAGTGCAGGTGGGGCATTCCAGGGGATGGCAACAGCTTGGCTAGAGCTAGGGAGGATGGAGTAAGGCGGGGAGCTGTGGGGAAAGAGGGGACTGTGAGCCTGGTTGGAGTGGAAGGTTTGTGAGGGGCAGTGAAATGTAAGTCGGGGGACCATGGCTTCTGCCCAAGGAGGTGATACTTGATGGAATAGGTAAAATGGAGCCAGCAAAAAAGTTTATGTAGCAGGGGTAGGTTTTTCTTGATTGAATCAGTTTCTCAACCCTCAGCAGGTAGAGATATATTCTTCCTTTGGGAAGTTCAACAGCTCCAAAGTGGAAATGCTCCAGTCAAGGGAATATGAGGAATGCGGAGCCCTCCTATCTGCTCCCTTCTCCCTTCCTTCCTCCTCAGAATACCAGAGCTCCACGGAGCACCACTGGGACACACTGTCCCCCAAGATTTCCCTTCTCCATCCCGAGCCTGATTGTAATTTGAAGCTGTGGGAATGGACTCACTGAAGTCCCCACGCTATGTCTGATGATGCCCACACCGGAATTGCAGAAAACTGGCCTTTCCTATAGTTCCAGTACCCAGAGCCAAAGGTCAGTTAGAGAGTTCAAGAGAAAAGTTGTTTTGATTGGGGGATGATTGGTTTTCAGTTTACGTATGTGGCTTCTATAATAATCTACTTCATTCCCACTGAAAAACCCCAGGCAGGCATGGCTTGATTGGCATGGAAAAGCTGAAGAGCAAACTGAACCTAAGGGCTTTAACTTCCATTTCAGCAAAGGCCGGTGGAATGCCGTGGTGGATCAGGAGAAATGACCCTTAATCCTTAGACTTCTGTTTATTAATTTCTTGGAACAAGTAGAGTTAAACCCATTTTGCAAATCACAACTCTTAGATGATGTTTAATAAATTTGTCCAACTTTATTTCCTCATATGAAGCTACCCCCGGTGGAGACTGCTGGATCCTCCAATCCCCTTCACACACATACCTATGCATTTCAGGCCGAGGAAGACAAGAAGAACCTGAGCAGGATGCAGACTCTGATGGAGAAACTTCAGCAGAAAGTGCAAAGCTACAAGCAGCAAGTAGAGGCTGTGGTAAGTGCCTGGGGCAGTTGCAGCCTCATGGATTTCCCAGCATTGGTTTTGATTAATGGAGATGTGTGGTCTTGTACTAGGCGAGCAGCTTGTCGGACAGGACCTGCTTGGCTTAGAGTCTGATCATTCTCTGGTTTTTCTCAAGTTACGGTTATCTCCCATGGTAAAAATGTGTGCTGCTTTTCCCTCTAAGAAGCCAGGGCTCTCTCCTTTGACCTCATGGTGACACCCAAATATGTGCACTCCAAGACACTAGCCAAGTAAGAGCAGGGTGTTACGTAGGGGTGGCAAATTTTTGGCAGAGTAGTCACTCTGGGGCCTCCCTCACTCCTAAACCTTAGTTGAACATTTTGAACATAAACACAGTTCACAGTATTTTTCTTGATGATCCTGGACACAGTTGTGGACAAAACCACCATCACTTGAAATGTCCTTGCCTTCTCTGTGTTTATATCTATAGCTACATGGAATGTAATTAAGTGCCATATATATTGGTTTATCCCTAATAATATCTCTTGAGGGCTTTCAAAATGATTATTTAAATGATTTGGGCTAAAGCACTGCTATGTCTGATAATTACCTGTTGACTCATATAATTTTAAAGACAAGCCTCTTCTACCAAGAGGTAGAATAGGATGTTAAACTGGCTACAAAGCAAACAACTGTGGTAATTTTATCATATCCAAGTCAGTGAATGCTATACTACATCCAGTTGATGAAAAGTGTTGACTAGGTTCTGAATTTCCAGGGAACAAAAGTTATAAAAATGGATCTTGTATCTGCTAGAAAATCTGAATCCCTATATATCATATCAAAATATGATATTCCATTCAATACTCAGAACTTTAGATTCCTTTCACATTTTTCAACTTTCTCCTCTCAAAGCAGAAAAAATTGACTACATAGAAACAAGGTTTTTTTTTTATTATTTTTATAGGAAGCACAAGCCAATCAATATCTTTCCAAGTATAAGCAGCAGCAACATGAGTTGAATGAAGTGAAGGAAAGGGCAGAGGTGGCAGAATCTCAAGTCAGTAAACTCAAGATTAAAGCAAAAGAGTTTGGGGAAAAGGTATGGCATATATTTGACTCTGTTCTCTTAAATCATGTTTGTTTAGGGCTCATGTCATTGCATAGACCAATATAACAAGACATTTTTCTCTTTAAAAGCTTTTAAAAAAACGACAAAAAGTTACAATAAAATCTTCCCATATTTACTATATTTTTCCAGATAGAATGAAATATTAAGTATTTGAGCGGGATATACATTGTTTATACTTCTCAAATGCTTAATTCCATGTTAACTAGCAGGCTCTGGGACCTTGACTCATTTGTGTAAAATAATCAAGAGTCCATGGAGCAAAGATGATTTTAAAAAGCACAGGTGGATCTGCTTGAAATTCTGAGTGAACTTTTTCCATGGTAGACATGTATGTGACTTTGTACTGTGTGTTAATAAGGAGACCAAAAAGGAAGATGTTTAAAACTGGGGCAGTGAAGGAAAACAAACACAAGAATCCTGCTTTGTATTTCTGATTTTGCCCTAAAACACAGAGAAAAGATCTTTCTATGTTGGTGGCCTGTGAAACTGCCATTCTAATCCAATGGTAGAGGCCACTGCCCTAATTTTACTAGTAAAGTGACAGAGTGACAAAGAACACTGAACTGAATGTTTGGCAGGGTCAGGGTAGCCTCAGCTTCCTTATTGATATTTTCCCAGGAACAGTTTTTTAATGAGGTCTGGCTTTAGCAGAAAGGAGTTAAAGGAGTTTACATAATGTGATATTAGCACTGAACATAGTTCCTAGCACAGAAAGGCACCATCATTTCATTTTTAAAAACTTGGTCCATGACTGTCCCTCTTTCTTATTATAAATGAATTACTAGTAACCCTGCAAGTTGGTGGCATTGCCAATAATACATGTAAATAAGGGAGGTCAAAAAGAATTCTTTTGAAGGAGAGACTAAAAGTTGGTCATATCGAACATTTTTAGATCTAAATATGAGAAGCATGAGTCATTGGCAGATTCCAGAAGTTTCTTACTGATGACTGAATAGCTGTCTCAAGGATAAGTCCCCTATGGAGAGGTCCAGTTAAATGGTTTGACCTCTGGCCTCAATTTGAGCAGTGTTACGGCACTGGGTTTAGGGTCTTCTGTGCAGAGCCTGCCAGCAACCCATATAATTATTTGTTTAGCGAGGTGCCTCCCATGTGCTGCAATTGCACTCAGCTGCAGGAGGTCGAAGGGCCTCCCAAACAGATGCCATGCATTCGACTTTGTCACAGTTATTTCCAACAAAGACGACAGCCAGTGAAGCAGAAATTGCCTTTGAGAGGAATAGGAAACTTTCCTTGGCAGTGCAGCAACTAATTGTTTCCCATTCACAGAAAAAAAAAAAAAAAAAAGCCTGAAAATCCTTTAACTGTCATAAGCACAAGAAAAAGGTTTTCTGATAGAATTCTGTGTCCAGGCTTGGAGCAAACTGGTGATGTGGCTGCAGAATCTTTTCCCTCATGGGGTCGGCTGAGGAGGGCGTTGCCTTCACTGGCAAGGAAAGGCAGGCAGAAAATTGAGAGTGACCAAGCATGCCCTTGGGGTGAATTACTGGTGTCTGCTTTCTATAATGCAGATAATTGCCTCAATTCCCTGCCTCCCTTTGAAGTTAATGAAGAGTTGGCTAAGGCTGGCTCACCTCTGGAAAGGCCTCAGCTTGATTCTGGGCATGTGTTCCACTGGTGAAAGTTGCAGGAATTTCACAGAATACACTGACATTCTGTTTTTCAGGTTCAAGAAGAATAAGCAGTCCCTGCTTTTAAAGGACAACAGCTGAAGATGTATAAGGAAAGTGTTGGTTCATAACCAAAAACTTAGGTTGCAATTGAAACAAACTATTTATTTATTTATTTTTTAAATTGAACAAGTAGGTTTTTATAGGATCCTTAAAACAGAATACGTTGTAGAGGAGGCATAGGAAACTGGGGTAACAATAGCTATAGTTTGCTCTGGGGCTCTGGGTGCCGCCCAGGGCTGGGCTTCTGCTGGGCTGAAACAACCTATTTAAATTGCTTTTTGCACCATATAAACATAAGAGATTATAAACATAAGAGATTAGAAAAACATTAAAGGGACTATCATTGCTTCCAAGGTTAATGGGTATTTTTTGATCCTTAAATGCGAGTAAACTACCTTCTGAAATTTCACCTGGCAGATTAAATAGAGGCAAGAATCTTTCAGATTCTGATGTTAAGAAAAGAATTAATAGTTGATTTGTTGTCAGTATTGCCTCTTAATGGGTAGGACTCATAGAAGACATCCTTAGACCAATCATGCTCCATGGTGACTAGGGCATGTTGGGAAATGGTTGTTACTGTAGTGAACTTTGATTCATCCCTACATCCATGAATCTATGTCTTCATCCAGTAGTGGTAAAAGCTGGTAAAATTTTCTCTTACCACTTTGCACTTGTAGGCAAAACCTTCGAACAGCTTGAGAATTTTACCCCAGGACAAAAAGGTGAGGTCAGTGACAGTTCCCTGGACCCATAGTTCTTCCAGTTCCTCCCAGTCTCCTCCTCCAGCTTTGCAGAGGCCAGGTGCGTGCGCAGCTCCATGGCAACGGGCACAAGTTCCTCCTGCAGAACACCCACGGCATTGCCACGGAGGCCGCAAGACACAGACATGGGTTTTGTTTGTTCTAACGGACTCTCCTTCCTGACTGCTGGCACCTCCCATCTACAGCGACTTCAG
Source organism: Cheirogaleus medius (assembly GCA_008086735.1). Classification (NCBI taxonomy): domain Eukaryota; kingdom Metazoa; phylum Chordata; class Mammalia; order Primates; family Cheirogaleidae; genus Cheirogaleus; species Cheirogaleus medius. The sequence goes on from VBSM01000272.1 coordinate 63,326,088, forward strand.
GCCCAGTACCAGATGTGGAGGGAGCAGCCTGGCATAGACTTCTCCACCAGCAATTGTGTAAGGTTGAATCTCTATAATAAATCCTTACTCTCTGTCATTCTCAGTGGTCTGCCTCTCTGATCCAACCCCAACTCATAGATTAATTCAGGGGCTCAGCAGTATCAAAGGACCCAGGTTCTTTCTTGTCTGACATCTTCAGTGGTGTTAGAAACACCTTCCCAGAATTAGCCCTCTGGGATACTTTTCTTTCTATCCTATTGATCAGATTTCTTCACAAGCCTGTACTAGGCCAGACTAGTAGCAAGAAGGCTATAGTTGCCTGGTTTGGCTCAGACAGATTAAGGCTGATCCTCCCCCAAATCAGGCCCACTCTGAGCAAGGTGAACCAAGGTTGAGTTTTGTGATGGGAATGGAGTGGGTGGCACAACTACAGAGTGAACTACTAGGGGTGTCTGTCATGCTGTATCCAAAGCAATGGGCTCTCGATCTCAAACGAGTGAGAAAATGCTAAACATGTAACATGTGATGATTAAACTTAAAGGGAACAGATCATCAAGTCTTCTGGGCTCTCCCTTCTCTCCTTGCATAAAAATTTATATGGAAATCTAAATCTATGGCAAGGCTGATTAGCAATATGAACCAGAAGAGTTCATTAAACTATCTTCATGACTAGAATCACTGAACTATGTAAGCCTGGTGTTAGCAGGCATAACTCAACTTAAGAAATATCAATTCTTGTGTTGATTTCGGCCCCTTTCCCTAAGTGGTCTTAGAGATACTGACATTCTTACTCTTCGGGGTCCCCTAAGACTCACCATCCTAAATATAGTTGCTCACCCTGATATAACCATTTATATAAAACTAGAATAAAATAGCTTATTAAATCAATTGTCTTGGTTTCTAGGCCTTGGTTTTTAACCTTTTCACTAAGGTGATTACCTGTTCTCTCACCTACTATCAGTTGATCACATTTTGAATCAGCTCCGAGTGGTAAACATTTCTTCCTAGTTCTCAGTGGAAGCCTCACTGTTACCTCCTGGGCTGACTGCAGCAGGAATGTAAATGAAAGAGACAGTTCTCGTCTAAGTTAAATTGGAATCCTTAACATCCAGACATTTACACTCTTAATGTAGGTAGGAGATCAGCGAATGATGCATATGTCTTGAAGAGTAATGTGATACCATAAAAGAGAATGGTTACAAGTCTTTGCAGTAGTAAAATTGTCTGGTCTGACAAGCCTTTGCCTGGGATTGCAGTGAAGAAAGGGGAGATGAAGTCACTGGACATTAAGGATGCTTGTCATGTGTTGTCACAGTCTTGTCTCCATTTCATGTACTGGCTGAATATTCTGAAAGAGACTAGAACCAAGAAAAATGAACTTTAAATGTCTGTTTGATGGTAGTGGTTTTTTTGGGGGAGGGGGTATGGTGGTGAATTGAGGAGCTTTAGGCTATTGCTTGTATTTGTAATTACAGATCCATGACTCAGCTACATAAGTCAATTTTAGTCTCCCTGCTAGATGTTCCTCAGTTTTTAACAGTGGAAAAGAATTTACCCTACTCCTGTCCCTTATTTATATTGTGATTAATGGAACACACAAATAAAAGGTAGGTAGCAAAAAGGAAGCACACAATCAAACTAATCTGTAAGGGAATTATCACCCCCCAAAGAACCTAGAAATGGCAGGAAAGTATGGAAGTTCAGCTATTTGAGTCTGAGCAGAAACCATAGCCTGCTCTTCTCCGTTACATCTGTATTTGCATTTCTGTCCACTGCTATACAGTCTCACTCTCTATGCTCCTATCAGAAGAATAAGCGCGTTGTCGCACCTTCATATGCTCAAGGCTATTTGAGATCTTTTCTACAAATAATGATAGGAGATGAGAAGAGCAACCATTTATTTAAGCACGTAGAGCCTGTTTAATTACAGACATTGGGAAAAGCCTAATTGTATTTTTTTTTCTTGCTATATTATCCAGCAATCCCTCCTGCTGTTTTTTCTCTGTAAAAGTCTTACGTGATGATATGTGAATCAGTCAGAACTTCAATTACCTTTTTATAGTAGCATCTTTATACTATAAATGGTCTGGTAAAGGAAATGACGCCTTACCATATTTTCTTCTACATTGTCAGCATTGCTGGTGCTTTCATTCAAGGGGCTCCTTTCTATAGGAAAAAAGAATTTTAAAAAATTAAATTAAAAAAATTAAATTAAAATTAACACTGAAATTCTCCCTTATTCCTATCTCAATATAATTATGGTTTATTAGAATCCCCTTCATTACTTCCCCTTTCATGTGTTTCTTTTAACAAACATCCTTAAAAATGTATTCAGTGTAGAAACACATCATGAGAAACAGCAGTACATTTGTATGGTTGATTCAGGTGCCCCAGAGGGACCAGAGGCGGTTCAATCAGCCCAGCAGTTCCTGGCTCTTTAGGATTGTTGGCCTAATTCCTCCCAACTGCTAATAATGGAAAAGTCATGGCCAAACAGGGGCTGAGAGTGATGGTTAGAGAAGAATGGGGTACAGTGTCATTTCTCAAGGAAGGCCTCCTTCTGGGCTTTCCTAAAATCTAGCCCTTTTATACATATCCTAGATGAAGGTCATTTTAAAACAGTAATAGAAAAGGGAATTGAAAAATATATGAACCACAGTCAAATGAAACTACAGCCAGGGAGCTGGAGGTAGGCAAGGTTTTGTGGCGTATATTGTCAGCCCATCCAACTGCAGAACTATAGAATTTTTTTTTTAAGTGGCCAATACTCTGACATAGTTTTTGCCCATATCTTCTGACTGTTCCACCAGAACCAGAAGCCATTCTTCTCTCTGCTGTGGGAGGCTCAGCTGGTTGGACTCCATCAGCAGAATGTTCCCTCTGGTTTCTAGTTGGGTTAGAGATCAGTGAGAAGGAAGAGTGAAGGTGGGCATTCATTCCCCGCCTTGATCTGGCTGTGTCCTTCCATTGAAGATCACTCTCCTTACAAGGCAACTGATTTTATGTGACCCTCTCTGTCCAAGTTTTGGGAAGTGCTCCCTGTCCTTGTCCCTTCAAGTTTAGGTTTGGTGGTGAATCAGGTGCTCCTAGCTCTGGGGGAATGCACTATCTTCCAAGTACCCTTTGTATACTTTTATGTGCCACATGTTTTCTGTTGGGAACTGACTTATGCAGACTTCCAATGCAGAAACTAAACTGTCATTCTTGAGCAGTATAGATGGTACCCTCTTTCCCATAATTTGAAGCTAATCTAATCACAAGTACCATTATATTCAGTCAGGGGTTACCCTTGGGGAACAAACTAATCTGCCTGTGACCTCTTACTTCTGGCTAGCTAAGGGACAGGAAATAGCCTGCCTATTACTACAGATGATCACTGGTTCAAAGTGTGAAACTCTTGTTTGCTGTGACCCTTAAAACTATTTTCAATAATGGTTTCTTCTATAACCAAAATCCCCTAACTTTAGCATGGGCAATAGGCTAATATCAACCAGAAGAACATGTGAAAAGGACATAGGATCTATCTCAACTTGCCAAGAAAGCCAGAGCCTTCTCAGGGGGATGATGAAATAAGGGAGAGCTGCTGGGGGCCTAGGCCTGCCCCTGCCACTAGGTTAGCTAAGCAACTCTAGGTGGTGCACAGAAATCTCTTTCACATGCCCACTTAGCACTTGAGCTCACTTCCAGGATTCCTATTTCCTGATCTGTAAAATGTGGAGAAAAACTAGATCTAATTTTTGCCCAGATCCTTTCCAGCTCAAATTCTGTTAATAAAAGCAAGAAGTTCCATGACATCTTAGGATATTTTAAATTACTGTAAATAGTACAGGTTTGTTGTATAAAATTTAGTTTAGAAAAAAAAATTAATGAAGATTAAAATGACCCATAAAAACAATGCAGTTTTGATCAGCACCAACCATAGACTAAGCTCAGAGCAAAAGAGAACAGAGCTCAGGAATGGAAGTAGCGAACTGGAAGCCCAGGGACTTAAGTATCAGGACTTCCTCCTGAGGTGTGAAGTAAAGGGAGAATTCTATGATCTCATCACACCAAAGGCAACTTTTTAAAGCTTTAGCTTCTTTGAAATGTGTTTTCTTTATTTCAATAGATTTAGGGGGTACAAGTGGAGTTTTGTTACATGGATGAATTGTATGGTGGTAAAGTCTGGGCTTTTAGTGTACCCATTACCCGAATAGAGTACTTTATACCCAAGAGGTAATTTTCTACCCTTTACCCTCTTCTGAGTTTCCAGTGTCCATTATACCACTCTGTATGACCATGCATAGCCATAGCTCAGCTCCCACTTGTAAGTGAGAACAAGTGGTATTTGGTTTTCTGTTCCCGAGTTACTTCACTTAGGATAATGGTCTCCAGTTCCATACAACTTGCTGCTATTCTTTTATCTTTGGCTTTTTTCTATGCAGGGTGAATAAATCACCCTGTTTATCATTTTAATGCCAGATTAAAATTTTTTTGTAAAGAAAACCACATGATTTTCAATTAACTAGTTCACCTATTCTTTATTGAAAATAGTAGGAAAACTGGAAGTAATGGCAGTGTGCTGCAATGAATGTGCTTGTATATATGTTGGTGTGCCTGATTATTTAACTCAAGATCCAATTCCTAGAGGTAGAATGGTTAGGTGGGAACATAGAAGCATTTTAAAGCACTTGATAAATTTTGTGAATGACTCCAGAAAATTCAGATCCATTTACATGCTCAGTAGCAGCATGTATTTCCATGTTATCTTTATACATGATGTGGAACACCCAAGGGTAGAACCCAAATTATTCATGAGATATTTACCTGTGCTGTAATTGTTAGGACAGACCAGGTGACATTTTACCATAGAAACCGACAAAATCAGAACAAGCGCCAAAACCAGAAAAGCCGCCAAAATCAGAATAAATCTGTGCCGGGAAGCTGTTCCTTGGCTCTGTTCTAAATAAAACAAAGAAACAAAGTCTGTGAACTGGAAGAAAAATTACCAAATAAGAAAAGTATGGGTGGGTGTAGAGTATGTTTACTATTTTTAAAACTAGTTATTTTTGCATTTCAGGTAGGAGGCAGAATTCATATGCATAATGAAAAGGTCCTTTAAAGATAAAACCAAGAGCCCAGTCTGGATAGGAGAGTTTGTCATGAGCTTACAAATATCTCCCAGTCTCGGTGTCTCTATTGTGGGAAACCTACAGATACCATAGTATTATTGGACCTTGATGAGGGTGGAAGGGGAGAAAGGAGTCTGAAAACTGGAGAGGCTATAAGTCTATTATACATTTTAAGAGTCTATTGTTTTTCATGGTAATAATAAAATTAACACACTTTTATAAAGGAATAGTGGTGACTATAAACTAGCCTCAGCACAGTGTTGACTTTAGAGGATAAAGTTGAGGGTACAGTCCACCCCTAGCTTAGAGAAGACAGTATCTTAAGGAAACAGTGATAAGAAGTTCAGAGGTGTTAAAAGGTACTGAGTGGAAACCATGGTCTTGAGTTAGAGGTGACAGGGGACCACAGGGATAATAGATACAGTAGTCCCCCCATATCCAAGGAAATATGTTCCAAGACCCCTGGTGGATGACTGAAACTTCAGACAATATCTAACTCAGTACCTAACCTATACTATGCACAAATTTCTTTTTCCTTCTTCACAATTTCATGGATAGATTTGTTCTACTGTAGATCTTAGCAACATCAGCATATGTTTTTGTTTTGGGGTTTTTTCCCCCTTATTGAGAACTTTCACCTTTTCACTTTAAGGAAGCACTTCATGGCTTCTCTTTGATATTTGAATTGTCAGTATCACTACTCTTGCACTTTAAGTAAAATAAGGGTTACCTGAACACAAGCACTGAAATCCCAGGAGAGTTGATCTGATAACCGGGATGGCTAGTAAGTGATTAATGCGTGGATAGCACAGGGAGGCTAGACAAAGGATGATCCATGAACCTGGGGGGACAACATAAGATTTCATTCTGCTACTCAGAACAGCATACAATTTAAAGCTTATGAACTGTTTACTTCTGGAATGTTCCATTTAAGATGCTCAGACTATGGTTGACTGTGGGTAACAAACCTCAGAAAGCAAAAGAAAGGGGAACCTACTGCTAGCACTTGGAGCTCCTCAGGAATAACTGCAGAAACCTAAATTTTCTCCAGCAGCTAGGACAGAACTAGAATTCTTGAAATTAGTGTTAATGGAAGTGGGGGCCTCAGAAGACAGAAATTTGAAAACCCTTGGTTATCAAAGTCAGAACTCTGCTAATCTTGTGATCTATGTTCTACTAAAAAGTGGGGTGCAAGCATCAGAGCACAAAGGCAAACTCAGAGGAAAAAAATAGTATGTTCTAAAACAAATAGCTCTATTTAAACAAATGTCAATTTTATGAACATACTATTAGTTTTAATGTTTTATAACCAATAAAACATTAATTTATCCACATATTTGTGTCCTTCTGAAATTCTGTACAGTAGTCCCCCCTTATCCATGGTTTCACTTTCTAAGGTTTCAGTTACCCATGTTCAACTGTGATCTGAACATACTAAATGGAAAATTCCAGAAATAAGCAATATGTAAGTTTAAAATTGCATGCCATTCTTAGTTCGTGTGATGTAATCTCATACCATCCTGGTGCATTCCCACTTGGGATGTGATTAATCCTTGTCCAGAGATCCATGTTGTATGTGCTACTGCCATTAGTCGCTTGGGAGCCATCTTGGTTATCAGCAACTGTCATGAAATTGCAATACTTTTGTTCAAGTCATCTTTGTTTTGCTTAAGAATGGCCCCAAAGCACAGGAGTAGTAAAGCTGGCAATTTGGATATGCCAAAGAGAAGCCATAAAGTGCTTCCTTTAAGGTGAAAACTCTTGATGTAACAACAACAACAAAAATCATATACTGAGGTTTAGAAGAACTATGGTAAAAATGATGAATCTTCTACCCATAAAATTGTGAAGAAAGAAGAAATTTGTGCTAGTATTGCTGTCGTGCCTCAAACTCCAAAAGTTACAGCCTCAGTATATTTATTATAAATGCTTAGTGAAGATAGAAAAAGCATTAACTTTGTGGGTGGAAGACAGGAACAGAAACATGTTCCAATTGAAGGCAATGTGTCGTACCAGAAAGCATTGAGCATATATGAAGATTTCAGCAAGGGATCCCCTGAAATGAGTGACACCAAACCATTTACTGAAAATGAGGGAATAGGTTGGGATGAAAACACAAAAATTACTGAAGAGGCTGCATCTGCTGAGAAAGAAGCTATTGCAGCATTTCTGGCAGAGTTGAAGTTAAGGATACCATCCAAAGCAAGTCTTCATTTCAATTGCAATGAAAGTGAGCTCTTCTGGAAGAAAATCCCAAATAGAACCTACATTCACAAAAGGGCAAAGGAGGAAGCAGGGCATAAAACGTGGAAGAAGAATAGATTCACTCTGGTATTATGTGGCAATGCACATATAGGGTTTGGTACTATCTGTGGTTTCAGACATCCACAGGAAGTCTTGGAACATATTCCCCAAGGATAACGGGGGTGGGGGACTACTATACCTATGTGAAAGACAGATGACATAAAAATGCTAGGCTGACTTTCTAAAGTATTTTGATATGCATTTTTTCCTCCTGAAGAAAATTCTGCAAGGTATAGCTGCTTCTCACTTTATCCATGACCCTAAGGTTCCCTCATTTGAGATTTGTCCAAGGTCACATACTGATTCAGCAGCAAAATTTAGCAAGAACTATTTCATTCCATTCAGTTCAGTGCAACCTTAATTGGGCAGATCTATTAATAGAGTCTTAGAATCATAAATACCCCCCATCTGGGCCTCCTTTTCAAATGTTGGAGCATCTCCTGGGCAAGGCTGCAAATGGAAAATTGCAATTCAGAATAGAAAACCCAGTTTCCTGTACCAGGACTGTTTGACTTGTTCTCTGTCCTGCTAGGGTGGTTTTCTTGTTACAGGCCTTTTCCTAGGAGGGAAGACCCTCCTTCAGTCCAAGGGCTTGGCCAGGGTTTACTCAAGAATGAGAGGTTCTGAAAAGCCTCTGTGCCAGAGATGAAATGGTCCTGATGTTTCACTTTGCATGAACTAAAAATTAGATATCTGGGTGGGAAGATGGGCCATATGTGGTCCTTGGGACATTTCTTCCTGATTATTTTTTTACATTCCCAAATGAATGCAACATGAGGCAACAGTTTTAAAATTAGACTGTAGGCTTAACTGTATTTTACATAAAACTGACACTCTTATATTTGGGAGAAAAATAGGAGCTTCAAATGTATCCCAAGTTTTTCATTCTATATGCTCCAAGTGGCAGCTCTACAAAAATGGAGTGCTATCACTCAGTGTCTGGAAGCTTCTATTTGAAGACCACATAACCTAGGAACAACTCTGTGCTCTTATCTCCAAATCTCACTACATAGAATCACCAAACTTTCAAATATGTTATTCCTAATTTTCACAATTGGGATGATAGAAATATTTCTAAAACATATGTTCCACTGACTCAAATACCTTTATTAAAGGGCAGAAAGAGTTGCCATGGTCTGCCATGAGGTGAAATGAATAGTTTAAGGGTAGGGAGAACATCCAGCTCACCTAGAACATCAGCTTCATGAGTAACATTTCATGATTCTGTAGTTGGTTGACTAGAAATACTTTAGATAATGAATGTTGGCAGTTCACAGAGGCTTAAATGGGCTGAATTAGGCATACACTTAGTGCTTCAAATATTGTGTGGTGACTATTTCTACTAAGTTCATAGACAGTGCCGTATTGTCCCCAGCATTCAGCAGGGCTTCAATTTTAACTCCTAATGTGTCTGCAGCCTCAACCCCCCAAACCCAGGCCCTAAAGCACATATTGGGCACAGAAATGAGCAGAAATTTAAGATGCTTCATCCAGGATGTCATCAAAATGTATAGGACTCCTCTTCATTTCTGAAGCCTTGAAATCTTGAAGAGGAAATCTGCAGAGTATTTTTCCCCTAATACGGGACTTTTGTGTAGTTGAAGGGTGGGAGTGGGTATCTATATCCTGACCAGAAATATCCCTGTAGATAACATTTTGAGAAGTACTAATGTATTCTTTAAAAGCTAGCCTTTCTGTGTGATATTCACAAACCTCTACTGCTAAAACCAAAACCCATTATCCAAACTTACTTGCAACTTACCTACATGCAGTGTGTAGACGGTGAGTAAAGTATATTTGCTTGAAGAAATATTACATAAATATTCCCCACTGTCTGAAAGACTAAGATCTGTCAGATTCATAGAGAAGTCACTCTGGTTTATCAGCTCTTTGTTCCATGAGAATCGGGGTTCATTGATAATTATATTTTGTGAGGAGCTCAGATAGTAAGCCAGGACAAAGGAAGTCCCACTTTCCACTCTGGACCAAGTAACTCTGAAGTCTTGGTTTAGTGGAAAAGAGTTGTTTACAAGTTGACATGAAAGTGAAACATGTTCACTTTGCTTTCTATGAAGGTCATCTAACAACAGAATAGAAAAGGAAACATCATTGAAGATAAAAATTTCAAATGCATTTTCTAAGTCAGACGTAGAAAGCAGGGAACAGAGGTGCTAATATTGATATCTTTGGAAATACCTTTTTGGAAAGCAATTAGATATTTATGCTGTGGAGTTTCTTGAAAGAAAAACTTCACTACTACTATTTTAAAGTTTCCCACCAAGACTAGGTTAGGCCTTCAAGAAAGCCAGGGCCAGTTAGGAAAGTGATGTCCCTGGGTTTTAACTCCCACAACTGGAAGTAAACATTCAGGAATGCTGCTACCAGTTACTAACCTAATTTTTTTCCTCTCTTGACCCTCAAATGCTGGTGTTGCCCTGGACTCCCATCTTGTTACCCCCTACCTGCTCCCTAGAGACCTGCTACTTTTATGACCTCAGCTGCTTCTTAATCTCTTTATCTAGATAAAGTCTCTTTTCCTGCACATAAGAATATTTCCAGGCATGTACAGGTAATTCCCACCACCCACCCCCAGACTGAGCTTTTAGCAGAGGGATCCTACTGGGTCTTCTCTGCTTGCATTTCCAGATCCAGCTTTGTCTCATCCTTCCAGTTCCGTAAACTGAACTCCATGGACTATGATGGATGGCTCTCCCTGGCTCCAGACTCACCTACTTTCCAGCCTACCTCCAGGTGAGTGATGCCAAAGCAATCCATCTAAAATGCAGATCCAGAGTCTCTCTGATGCTTCAAGTCCTTCCTTGGTTCCATCCTACCTCCAGGACTGTTCATCTCTTAATCCTGTAGTTTCACCCTCAACCACCTTATATTTCACAAATCCAGGCAAATTTACTCTCCTGTGCTTTTTACCTGGAATGCCTATGTCCTTCTGGAACATCTTACTACTCTTCTAAAATTGCCCTTATGCAACTTCCTTAAGCACATATTCTGTAACAACCCCATTCATGGCCAACCCCAGTGAAAAGAATAAATCACTCCCTTTGTATGCTACATTCCCAGTTTAGTTTTATTTCTGTGTGTTTGTGCTAAATGCTGTGGATCCAGAAATGAGTAAGAAGAGTCCACGTTCTTGAGTTCACAGTCTGAAAGTGACAAAGCTTGGCACATAATAGATTCTCAACAAGACAAAACAGTACTGAGCCTAGGGAACTGTTGGTGCTTCAGGACATTCAATCTTGAGTAAACATGAGGAATTTGTGATTTTCCAAAGAAAATATTTACAATCTAATACTAACCTTTTCAACCCTTTCCCATTCTTCTATTGCTGCCTGACTGATGGAAAATGAACGTTGGGTGCTCATACCCTTAACACTGGACTCACGTAAAGGTGGTGAATCACTCAGTATTTTTTTTTTTTTTTTTTTTGGTATTTTGAGAATAAGAAACCCTGGGGAAGTGAAGGCTGAAAAAAAAATAGCTAATCTCCTTTTTCCCCATCTAAGGGAGATTGAAAGAAAAGTTTTGCTTTGTTACTAATATAAACAATATTTTTCCTTCGAATTGGATAGGGAGGTATCAAATTAATTTTTCTGCCCCTTAATATTTTCTTGAACAGTAGTTTACAGACAGAGAGATTGATCACAGTTTGGGTTCAAATAAAGGACAAGAAGGAGTGTTAAAAACTGATCATGCTGTGATAGAGGTGGTGGACATAGAGATTAGATAGAAGGAATAATACTAATTAGTTAACTTTATGGGTTTTTTTAGTTTTTTTTTTATTTCAGCATATTATGGAGGTACAAATATTATGGTTACGTATAGTTGAAAGATTAGGAAGAATTGGAGCTTATGACCTTCTAAAAGACAAGTACTCCTTCCTTCTCTGATCTTTTAAAGTGCGATGCAGATAGAAAATCCTGTTTAGAAAATGAGCCAGTGAGAAATACAGTAATAGTCATGGATAGATCTGCTTCTTTCCATTTCACAAATGCTTTCATTCAACTCAAATACTCAGCAAAGTAAGAATTACTTCCACTTTATCATTGAGGAACTAATGCTCAGAAGTAAAAATGATTGCTTAATTGCTTAACAGCCAGTATGGATTAGCCAGGACTTCAGTCTTGGTCTTCTAACTGCCACAAATGGATTTTCTTTCTTTTTTTCTTTCCTTGTAAATCAATCTCTATTACCTCCCAACCTCTGCATAGCACTTGCCCACAGAAAGTCCTATGGGGCCTACCTTTTCTTGCCCATAATCCCGTCCAGGTTTGCTTCAGCAATGAATTTTCAATAGCACATTCATAAGATGAATTTGATCCTGTAATATCCAGTGTACTTTTAATATAAGAAGGACCTGAAGACCTGATTTCTTCCGTATTACTTTCAGAGACCGGTGTGGTGTTGTCCATTTTCCACGTGATATTTGAAGGAGGATAAACGCGTATGCTGCATATTAAGGAACTCTTTGTGTTCCTCTTCTCATACTTTATCATAGGCGTGAGGAAAGCTATATGGGAGAAAGAAGGGTACATGAAGAACTGTCATCATTAGCTTCTTTATGGGCCATCTGTGCAGAATACTTTTTAATACCCATGAAATGAAAAGCTAAGTTTTATGAGCAAAACTCAGTAGTTACTGAAAGGAAAAAAACAAAAAAACCCTGTAGAACCTTAAGATAATAGTATAGTTATCTAGAAGGAATACAAAAAGAGTTTGCATGGGTACATGTCAACTAGCAATCTCAATTCTCTAGAAACATAGCTGGAAAAGAAATCTAATGGCCTCATTGAACAACCAAAATGAGGGTGTCACGGTCTATAAACTAGAGTTCATGCAGCACTCTAAACTCTCCAGATACGAGCTCAGAGTGCCTATTTGACTCTTTGTTTACACATAATTCTTAGATTTCTGAGTCAAGGTCTGAAGCAGCTAAGTGGGATAGAAAGAAAAGAAACAAGTGCTGGAAAAAACAACTTATTAGAAAATACTGCCCATATATAGAGATAATTATATGTTATTGTATTATATACACAATATTAACTAATATATATATTAATGATCAGCCTGATCATTAACAGACCACATCTTCAGGAACCTTTGGTAACCTGATAAATAGAAAGAATCCATGAAGCTCTGTGTTTGAGTTTCTTCATTTTAATTGTATACCTGCTTGGTTCAATGTAACTGTGAGAATTGGAAACAATTAATATATTAATACAGCTAACATATTAACCATATTAACTGTATATATGGTTATATATCTATATATAGTTATATAGATATACATTAATATAGAGGAAGAAAGCATGTAATATAAAAATTAACTTCATTTATAATATAGAAAAATAAAATTTAAGTCAATATTTTTTCAGTCGTATTGGCACAAATTTTTAAGATTGACAATATTCTGGTGCAGGTAAGACTAAGGGGAAAATCGATACTCTTATGCTGATAGTGTCAGTAACGTATTAAATTTTCCATTTGGTACTTTGTTTTCAGATCATGTCCCAGTATTAACTATCAGTATATTTATTATTGTTTGTGATGTATTATAAAACACTGGAAATGCCTGAGCATCCACCAACAGGGGAATGCTTGTATCAGTTATAACATGTCTACATTATGAGATAGTACACATTTAAAAAAGTGGTAGATTTGCATGTATTCACTGGGAAGGAAGCCCATAGCATATAAACTTAGGAAAAAGACATTTTAGAAAAACATGGAATGATGTCATTGTTGTGTTTTATAAAACATTATGTGCACACTTACCTCCCACCTTTAGCACTACATTCCTGATCGTTCTAGTTGCAGTTCCTACATAGCAGATGTAAGTTCCTTCATCCACAAGGCTTAATGTTCTGAGAGACAGAGAAGCGTTCCCATTGTGAATATCACTTTGGAAGAGGGATGTCCTGTTTGTGTATCTGGGATCTTGCCTTTCTAAATGGTCACTGCCTTTGTAGTAACTGTGAACATTGATGGTATTATTTTGAGTCCTCCAGTGAATTACGACTTCGGGTCCACTCTTAAATGAGCAAGGGAGAATTATGTCTTCATCAAGTCTTCCAATGATGATTTGCTCATTCGTACTACTCAGATAACTGTAGAAAGCTGAAAAGAAGATATCTGCAATCAAGGGCAGAGAATTTATAAAGAGAATTAGTGATGAATGCTTGTCAAGTGTCATATCAAGACTATCAAGAAGAACTTTCCTAAATCAGCAGCCTGACCATTAACAGACAACATCATCAAGAACTCTTGGTATCCTGATTAATAGAAACAAGCCATGAAGTTCTGGATTTGAGTTTCTTCAATTTCAATTGAATAGCTGTTTTATTCAATCTAACTATGAGAATTGGCAATAGCCCAAAGCATAGGGCTGGTTTGCTACCCACTTGATCAATAGTTTTGTCTCTCCTCCAATCCTGGCCTGCCAAAGTGCTGGAAATTATATATATAAAAGACTCTTGTTAATTTTTCATTCTCAGAACACTTTCATTTTTAACACCTACTGTAACAATAACAAATTAGTTTATTCAGCTAACTAGAGCCATCAGGCCCTGGAAAAATTAAACAAATTTAGCTTGGTAGGATTAGAAAATATTTGGAGCATATAGAGGACAGTTCTGGGCTCAGGAATATGCTAGGATATCTGGATATTAGTCTCAAGCAGAAGAGGACATGGAAAGAAATCCAAAAGGGGAAATAGAGTAACTCATTCACTTTAGCTTTAAGACCACTCTTAGGATATCCCTTGAGCCAGTTAAAACATAGTTAAGGAATATTATTCTGGATGTAAATGTAGATGTCCAATCTTCTTGATTTTTTTTCTATCAACTTCAGAAATTGATTTCAAAAGGCAAGTGAATCCAACTCAAGAAGTATTTCTGCAAATAAAATATATCTAGCCACTTCATATCATTGAAGGCAGTATTCAGTTTCTTTAACCAATTTACAAATTATTTTAAGTAGATCTTGTGCCCTTCTCTATGGATTCTAAGACAGTAGGACTGCAAAGGACCTAATTTATGGACCAAGGAGTAAAATCCTTTGGACTTCAGCCAAGGCCACCCAAGATGGGAGAATTGGGCGCCCATGTGGCTCTGCACAGTCTGTTCCTGTTCCCTCTAGGGCACTTTCCACCCCACCATATCCCTCCTCTCTTCCTCAGATTGAGTTTCTGTGCAGAGAGATAGAGATGTGGTAGTATATGCCGAGAGAAAGATATGGAAATGTGGGAAAGGAAAGGAGTGATTATCAACCTCCCTAATTGCTCTACTAAACCCCTCTAATATAATATTTCATTGGATAATTAAGAATGTCTGTCACTGGACCTAGCAAAGCTGATAACGCCTTCTGTCAAGTGTTAAGTACCATGCTTACACTTAAAATCAATCAAACTTGCCTTTCTAGTGATTTTATTTCTGGTAGCAGATAACAGATTAGAAAGAGCCTTAATCAGAGCACACAGAAGAAAATATGATTTTTAACCTTCTTGTAGACTTCCAGAATGATCCCTGTTTCTCATTAACTGATCATTTAGGAAAGTTCAAAATGCTGTGGCTATGGAGGCAATAGCCACCTTGCATTGTGTACTCATGTTCCTACTTAATGATATAAAAAACTAAACACTTTTATTGTAGAGAAAATTACCTTGAAATCCGTTCAGAAGTGGTATGAGAATGAGGAAGACAGATAGCATCACCTTGCCGTCATGTCTTATGGAGGTCATATTAGTTATGCTATCAAAGAAGCAAAATATACATGTTATGGACTTTAAATGCAAAAGGAAATTAGAAAAGAATTATAGTGTCTGACTCTAGGACATTATTTAAACTATGGTACATCCACACAAACAATTCTTTTGTAGCCATTAAACATGACATTGCAAAAGATGGTTAAATGGCATGGAAGGAAGCTCTTAAGACACCCTAGGAGAAAAATCAGATTACAATAAAACTTCTAAATAGCACAGTCCCTTTTATAAAAAGAACGCACATTTCTGCACTATAATACTGACACGTCATATGACTAGGATGTTAACTCTAAAGAGGTTTCACATCTGATGCACTACCTGCTACATAAGAGGTGCTGAAATACGGCTGTTGAATGAATAAAGATTTAGTATACCTTCAACGGTGCTTCTCTGGATAATTGCTTTTGTTATTTTTAAAGCTTTTTATAATGGACATGTATTACTTTTATAGTAAAAAATACTAAAAACAATTTCAATTCAATATTAAGTGCCAATGGTGTCGTCAACTGTGGTGTTATTTAAAATCACACATAAAAAACTAATTAAAACCTAAAAATATGTTCTTTAATGTCCAAAATAGGGCAAGCCACTAAATTCATATTATAGTTTAAAAGAATGTTTCAAAAACTCAAAAAAGTGAGAAAATACAGATAGAAAACTGTGTACACACATAATATAGTCTCTCAAGTAAGTAAAATATAACTGATTTTCTCTGATGATGATATTAACAGATAATTTTTACTCTTTAAGAAATAGCTTGTTTAAATAATAGTAAATAATTGGTTTTAAAACCTCTAAAAGGAAATTTTAAAAATATCATTTGAGAGCTCTATTACAAAAATGTATTCCATATTTGTTGTGGGCTATGAGCTTTAAGAATGATTAAAACTATCCTAAAAAGTAAAATTAGATTCCTTTATCACATCTTATCAAAATAAAACCTAGTAGATTAATAATTTATAGGCTTTTTTTACATTTTAAAGACTGGAATAATTGTATATACAACCTTAGAAGAGGGCCTTTTTGCATGACTATACATTTTCTATTTTATCTGCATAAAAATTAGGAAGGCAACAAAAACAAATATTAAAATACAATAAATAAGAAAGACATTTGCAATGCAACAAAGTTATCACTCCACTAGCTTCCATTTCTCTCAGGACAACAGCTAAAATAGTAGAAACTTCTTTAAAATAGTATTATCAAAATTAAGACCTTTATATTTATTCCTATAGAAGTATTTGCATATATAATATGTGAAAGTGTATATATGACAGTGATTCTCTCTGAATGGTAAGATTATAGGAACTATTAAACTTGTTTTTCTGCCATGAAAACATATACACATGTAATAATACTTTGCCTTTATAGGCCATTAAAAAAAAACAACTTTAATCACAGCCTCTTTCCAGGCAAAACTCAAATCCACCTTGATTTTTGTAACTTTGGGACATTCCATGCCCACTATCCTGCTAAATGTTCACCATCCCACTGCCCGTAATGACTCCAATATTTGCCACCTTCTCTTGAAACTTCCAACATTCCCTTTTTCCAATCTTCCTTTTGGCTGATATCATTGTGATTGATTATGGATACTCCCTTATCCTCCTATCACCAATTCAGCTCACCGTTAACTGCTGGGTCCACTCCTTCTGCCTCTCCTTCTGCCTTTATCCAAGGCCAAACAGTTTACCGTGCTCTGTATCCCACACCTTTGAGAAATTTGTCCAGCAATTTCTTGAAAATGTAGAACGATCCCCTTTCTCCTGCATTATCAGGATCTCTCTACTAGATCAATTCCATAAGCATAAGTGCTTCAGTATCGCCAATCTTAGGAACAAGAGAAAAAGCAAAAATTCTTCTGACTCTTGATTAGCTATCTACCTATTTCTCAGCTCCAGTAACTTCTTAAAATAGTTGTCTAAATAGCTGTCCCCATTTCTCCCTTCACAGTCTCCCCTCATTCCACTCTGGGCTCTTGTCTGCATGATATGTCATAGACTGTCAGTATCACCAAGAACTTCCATATTACCCACAACAGTGATATCGTTTGTCCCCATCCTCCTCATGCTCACAGTAGTGTTCAATAAATTAACTGTTACCTTCCTCTTGTAAGATTCTTCTCTTGGGTTCTGGAGTACTGCATTCTCTGAGTTTTTCCTTCCTCGCTGCTGCTCCTTCTTAGTCCTTTACTAGTTCTCTTCTGCTTGCCCTATTTATGTGGAAATATGGAATGTTTTCAGGTCTTCTACTTTCTCTACACTCTCTTGCCTAGGAGAGATCCTCTCATGGCTCTGAATGCAATCTGTACATCAAGGGTTTGCAAACTTACCTACTGAGTCAACTGCTCATTTGACCTATTCGCCAAGATGCCCAAAGCTAACATGAGCCCTTCATTTCCATTTAATTCCCTGTTTCCCTTTTTCCATTGCTCCATGCCCCACCCCAAACAAAACAAGACAATAAAATTATCCTGTTCCTCCTCCAGTCTTCATCTCAATAATTGGTACCAAATTCTTCCTGTGGTTTAGGCCAGAAACTTAGAAATCAATCTTGATTCTTCCGTTTCTTCACATTCCATATCTAATCCATTAACCAGTCTTTTGTTGTTGTTGTTAATGGATTAAACAACGTTATTTTTCCACTTCTAACTCTATTACCATTCTGCTCCAAAGCCACTATCATCTCTTGCCTGGATAGCTAAAAAGAGACATCTGGCTGATTATCATTTTTCTCCTTTTGTCACCTTACAATCCACTGTCAACACAGCAGTCAAGTCATATTTTTAAAAAATAAATTATTCTGTAACATTCTTCTAATTAAATCACTCCAGTGGCTTCCTACCACATGCAGAATAAGACCTAAATTCTTAACCCTAGCATCCCAAGCCTTGAATACTCTGCTTCCTGGTCCAGCCTCTTCCATGGCAGCCCACAAAATGCATTCCAAAAGACTTGTGAACACAAGTTCTCTAATTCAAGGGTCAGCATGAGCTGAATATTGGGTACTTGAGAACTATTTAATTCATGCTTTTTGAATGACAAATTACAGTAACCCATTTATCATCTAAGATAAAGTACTACAAATAAAAAAAAATACACAACCTCTTCTACACAAAGGCTTGATTTAGCATGGTTGAAATAATTTCAGTTTTCAGCTAAATGAGGCATTTAATGAGTATTTGGTCTTATTTTTATGCCTAAGTTTTATTTTTAGACATTTATTTTCTT
Organism: Cheirogaleus medius; assembly: GCA_008086735.1. Taxonomy (NCBI): domain Eukaryota; kingdom Metazoa; phylum Chordata; class Mammalia; order Primates; family Cheirogaleidae; genus Cheirogaleus; species Cheirogaleus medius. The sequence goes on from VBSM01000272.1 coordinate 63,344,510, forward strand.
CCTCAAAAGCAGCAGAAAGCTTCTACCTTGGATTAAACTGAAATTACCCAAGTTGCAATCAGCACCCTTACAAAAGGGTTCAAGTATTAGAAGCACTTTGTTCTGGTACATTTGGGCTGGATTTCAGATGTGAGGGAGAAAGGCAGAGAGAGGCAACCTCTGTGATGGAACATGGCAAAAAGAAATTTAGATGCTAAGACTAATCAGACAGATGAGAAAATTGAGGCCATTTCTATAAGCATAAAATAAAGAAGATAGAACAGCTATTTCTATGCCCATCTTAATAGCAGCAGACCAAATGTACTATAGCCATCAGCACTAATTGTGACAATGACAAACATCACTTGTGGTTGGATCAGATTCTCTAGCCTGCACCTTAGTAACACTCAAGACCATTCCACAATGTATATGTACTTCAAAACATGTTGTACATGATAAAAACAATGTTATCTGCCCAATTAAAAAAAAGAAAAAAAAGACTAGTCCTGGCCTCATAACTGCTGGTCTAGATCTGGCCAGAGCCACAGAACACATCAATTCGCTTTTTTGAAAAAGAAGAACATTTCACGTCACTCACTTCATCATGCCAGTTCACAACTTCTGAATTCCTTTGAGAAAAAGCAGCTTCTAGGGGGCTATGTTCTCTTCCTCATTGTTTTTGAATTCAGTGCCTCTCCGTGGCACTCATGGCATAGAGCCAATTTATAAAAGAAGTCTTAACAAAAGGAAAACTCTTTGTAGCATCCTGGGGATTTCTCTTTAGCATCCACTTAGATTTTAATAGGATTGACTTTGTTTAGACAGAAAAAGAACAAAAGAACAATTTTAAGATTACCCTCTCTTTACTCAAACTCTCTCCCCTGATGTGTTACAGTGAAATTCTACCACTTATAGGATTCTTATATTGGGTTAAAACTTTAAATCTCTAGCGGTTTTTTTAAAAACAGGCTAAGAGTATGCGCTAATACATTTTTGGGGAAGTGCAGCATGCAGTTACAGGGCAGCAAGAGTGAAGGAAAAGGGGAAGTGAAACAAGGAAGAACGGAAAGCAGATACTAGGTGGTGACTGCCTCTCTGTTAACAGCTTCAGAATAGAAAATACAGACACTTGCTCAGTCACAAGGGCCATCTCTAGACATGCTATCGAGACCTTCAGACCTCAAAAGAATTCATCAGACAAAAAGAGCAAACGGAATTAATCCATAGGTTTCTCGTACTGGTTGAAGATTCTTCCATGGGGTGTTAAGTCCCATGTTCTTCCTGGTTGTTCACCTGGCCCTTAGGGATAGCCACTGCAAAAGCCAAGTGCCTTGCCTCTCTGTATGACATTTGAACTATATGATACCTTGTGTTTGAGTCTGGCAAATACAAGGCAGGGGAACCCACATTCTCAGTCTCCCTGGGCCATGTCTAGACTCAGCAGCTGCTTCAGTCCCTGCTGTGGTGGGTACAATGGAGGACATGCTGAAGCTGGCCTCCCCAGAGGAGATGGGGTCAGCTCTTGACATTTGGAAATATGGCAATGGCATTGAGGCAGGGGCTCTTTTTGTCCAACCAGTTGAGGGCCCAGGAGTCAAGTAAAGCCAAGAAAATCTAGAAAGGCTCATAAATTGGGTCCAATAAAAGTAGCTGTTTTTAAAATGCCACACATTTAATATCTGATATTTTGCTAATTAGGAAACAGTTAATTATCTACCCAGATCCCCTTGAACTGTTTCTATCAAGTGAGTTTTCATGCACGCATTGCTTAGCTGCTGCTACCTGCTCACATAACTGCAACCTTCTCTGGAGGATTGCACTTGGATGATGGAAGCTGCGGTTCTGGGAGTTACACTCCTTCACTCCTCCCTGCCTAGTGATGCCTTCAAGGCAAGAAATGTTCTGTGGCCCAGAGCTCCATTGGGTTCAGGCTGAGCCTTCACCTGAAGCCACAGTCTTACTTAGCTTCTTTCTCTGCCTCATCCTGCTTCCCACACTTCTGTACAGGTTTCTGACAGGTACTGAGAACACTCCCTCATTGCTTGCCCACAAATCCCCGTCTCAGGAGACGCTGGTCCCCGAGGAACAGAGCCCAGGATAAAGCACTTGTATAAGAGATGACATCATACAGGAGGGTCCAGGTCACTACTCACTCCTCCAAGGACCATTTTCCAGCTCAGGCTTCAATCACAAAATGTTTCTTCTTGCCAAAAGTGTAGATTATATAATCCTCCTTAGTAGCCCTCTATCACAAGAAGAAATATAGCTGGACAGAGTGGTGTTTGTTTTTTTTTTAAGCAAGAATGCTGTAAAGCCAAGAAAACAGGCAAAAGAAATTGCCAGGGTTAACAAGGCAGACAGCAGGCGTTTTGTTGAGCACATAAAGGGAGTGAGCAATTGAACAAGAGTCCATTAAATGAAGTTAGTGCCAGACATGGACACATGTAAGGCCAAGGACTTCTGGAAAATAGTCACCTTCCCGTCTATAAAACATATTGATAGATGCCCATGGCACACCAAATGCCTCTGGGAAGCTGCTTTGCTCTTTCTATCTACTCCCACCAGTTCAGTGTGTTATCATCATTAAATAACATAACAAAATGTTATGTTAATTAAATGGGAGGGCAAGAACAACCTTGGTATTTCTTCAACAACTAAGTTGAATAAGATGAATGCTTTGGAAAGGCTAAATAAAAGCAAGCCACAAAAAAATCTGCTGTTGGATTAGGTGTAGGAGAAATAATGGTAAAAGACTGAAAGCAAATCATACAGGCCTAGAAGGAGCTGGACTCTTTTGTAACAATTTGAATGCAGAGTTCTCTGGCCATTTTCAAGAAACAAAAACTGGGAATACTGAATAGTGAATTATTAATGTAGCTTGTTCTGTTATTACAGAAAAATCAAACAGAGGTCCATACAGGACAAGGCCTTGACTCCCCTTTCCCAAAAAATCTAGAAAATGGATAGATGTTCATGTTTTTTTTTAATTTCAGAATATTATGGGGGTACAAACATTTTGGTTACATATAATGCCTTTGCCTTGCCCAAGCCAGGGCTACAAGCTTGCCCTTCCCCCATATAGTGTGCACCGCATTCATTAGTTGTGAGTTTACCCACTACCACCACACTCCTCCCACCTGACCGGCACCCAGTGAATATCACTTCCATGTGAGCATCTTAGTGTTGATCAGTTAGTACCAATTTGATGGTAAGTAAATGTGGTGCTTGTTTTTCCATTCTTGTGATACCTTACTTTGAAGGATGGGCTCA
>VBSM01000272.1:63347858-63412765 GCA_008086735.1 Cheirogaleus medius
TGCAGATGTCTTTATTATAGAATGTCTTTTTTTCCTTTAGGTAGATGCCTAGTAAAGGGACTGCTGGATCAAATGGTACTTCTATTTTTAGCTCTTTGAGATACCTCCAAATTACTTTCCACAGGAGTTGTACTAATTTGCAGTCCCACTAGCAGGGTAAGAGTGTTCCTATCTCTTCACATCCATGCCAGCACATTTTGTTTTGGGACTTTTTGATAAAAGTCATTCTCACTGGAGTTAGGTGATATCTCATTGTAGTTTTGATTTGCACTTCCCTAATGATTAGAGATGTTGAGCACCTTTTTATATGTCTGCTGACCATTATTATGTCTTCTTTTAAAAAGTTTCAGTTCATGTCCTTTGCCTACTTTATTATAGGTTTTTTTCTTGTTGATTTTCTTAAGTTCTATGTAGATTCTGGTTATTAGCCATTTATCAGATGTGTAACATGCAAATATTTTCTCCCATTCTGTAGGTTGTCTATTCACTCTAATGATAGTTTCCTTGGCTGTGCAGAAGCTTTTTAATTTGATCAGGTCCAATTTATTTATTTTTATTGCTATGTGATTGCTTTGAGGATGTTCTTCATAAATTCTTTGCCTAGGCCAAAGCCTATAAGAGTTTTCCCAACATTTCCTTCTAGAATTCTTAAGGTTTCATGCCTTAGGTTTAAGTGTGTTATCCAGTGTGAGTTGATTTTTGTGAGAGGTGAGAGGTGGGGATCCAGTTTCAATCTTCTGCATGTGGTTACCCAGTTTTCCCATCACCATTTGTTAAGTAGAGATTCTTTTCCCCATGGTATATTTTTGCTCGCTTTGTCAAAGATTAGATTACATTATGAGGATGGTTTTATATCTGGAATCTGCATCCTATTCCAAAGGTCCATATCTCTGTTCTTGTGCCAGTACCATGCTATTTGGTTACTATAACCTTGTAGTATAGCTTGAAATCTGGTAGACTGGTGCCTCCCAATTTGTTCTTTTTGCTTAAGATTGCTTTGGCTATATAAGGTCTTCTCTGGTTCCATATGAAGCATAGAAGTATTTTGTCTAGATCTGTAAAGAATGATGATGTATTTTGATAGGGATTGCATTAATTCTGTAGATCGCTTTAGGTAGTATGGACATTTTAACAATATTGATTCTGCCAATCCATGAGCATGGTAGCATTTTCCATCTGTTTACAACTTCTAAAATTTTTCTTAGTGTTTCATAATTCTCTCTATATAGCTCTCTCACCTCTTTTGTTAAATATATTCCTAAATATTTAATTTTCTTTGATGTTATTGTGAAAGGTGTTGCATCTTTGATTTGACTTTTGGCTTGACTGTTATAGGTGTATATGAATGCCACTGATTTGTGTGTATTGATTTTGTATTATGAGACTTTACTGATTTATCAATTCTAGGAGTCCCTTGGTTGAATTCCTGGGATTTTCTAGATATAGTAGCATATCATCAGCAAAGAGTGAGAGTTTGACCTCTTCTACCCCCATTTGAATACCCTTAATTGCCCTCTCTTATCTGATTGCTTTGGCAAAGACTTCCAGCACTATGTTGAATAGAAGTGGAGATAGTGGGCAAACTTGTCTGGCTCCAGTTCTAAGTGGGAATGCTATCAATTTTCCCCCATTCAGTATCATATTGGCTGTGGCTTTATCATATCTGGCTTTAATAATTTTAAGGTATGTCCCATCTGTACCTATTTTATTAAGAGTTTTTCTCATAAAAGTGAGCAGGATTTTGTTAAATGCTTTTTCTGCATATACTGAATTATATGGTCTTTGTTCTTGCTTTTATTTATATGGTAAATTGCATTTATAGATTTGCATATGTTGAGCCATCCTTGTATCTCTGGGATAAAGCCCACACAGTCATGATGAATTATTTTTTTGATGTGCTGTTGGATTTGGTTTGGTAAGATTTTGTTGAGGATTTTGTGTCTATATTCATGAGGGATATTGGTCGTAGTTTTCTATTTTTGTTGTGTCCTTTCCTGGCTTTGGTATCAAGGTGATACTGACTTCATAGAATGAATGGGGAGGATACCATCCTTCTCAATGTTGTGGAATAATTTCTACAGTATAGGTATGAGTTGTTATGTTTGGTAAAATTCAGGTGTATCCCATTTGGTATGGGACTTTTTTTTTGTTGGAAGATTTTTAATTGCTTAATTTCTGTGCTTGATATTGGTCTGTTCAGGAATTCTATTTCTTCCTGATTGAGCCAAGGGAGGTTGTGTGTTTCTAAGAATTTGTCCATTTCCTCCACGTTTTGTAGTTCTTGGGCATATAAATTTGTATGATATTCAAAGATAATGTTTTGTATTTCCATGATGTCTGTAGTGACCTCTCCTTTTTCATTTAGACTTGAGCTTATTAGTGTCCTTTCCTTTCTAGTTTTTGTCCATCTAGCAAGAGGATTGCCAATTTTGTTTATCTTCTTAAAAAACCAACTTTTGGTTTTCTTAATCTTCTGTGTTTGCTCTGATCTTAGTTATTTCTTTTCTTCTGCTAGGTTTAGGATTGCTTTGCTCTTCCTTTTCCAGTTCCTTGAGAGAGTTTAATAGTTTGTTGATTTGGGAACTTTCTGTCTTCTGGATGTGAGCATTTAATGCTATTAGTTTTCCTCTCAGGAGTGATGTTGCTGTATCCCACAGATTTTGATAACTTGTGTCCCCATTATAATTTAGTTTGAAGAATCTTTTAATTTCCATCTGAATCTCCTCCTTGACCCAGTAGTAATTCAGCAATAGATTGTTTAATTTCCATGACTTTGTGAAGTGGTGAGTGTTTCTGTTGGAATTGATCTCTAATTTTATACCACTGTGGTCTATTTTTTAAAAAATTTGTTGAGGTCTGATTTGTGGCCTAGGATGTGATCGATTTTAGAGAATATTCCATGAGCTGATGAGAAAAATGTATATTCAGCTTTATTTGAGTGGAATGTTCTGTAGATGTCTGATAGAACCATTTGTTCTAGAGCTCTGTTTAAGTCCATTGTTTCTTTGCTCATTTTCCTGCTTGGAGGATCTGTCCAATTCAGTCAGTGGGGTGTTGAAATCCCCAGCTACTATGGCATTACTGTTTATCATGTTATTTAGATCAAACAGGGTTTGATTTATGTATCTGAATGAGCCTGTGTTGGGTGCATAAATATTAAGAATTGTTAAATCTTCTTGTTGGATTTTTTCCTTCACCATTATATAGTGACCATCTTTGTTTTTCTTTACTTTTGCTGTTTTAAAGTTTATGTTATCTGATATAAGAATAGCTACCCCAGCTTTCTTTTGGTTTCCATTTGCCTGGAAGTTTGTTTTCTAACCCTTCACTCCTTGAGTCTGACTGTGTCTTTGTGAGTAAGATGCGTTTCCTGGAGACAGCAGATACTTGGCTTGTGTTTTTTAATCCACTCAGAGTTTATGTCTCTTCAGTGGACAATTCAAGCCATTCACATTTATTGAGAGAATTGATATTGGGGGTAGATTTCTGTTCATACTGTTGGATAAATTTTTATTGTTTTGTTTTACCTTTCAAACCATTGTGGAATAAGGATTCTGGACTTTAACTCTTGAGCAATTTTACTTTGGTGTCTATTTCACTGTTCAGTAGGTGTTATTCTCCCTAATATGTTATTCAGGGCTCTTTCACCACACTTGGTAGGCTGCTCCTGATGGGAGTGGTCAATTGGTGAAATTGCCGACATCTCCTACAGGGTAGGTCCGGTCTTTGCAAATTCCATCAGTGATTGCTTGTCTGGGGAAGTCTTTATTTCTCCCTCATAGATGATGCTTAGTTTTGCTGGGTAAAGAATTCTAGGTTGGCCTTTATTCTGTTTTAGAAGATTGAAGATGGGTCCACAGTTCCTTCTGGCTTGTAAGGTTTCAGTTGCAATGTCTGCAGTTAATCTGATAGGTTTTCCTTTGTAGGTTATCTGCTGTTTTCATTTTACCGCTCGAAGGATTGCCTCTTTTGTGCTTACTTTGGCCAGCCTAATAACTATGTGAGGTGGTGATTGCCTTTTCCCATTGAGTCTCCCAGGAGTTCTGTGTGCTTCTTGTACCTGGATATCTAGATTTCTGGCTATGCCAGGTAAGTTTCCTCTATTATTCCAAGAAATAGATTTTTCAGCCCTTGTGTATTTTCTTCTTTCTCTGGAATTCCTATAATTATTATGTTTGGTTTATTTACATAATCCAATATTTCTTATATGTTTTGTTCATGTCTCTTACTTCTGTGTTCTTTTTCTTCATTTGATTTGTTTAGCACATAAGCATTATCTTCAAAGCTCTAAGATTCTTTCCTCTTCATGATCCACCCTATTCTTAAGGCTTTCCACTGTGTTTTGTAGTTCCTTGAATGCTTTTATCATTTCCAGTATTTTTGTTTGGTTCTTTTGTAAAACTTCAATTTCTTTAGAGAATTTTTCATTCATTTCCTGTATTGTTCTTGTGGCTTCTTTGTGTTGCATTTCTATTTTCTCTTCAATTCCACTGAGTTTTCTTACAGTCCATATTTGGAATTCTTCCTCTGTCATTTTAATCATTTCATTTAGGTTGGTGTCCGTTGTTGAGGATGTAATGATTTCTTTTGGTGGTGACTTTTATCTCTGCTTTTTCATGTTTCTTGCATTCTTTCACTGATTCTTTCTCAGCCTGCCCCATCAGGCTACTTGGTCAAGAACTTGGGGTGCTAGGACTGGTTTATGGCCCTATCTCCAAGTCCCCATGGGTCATTCCTTGACAGTGCTGGGGAGAGGTGCACTGGTCCTGTATCACCTTAGGGATAATTTTAGCAAATTGGGTTACCTCTGATCTGTGGTCTTCACCTATTGCCAATGGAGATAGTGAGTTTGGTCCCCCAGCTTAAGCTCCCAGCTGGTGGATCGCACTTGTGGGTATGACTCCACTGCCCTCTAATAGGTTGAGATGGAAGGCACTATGTTAAGCTATGGAGTTACCCTCTCTGTTGTTGATTGCAGTTTGAGTGGAAGAGCAATTATTGAGGTAGTCTTATGTCTCTGTGGTAAGCTCTGGACCCTAGGATGGAGTATACGAATAACTTGATCTTTGGGAGGGGACTTGCCACTCCTGAGCATTATCTGGACCCTGTCCCCCCTTAAGGTGGGGGTAAGGGAAAGATAGATGGCAGCTGGTGTGCACAAGCCTGGGTGTGTGTGCTTCTGTGATTGCTTGATCTGCCACTAGGGGGAGCTGCTAATATGTTATTCAGGGCTCTTTCACCACACTTGGAAGGTTGCTCCTGATGGGAGTGGTCAATTGGTGCAATTGCCGACATCTCTGGCCAGGATTTTCCTTCCTTGTCCACAAACACCAATACTGGTGGCTGCACAGAACTGGAGAGCAAGCCCTTGAGTTATGTTCTTATTAGATGACCTAAGCTGGTCAGGTGGGCTGAATCAACAGGCTGCTATTTTTCTGTACCAAAGCTCTGCAGATTCATGCCAGTCACACAGAAAAATTAGCTTTTCTCGCTTCTCCCCATCTCCAAGGGCGGAGTCTGCCATGTCCACAAAAAAGTCCCCAGGCTGGAGGAGGGCTGTTGCCCAAAAGTGCTATGTGCCACAGCATCTCCAGACTGGAGATCCCAACGATGGCAGCTGCCCACCCCTGGAGAACTAGTGTTTATGTTTTAAGTTTAAAAATTTAAAAATGTATAATTTGAATACCTAATTTTTGTTTAACTAGTCCAATTACTGGACCCGACTGTGTCAGGTGTAAGGACTTCCACTGAAGTAATGAAAACTCTAAAACGCTGTAGTGAACTCTCACCACAGATAATGTGAGACAAAGTTTCTATAACATAGAGTAGGATCAAAGAATCTGGGTGATGCTGAAATAGGAAGCTTCCTCTCTTATGTTGACTTGATTTAGGTTTATCAACTAATTATACTACTAGAATTCCATCCTATGCTGATCATGGTTGTTCTATTTTAAATACATCTAATGCATGGTAAATGATATATCCTATATTCCTCATTCCCCAGTATGACACTAATCCTTCTCACACAATACCTGTGTCATATTTTCAAATCCAGAAGTAAAGAATTCTTCTTTGTGTCTACATATCCAGGTGTTGGAGTGGATAAGCCATAACTGATGATCAGAATCAAGGATTTGGTGTGAAGAATAGGCAAAACCCGATCTTTAAGAGACTTATTCCTAGCTGTATGGACCACTTAGAGCTTTTATTAAGTGATGCTTTAAAATAATCTAAGAGGAGCCGAAATAGCTCAGTTGGGAGAGCATTAGACTGAAGATCTAAAATAATCTGCTTTCTGGTAAGTAGCTGTGCCTATGTATATCTGAATTAGTGGCTTCTAGTCCTTAGAATTTAAAGCTGCTGCTAACCCAACTAGCTAGTACACAAGAAAAGCAAGACTCCTGGCCTAGTTCTGTGTTTACAGCTCAGTCAGTAATTTCCAAAGTACAGTGGTTATCATGTTTGCTTTGTGCTGGGAGTTTTCCGTACAGCTTAGAGTCAATTCTGCCAAATAACTTTTGATTGTAAAGTTCCACTGCTACAGTCCCGTCTTCTACTCACAATCCATTCCTAAGTTACAGCCAGAAAACATTCAAGTTCTGAGAAACAAGCAAGGAAAAAATACCTCAAATTTATCCTGACCTCATAGGAAATAGGACTGGGTCTTTGCGTGCTACCCCACATTGTCATCTAGGAAGTTTAACATCTTTCCTGCCATTAAAAATATACAATTTGAGTACACCCATGGGTCACAAACTGTACAGGGATGAGTCAGTCCCTAATCTCGGAAAGCTCCATCTGGTACCAAAAGATAGGTGAATTATGTAAACAAATAAATCATAATACAGAGACACAGACAGCAAGAAGGACTCTCACCAGGTGCTGTGGAAGGACAGAGGAAAAACATTTGAGATTGGTGGGGGCAGGGTGTTAAGGAAAGCCTCCCACGGCATCAGTTTTGAAGGACAAGGAGAAACTGGCCTGTCAGAAAGAGCACAGAGAAGCAGAGTAGGATAGGATATTCCAGACAGATAATAGAACAAAGATACAGCAGCAAGAACATCAATCCAATGTGATAAGAATACCAAGCAGGCCACATGGAAGGGAAAGTGCTGAAAGATGTACAAGGGCTATATTATGGCCATTCTTGTGAGCCACACTAGAAAGCTCATGATGAAGTGAATTTGTGTTTTAAGATCGCGCCAGTGGGACTATAGTGGTTGAATAAAAGGAGCCAGTCTAGAGGGATCAACTAAGTACATTTAACAGGAAGCTGTTTAAAAGAAAGCGTTAGTATGAAATGGATTCTGTGACAGATACCAGTGCCATTTCCCTGCTTCCTGGCTAATAGAATTCCTTCTCTGCCCAGCCGTGTTGCAGGATGTGACTACCTTTATTGAAAAGAGAGAACTGAGAAATTGTATCTAAAGGGCAAATGAAATGACCATGTCTGGGCCAGGATGGGAGTGAGAGCCTCTAAATTTGGGAAAAGAGGGTTTGGGAGGGTGGCCACTGTGAAGCAAAGTTGGGTATGGGATGAGGAGCGGAAGCCAGTCAGAGCTTCTCAGTTTTCTTGGAAACTGAGAGTCTACTAACTAACCATGTTTACACGACTTTTGAGTGTTAGATCCCAATTACAATGCCTGTGTGTCTGTTAGGTAGATAGTAAGGAACCTCCCAAGACTCTCCTAGGGATAAAAGTGGGTGCTTTGTGTCTTGGTGCTGCCTCGAGCAATTTCCCCACCTGGGAAGAAGGACAAGGGTGGCCCATCTTAGTGCTGCCCCACCTTAATCCTGCCCCCAGCAATTGCTACATCTGGGGGAGGAGGGAATGCCCTACAAATCTGCCAGTCAGAACTTAGCATACCAACTGCAAAAGACTGAGATGTACAATAGGGTCTGGAAGGTGACCTAGGACAACTTAAAGCAAATTATGATGTAATTAGCTTAAATCTACATTGTGGTACATCCCCCCTAAATAGACTATCAGAGGGGTTCATGGGAGATCCACATATGCAGTAAGACTGGGTCATATAACTCCCAACTGTCCAAAGTGGTTCATGGTGACTTCTGAACCATAGGGCGGGCCCAATCCAGACACTGTAAAATGAACCTAGACCATAACCACGGCCTTGTTTGTTATGACAAGAGGCCCATTCGCTTTTGTATAGCAAACGTATCTTGCTCTTGCTCTGTAATCCTATCTTTTTCTCCTTAATAAGCCTTGCTTCATGCCTACTTTGCTTTCGGTATGTCTGCTCATTCTTTGGCCAAGAGCACACCAAGAACCAACATTTCAGACTGCTGACCCAACATGTCCACTTTCTCCTCCCTCTAACTCTGAGCCCAAGGAGAGTAGAAAAGTGTGGCCAGCCTCTTGTCTTTCTTTGTCTCCAAAATGAACTAGCAAAATCAAACGGAAACACATATACCGCATCTTGACATTGTTTTGGACAATGGGACATAAACAGAGGTCTTTTGGAAAGATTTCTGTGAAAACTTATTTTCTTATAAGAGGGATAGATGCAAGAGCAGAAGTTAATGGCAAATTCCTTCCCTCTACTTTCTGAGCATTTATTTGATGCCTGGAGCTGCAGCAGCCATCATACAATTGGTGAGGAAATAAGTATGAGGATTAAAAAAATCAACATAATAAGGATGACACAGCAGAAAGATGGAAAGAAGTTGGGTTTGTAATGACATTGTTGTGTCCCTGCTTCCTACTGTTCTGGATCCTGTATGTCTAGACTTCCTATTAATTAATACATTTAAACTACTGTGAGCCGGGTCTTCAAATGTCTCTGAATGTTCCAAAATGACACAACATGAAAATGACTGATGAAGAGCTACTGACTCAGAAACGAGGCCCCATCTTTGTTTACATAAATAAATCAATGAAGAAAATAATGTCTTTCACCACAGTGAACTGTTGAAAGAAGTCGTGCCATATTTTAAAAGAGTAATGTAAAATGTAAGAGACATACATTTGCTTGGTAATGGTAGCAAAAACACTTTTAATCTTGAAGCTAAAACAAACATTAGTTATGAGCCATTGGAAGTTTGCAGTAAGTTTAATGTGCCTTATGTTTTTTTGTAGGAGTTTTCTAGTAGCAAAACCACATTAACTTTAAAATTCCTATTTCTTTTTAGTGTCAACATTAAAGGAAAACACTCTCAACTAAAGCATTGTCTTAGATATGGAAATTCTCTTTTATACCACAAGAAAAGAGGTTGGCTAGCTATTTCACTCTCCAGGACCCCTGTTACCTTATTTCTTTCAAAGAAAAAAAAAAGAATAAATCCTTGCTTTCAAGGACCCTTTAAAAATAAGGCTGTAATGTAGTAAGTAAAGTAACTTCATAGTATACAGCTAGGATTTGAATATTTGTAGAAAGAATGAATTTGACATCTTGTGACATACTTATGTGTACTTCAATGCCATAAATTCACTGTTGAATGTATAAAGACTAAAGAATGGACAATATAAAAGCTTTAATTTGTTGTATTGACTTTCAAATGCAGAGACCTTGAGTGTGACTCATTTGGACACGTGGGCACGTTGGTGCATTCATACAAATCAAGCTGTCCAGATGCAGCAGGTAGATCAATCAATGTCTGCTTAGTTTTGTTTCTAGTTAGAAATTCTCCTATGGAGTTTTCTGAGTTTAGTAAATACACTGGCAAATTCAGCAGAGAGAGAGAGAGATTGACTGATTGATCAATTAAGCAATGCAGAGTGATATATAGGATAAGAGGATCTTTTTAAGTGGGACGTCTTTGCCCATGTCTCCATCTGTTTAGGCAGTGAGATCCAGGCCCAGTACGATTCACTATGGAATGAGTCCCCTTATATTGGCTTCCAATCCCTTACTGTCAAAAGATCAGCTACCACCTTCTTTGAGAAATATAAATCCTCTCATCTCCTCTCCTCTCTATCAAACCCACCTTCTGCCAATTCCTCCCTGTCTCAATTCTGGCCCCTCCTATATTACTCTAGACCTCAGCCCTTCTCCCAGTACCCCCTCACTGGGTGGCTCTCTCTCCATGCCTGCACACACCCTGAATGACATTCCTTGACCTTGCTGTTCCCTCGAGTTATGATCCTAGTTCCCAACTATTTCTACCTTCTGGATCTTATCTGGGACCTTCTCTATTGCCATTCTTTCTCACATCATGCAGACTAAAGTCCTTTGAACCAGACTTTTTTTCCCTACAGATCCTGGAATTATTTTTGAAAGGCCCTAGTGACACACTGACAAACACAAAGACATTCTTAAACCACACAGAAGATATTCAGCCACTCCTCCCTGACCAAAAAAGTGTTTTGTTTTGTTTTTTATATTTGTGGTCAGCTTGTGGGGAAGAATTGGCAGATCAGAAGAGCAGATTACTTAAATAAAGATGAATGAAAAAACCAGTGAGAACAATGTTTACTAAGAGATTCTACCTGCTGGGAAAAAAAATCTATGGTTTTATTTTCTTCTGCATTTTATTAATCCTGTTGGAGTAATAAATGTAACATACCTTTCAGTGCTAATAAGAAAATAGTAATATATGTATATTATATGCTATATCTTAATATAGCATATAGTAATATACCATAATTCTAAACACAATCATATGAAGTATAATTTCCATTTCATTGATGAAGATACTGAGGTTTACAGGGATTAAGTAACTTGTTCAAGGTCACAATTGATGAATGGCAAATTCAAGACTTTAAACTGCATCAGGCTCATGGCTTTGAAGCCTTCTATTAACCACTCTACTGTGAAACCTCCCAGGTCACCATCAGTGATTTACTACCCCAAGGCTATTTCCCTGAGAACCAAAGCTCTAGAAGTAGACAGTTTCCACAGTTTCCTTCTAGTAAAAATTTAATCTTTTGTAAATCTTGACTTTCTTTGATCTTGGCCCTGATTATAAGAAGTTCTTTTTTTTCAGGGAGTGGATGATGGTGATTGTAAAACTGTATGTGGCTTTACAGCCATACCTACTATTAGACCCGTATCATATCAGGAAAGAGGTTAGTGCAACAATTCCACGGTGGTCTCTTTGTTTCCAGTTGCTCAGCTTTCCTATGGACAGGGTAAACAGGCATTCCGTTACTTATTAATAGTAGCCTCTTTCACTTTAAAAAGTGTTCTAGTTTGGATGATAAATTATATGGTCACCCTGTCTATGTACCATTACCATTAGTCTTCTGAAAACATTGATATCAACCTGTAATTCATCAGCTCAAAAATCAAAAGCCCCTACTAAGTGTGTAGGGGACATTTCTGCCTGCCCAGCATCCCTGCCTTCAGGACAACCCTCTTTCCTCATTTCACTGTTGGGGGTGGGTACTGTTAACCAACGTTGATCACAACATCCTGCCCTATCGCTCCAGCCAAATGTAGGCTAATAATTCAGTTGTGAATAATCATAGCAACCTGTAAAAAGAGGCGGCGGGCAAGTGATCTAAGAAAGACCAGAGCACTACTGGAAATTAAACAGGATCTCTTTCTGGTAGGCTTGTAGACTAGGAAAATGTATTTGGAACCACTGGCAGCAGTAATTCCTGCCACACAAAGACAACTTCACTGGAAAGAAATCAGTGATGAGGAATGAACAGGAAGGCTGAGGGTGAAGCGCTTGATAGTAAGCAGTAAAGTGCATGACAGTGAACATGAATGATCTCCAATAAGCATTTCCTCATGACTTGGTTCCCATACTTCTTAATTCAATTCTGTAAACCACCCTAGTATCTAACAAATCCCTTTTGCTTAAGCTCATTTGAATTTGGTTTCTATAATGCACACAGAAAAGTAACCTGACATCTCATTCCCCAAAAGTTCACCTTCAATAATATTCAAAGACATTAAAAATATTTTAATAAAGACCCCATTTCCAACCTGGCAGAATAGCAAGATATATATAGACAAGTATCTCTCTCTATGTATGTACACATGCACTTATATGCACATGCATATACATTTGATATTTACTTCTGGGAAAGATAACTTGGAGACAGTTGCTTATGTCACCAATGGGTGATGCCATATGCTGATATTCAACTTCCTGGAAAGCAATTTGGTGATATTTATCAAATGCCTTTAGAATTGCAAGACCTTTTGTATCATTTA
This sequence comes from Cheirogaleus medius, assembly GCA_008086735.1. Classification (NCBI taxonomy): domain Eukaryota; kingdom Metazoa; phylum Chordata; class Mammalia; order Primates; family Cheirogaleidae; genus Cheirogaleus; species Cheirogaleus medius. Next base: position 63,359,984 of record VBSM01000272.1, read on the forward strand.
AGATGAGTTTAGTGATAAGCCACAAACAGGTTTAGGACTTAAGCAAGAAGGAAATTAGAAAGACACTAGGGAACTCCAGGACTGAAGACCAAACAAGCATCAAAAAGAGCAGTGGCCCAGACAATTCCAAGAAGTCAACAACAGGAACCCTAAAGACTTCCTGGGTTCTGTCATGCAGTGACTCAGTTCCCATCAAATTTTACCTGGGTGGGTCTCTGTTCTACTTTCCAAATTTTCTGGAGAGAGTAAGTTTTAGTTATATATTTCTACCCTCAGGAAATCTAGCCATGGCTAGGACATCCAGTGACTGGGAGAGGGAGAGAGGGCAACAAGAAATAAGACGTGTTGATACACATATATGCATTCACCTTTGGCTTCCCAACACACACACGCCTGTACAGCCAAAGATGCCTCCACCTACCATCACCCAAACACTATGAATGATGGCAAACTTGCTCAACTCCATCACAGTGGGAAGTAAGCAAAGTTACACATCGCTGCTGTATCCAGGAGTAATAATAGATTTCACAGGGCCACTGCTCATCAAGATCAGTGCTTCTCAAACTATTTGCAGTAAAGGAGCAGTAAGCTTTAGTTTTTAACCTGTCATGGACACATTCACTGAAAAAATGCAACCACAATGAATTGCTAGAAAAATGAAATTTAAAAGAACATAAAATGCAAGCCCCAATTTTTATTATTACATACAATAGGCAGAGAAATTTTAATGCCAAATTGACAGAATAATTTTAATACTCTCTATATTTTTACTTCTCTCACCATGAACCAGTAATAAACAGCTCATGCTCTAGCCTGCAGACCCCCACTGTGAGTACTACTGCTCTAGATGATATCCATTCCCCCTCAAATTTTGCTTCATCCCATGGTCCAAAAGGCATACTTCACCACCACCAACATACTCTGTATACAGTGTCAAAGAAAGGAGGACATTTTGTTCTAAGTAATGACATAGTAAGCAAGGAAATAAGTCTCCCTTTCTGCCATTTATCCATAAGCCAGAGCTGGTATTCCCTTTTCTATTTTTCTAATATTAGGTCTTCCCTTTCTGATAACCATTCTGTGATCTCTTTACCTTCTACATTCCTTCAGCTACTTCCCCAATGGGATAACCTAAACCTTGATTCTTGAGCTATTTCAGTTCTTGGTGATCTTGCCTATAAGGGCAACAGTCATCCATCAACCTTTCCCACTGAGCACATAAGAAAAATAAAGGAATCCACTAAGTTCTTATTCCTCCTAGGTCCAGTTATACAGCAGTAAGTGCATCTCTCCTTATTAGGCAGGGTCAATCGCTCCAGCCAACACAGTATTCTACTTTCTGCCATTTGTCCCCTGGTATGAAGAGCCCAGCCAGTTTTAGATTCCAATTCAGAAGAAACGCACTATACTCAGGATAAAAGCATTCTTTCCTTGAGTACTGTTGAGAGTGAGTGACACTAAAAGGGACCGGTTCCTCCTCACTCCTTGGTTCCTAGATCCATATCTTCTAATTGTGGGGAAACAGTGCCTTATTTCAAATGCTGGTTCAGAGCCTAACCAGCATTCTACAAAGTAGCTATATCACCAGGTAGAAGAAAATGCCCTGTGAGATTTCAGTGCTAAGTCTTTAGGGACCATTCCACCATGTCAAAAGGCTAACTGCTTCATTAATAGGGAACATAAAACAGTGAATTACATGTGAATTAGTGCATTGTCTTCATTCTTTGTTTTTGATTAAGGAACTCCCTTTACAGCCAATTTGGGTGGGATAACAAGAAGGCGCATAGAGCATCCAAAAAATTTGCAGTTAGTTCCAGCAGAGGCATGGCCAGGAGGAAGTAGAAAAAGGGAATGCTGTTCCCTTCCATAATGAGAGCAATTAAATAAAATTCAACAAGGAGATGACTTGTGTTTGCTAAGTGTGATGCCTATCAGAGACGTGGGCTTGTCCCTAAGGCTGACAAATTGAGCGCTCAGCTCTGGTAGCAGCATGGTCTACTCTGATGAGGGAAAAGGCCATGTGGTGGGATCTACACAAAGCCTCCATCCCTACTCCCGTGGTTGTCTTAGTCACCTTCCATTTAGATGCTTATCAGAAAGGTCCCACAGCAGAAGAGGCTCTCAATCACATGAATAGGCATTAATGTAGTCAGCTCAGCTCCTTTCAACACTTGCTCAATGGACTCCTTAACTGTCTCATCTTGTGGATCCATTCTGAATGCTCCACGCTCACATCCTTTTCCTCAATTCTCTAGTCAGCCTTCCTCTATGTCCTAAACCAACATGTCCAAGACCTGGTCAGAGCCCGATTTTAGGCCTAATCTCCATCCAGGTAAAGTTACAATGAGACGTATCACTCAACATCTTACATAACTGGAGGTTTTCCCTTCTCTATTGTCTTTCAGAGTTAACCCTGTCAGGGGCACTAAAGCTGCAAAGTCTACTTATAGTTGGTGGCAGTTGTTATCTGGAAAAAGTCATCCTTTGACTTCAACAGCTTGTTAAAGGGGCTCCCCATGAGGCCATAAGCTCAGGTTGAGGATGGAACAGCAGTGTGGTATGCTCAGGGGGCACGTAAGCAATCTGCTCATGTAACTTACTTGTTCTTTGGGGACTTGATGGAACGCTGCCAAGACACATTCCAGTTTGTTCCTGCTTTGCTGTGGGTCCTGGATCCCTGATCATAGAAGCTAAAACTCAAGCATATTCATGCACTGTGTACTATCTGATTCACTAAGATACATTTTCAGAAAAGGAGAGTCACTTGCTAAAGGAAGCAAAGGCTTTCTCCCAAGTCTAGGAGCTTTTCATTGCAATTCTATTAAGACTTGCCACAGGAATCATTCAGTATTCGGGTCTGCCTTAGTCACTGCATTAATTTGCTCCACTGAGGAGACAACATATGGAAGAGCAGTTGCAGTGAGAATCACCACCTGATGAAGTAATGATATGCGGGGCAGCTTTTCTGGCACCAGCTTCATCTTCTCCATGACTCAAGCTCCTGACAGACAGATCTGCCATTCCAGCTTCCAGGAGGTGACCTCACCCTGGGATCCCATCATTTCCTTCCAGCACGAAAGTGACTTCCTACCTGTTTCCTGGGCTTATCTTCTATTTGACTTCCCAGCTCCCCTATTATCTGCTTCCCCACATTAAATTCCCTTGTTGTAAATAATTGAAGTGGATGCTGTTTTCCCGGGTAGATTATGGGTCAGCTAAGTTGACTCACATTAGTCCCTGTGGGATATAATTAACACATTTTTCTCTGAGTATATAATAGAAATGTCTGTCCTTGTCAACCTTCAGAAACCCCAAATTAGCTGCCTGACCTCTCTTATAAAGGCTATGACAGCGAGAGAACCAAGTGGCAGTTATTTGTTTACCTCATACTGTCAAAATAGTTGATCAAAAGTGATATCATATCCTAGGCTATTTTCAAAAGACTGAAAGATGTACACATGGATATTCACACCTTATGCCCATCTGTTTCTTGGTTGGGCAATCATATAACATTGATGGCCCATGGAGAATGAAATTTTTTGTTTTATATCAAAATGTAAAAATAACAAACACAGACCTTACAGGCTTTTCCATTTAATTCCCCAGGATACCATGTTTAATCTGAGCCAGAGATTTCTGCTTATCTGACTATTTCCTGAGCCCTGATTATTGCATTGCCTTTCTATCTCTGACTACACCCACTTGGAGTGTGCAATTACCTGCTTTCAGCATGACTTCTCCTAACTCTGCTAGTTTAGGGATCCCATTTTCTTTGCTCCCTCCCATCTGCAGTCCTGGCTTATGAAGAACAGTGATGTGCATTTTAAGGTATTCTGCAGCCTGCCTCAGCAATCTATTTCCTGTGGGGAAAAGATTCTTCTGGGCCTTGAAGCAGAACAGAATGAGAGGTAGGTGGGTCAAACACACACACACACACACACACACACACGCAAACTCACACAAATATCCAAACTAATACTTCTAGTTCTTACAGTCTTTGTGAGCCAGAAAATCCCCAGTATAATAAAGGGAAACAATTTCAATGTCACCTAGTGTAGGACAGCATTCACCAATGGTTTTCACTCACCAGGCCATCAAATTTGAAATTAAAGCTGTCTGCGTAGGCTTGCTCATTGAATACAGACAACCTGGTGAGTACTGTTGTAATTTCAGCAATATCTGAATTTCTGAAATTTCTTCTGAAAATATTTTTCCCCCATACCCTCTGAGGCAATATGTGCTGATTTTTTTTTTTTTTTTTGCTACTGATAGAACAACAATGAAAATGAAAAGACAGATATGGGCTTGGGCCACATTTGGTTGCCAGATAAAATATAGGATGTCTAGTTGAATTTGAATTCAGTTAAACTACGAATAATTTTTTAATATAGGTATATCCTGTGCAATATCTGGGACATACTTACATTGAAATAAATCATTCAATGTTTGTCTGAAATTCAAATTTAACTGGGAACTTGTATTTTTACTGCCAAATCTGGCAATTCTATGGGTAGAACAGTTAACGTTAGCTTTTTATATAAAGGAGACTTCATTGCTTTTGGCAAGGGAGTGAGAAGAAATAGTTAAGAACTAAAGCTATGGCCTGAGATTGCCTGGGCTTGACTCATGTAACCTCTGCTTAATGACCTGTGACTTTGAACCAGAACCAGCTACATAACTTGTAGTGCTAGAACGCCTCACCAGCCTCCATCCTCTTCATTTCGGCAACGGCTACCCAGATGTCCAGAGCTTTGCCCACAAAGAGATGTCCAGTTGCCTGGGGTAATGGATTGATTAGCTATTTGACCACCACTTACTAAGAGCTTTTATATTTCTGTACCAGCACATAGAAGGAAGCTTTACTGCCTTTCACTCTCATAAGGTCTAATGGCTAATTCCAGATAATTACCTTTTTCTAGGTGTCTACTGTATGTTTTATTTAGGTTTCTTTTTTGGTTGCAACAGAAAGGAACTCAATTAACAAGGAAACCACATATTTTGAGGGAAAGAGTCCAAGGTTGCTCACACAATTTGAAGAAGGGCTACGCAAACCAGCTTCAGGAAAGACAGGAATAGGAGCAGTACAACATCAAAAGCCAACTGTAGAAGTCTGATGTATTTGTACCAGGTCCTTACCTGAGATGACTCCACTGTTTTCTGCTACTGTTTGCATGTCAAATTTCCAATTCTTTTTAATTTTTTTTTTTGTCCAGCTTGAATCTGGGTGTTCTGTTCCTGGATTGGAATGCTCAGGGTCTAGGAGTAGGAATGATGGCACAGCCTCTAAGGGAATCGATGTGAGCTGGGCATATGCCCCAGTTTGAGTCTATTGTAAGCTTTGCCCCAGCAACCCTACAGTGAGGACACTATTATAAGAAAATAATCAGATGTAATAAGTATATGAACAAGGCCTTCTTGCTGCAGTGAAGATTTGGTAGCAACCTCAATGTCCAGTGATAGGGGAGAGATAAAATTATGGAATGTAAATGTACATTATACATGAAGTGATCATTAATGCTGGATTGATACTTAATGTTATGGAAAATTCTCACATGAAATTTATAATACAAGTCAGAATTTTATAATGATTCCTTTTTGTAAAAGACTTATGGAAAATACACTTAAAAACTAAAACTTAGTTCCTACCACCCAGAGATAATTTTGTCCACTTAAGTAGCCTCCATTTTTCTATGAGTCAGGAAATTATTTTTTGAAATTAAAATATCTGATTGCTTATGACCTAAACTCCTTGATTGGCTCCAGCTTATCTTTCAAAATGGTTGTCCTTTGTTTCCTAAACTAGCTAGTCAAGAGAAACTGGCTAACTTGGTCTATGATTTCAAGACCCACAGAAATGCTACCTCTTTCATGAAACCTTCAGTCAACTCTTAGTGATCTTGCTTGCTACAAGACTACTTTTGTCTTGCTTGTATCACTCATTAAGCCCTTACAGAGCTTTCTATGGTTAGTTTCAAAAGCATAGGAGGGTTTCTAAATTTCACATTGTTTTTGCCAGGGTAGATGGAGGGAAGGACAAAGAGGAAAGAGGGAGAAAATAGAAAACAATATAAACTATTCTAGCTTAGAAATGCTAAAGAGTAAAAAAACATTGATAACCAAATGTAATAATGTGATCTTTGATTAGATCTTCCATCTCACAGTTGCTCAGGGCCTTCTCAAACTGATGTGTACACAATTCACTGGGTTCTTGTTTAAATACAGTGCTGCCTATGCTGCTGGTCTAGGAATCAAATTTTGAGAAGCAATTCTCTAAAGGGCATTTTGAGACCTGCTGGAAAGATTTCACTGCATTTTAAATAATACATCAATGTTTTATTTCTACAGTGTGGTAGAGACATGCGATCGTATGGGGTAATTTCATTTGTAGGAGACATGTATTATGGTGTTTGGGGGAGAAGTGTCGTGCTTCCTGTAACGTACTTTCAATTGGTTCGGCAATAAAATTATGTACGTAAATATCTATATGAGAAATAAAGAAAACGGAGTAAAGTATTAACAACTGATGAATCTTGGTGAAAGACAAATGATCGTTGTCCTATTCCTTTTAACTTTTTCCGGATTCTGGAAATCAATATAAAAATATCTATGAAATGACCAAGATAATGCACATGCCTAAGCTATACCCACAGAGATGGAGTCAATATGTCTGGAGTGAATCCTAGTAGCCTGCATCTGAAACACTCCCCGGAGGTCCATACAGGTTGTACACAGACCACATCTTATGAACGATGTTTCAGATGTTCACAGACAATGTTGTTTACTTGATGACTCGCATTCCTGAAACAGCTAGGGTCCCCAGGTCTGAAATACTCTAATGAACTGTGGTAGCTATAGCTCAGTTTGCCCCGCAGCCTTTGCATCCCCCTGTCCTTCAAACAGCACTTTGCTTTCCTTGGGGATCTTCTCCCTAGTTCACAATTTGAGGAGAGATCGACAGAGATGACACCCACCTCACCCTACCTTTCAGAAGCATGCACCTATATAAGTTTTCTGTGCTGAATAACAATATATCCTAGATTAAATGGCTTAAAACAGCATATATTTATCATCTCAAATCGCTGTGGGCCAGGAGTGTGAGCACAGCTTAGCTGGGTCTTCCACTCGGGTTTTTACCAGGCTGCAGTCAAGGAGTCAGCCAGGCTTCCAGTCTCATCTGAGGCTTGGGTTCCCTTCCAAGCTCATTGGTTGTTGGCAGAATTCAGTTCCTTTCAGCTGCAGCACGGAGGCCTTCAGGCACCAGAGATGCCCATCATTCCACCACATGGTAGTTGGCTTCCTCAAGGCCATCAGGAGACCACTGCTTTAAGTCTCTGACCCTCTGTTAAAGGACTTACTGGATTCAGTTAGGCTGACCCAAAACAAACTTTCTGATTAACTCAAATTGATATGGGGCCTGAAAAATCCCTTCATTTTTGTCATATAATATAAGCTAACCAAGGCAGTGACTATCCAATCATATTCACAGGCCCAGCCCACATTCAAGGGAGGGAATTATACATTGTGTATACTGGGGGCGAGAATCTTGGGGCCCATCTTAGAGTTCTGCCCACCACGGCGCCCGTGGTGCTAGCTTCTGCGATGGCTTTCAATGATCACTCCCACCTCCTGGTATTCAGACCCCTCTATGGTCCTCTCCCACATTGTTTACCAGGGTTGGTCTGTGTGACCAGTAGAATACAGCAGAAATTATGATATATCACATCTGAGATTAGGTTATAAAAGACACCATAGCTTCCATTTTGGTTTCTTCCACTCTCTGATCACACACCCTTAAAGAAGTCAGCTGCTCCGCTATATGAACAGCCCTGTGGAAAGACCCGCATGGCAAGGAACTGAATCTTCCTAGCAATGGTCACACGAATGAGCTTGGAAACAGTTTCTCCAACCCCTTCAGACAACTGCAACCCCGTGAGAGACCCTGAGCCAAAACCATCCAGCTAAGCTGCTCTCAAATTCCTGTCCCTCAGATACTGAGACGATAAATGTATGTTGTTTTCAGCTGCTAAATTTTAGAGCAATTTGTTATGCAGAAGGCTGCTAATAAACACGTGACCCAGGCCCGACTAGTCTGGGAAGAGTGAAAGATATCCTTGTCCCTCTTCCCTAGCAGCATGGGAGACACACATGTGCAGCACGAGTTAATGAGCCTGCCAGGAGAGGGGCAGAGATCAAAAGTAGTTTGATGGTTCAAGAGCAGCAGTGGTATTCTTTTAGTCTCTGGATCCAGCCAGGTGTGAATTAGTGCCTTGCCTGTTGTTCCCTGTATAATGAGCCAATGCATTCCTTTTTTTCCTCCCTTTAAGTTCAGAACCTTTAAAGTACATTTGGATCTGCTGAAAACATTTTAGCCCTCTCTCCAACTCCCGCAAGTGTGAATTTATACTGATATGCAACAAAGTAAAGCCAAAAACAGTAATTTTTTCCTTCCCCCTCCCACCCCCACCATGACAGCTGTGATTAAGCTGGTTTGAATCTGATTTCTGTCACTTGCAACCAGGAGTTCTGACTCAAAAACCCTCTGTAGGATCAGTTTCATGACTCACTTTGGTCATTTTCTTTTTTTATGGCAACTTTTCCTCAAGGTCATATTGGCTGATCCTGAATCACGTGTTAGGTTGTGCTTTTCAGGTTCCCTGGAAAATAACTTCTGTTTACTTGTGCTTCTAAGAAAGCTCCTATAGCATTTTCTCCTAGGAAAGTCTTAACATGCTGAGAATATAGCAATTTGACTAAATGATCTACATTTATTTCAGGATAAATTTTCTCTATGGTGTATGGCTTTTTGCTTCCTAACTTAGCTAATCAAACACTCTCTGGGTACTGAGCCAACTGTTCATGCTGAAGCAGCCTGAGCAGTCATTGTGAAGAGAAACACAATAAACAAATCCCACGCATGAATCAAGCAAAAATTCTGAGTTCTAAGATGTAATTTCTCCATACTTGCTGCTCTAAGTGCAAAAGAGTCTTTACAGACCTCATATTTAACCCATAATTCTGCCTCCTCCCAGTTCGGAACCGCAGCAATGAGTTAACACAAACTGGGATCTTTCTCCATGAGTCCCCTCCCCTACACAACAAATGCCATTGTGATTTTCTGCTATCACCCTAATGCCACAACCAAAGTGACACATGGATAATGCATTTCTAAATTTATAATCATTAGGCAAAGTAAAAAAATGCCATTCCCTAATTGCCCTCCCGCATAATTCCAAAATTTACCATTTTTCAGAATAGTATAGTACACAAAGTGTGAAAATTCACCTCAAAAGCATCATCTCTTATCAAATCAATTTCTTTAAGTTGTCCTGATGACCATTCACAAACCTGCTCCTAAAGGAAAAAAACAAAAACCCCCAAAACCTCAAGTTCAATAATCCTATTAACAGTTTTTGCGTTTTGGTCAAAATATTCAGAGCAGCCAGGAACCGAGTTGAGAGCACTCAGAGGAATTTGTATAAACAATATCCTGCATTTTTGCCCCTAAAGAATGTTCTCCGTCTATCATATCTGTTTAAATCAGAAACTCTAGGACTGACTACTTGGGTTCAAAGCCCAGGTCTTCCATGTAAAGCTGTGTACCACTGGCCAAGTTTCCTAACTTCACTCTGCCTCAGTTTCACATCTGTCACACAGGGATAATAGTAATATCCACCTCGAAATCATTGTTATAAGAATTACCTTTAATAATATTTGCAAAGTAATTAAAATATTGCCTGGCATACAATAATTATTGAATAAATAGCTGCGGGGATCATATTGACACCTGATTGTGTATCTCCCCACTTACCATAGGAAGTGCTCCTTAGGCTTTAGTATCATTCAAAAGAGGCATCACCATCACATCTTGTGTAGAGTTAGTACTCTTCTACATGCTGTGTGGATGAAATTAGATTAAAGTAATCTGAGAGTGTCAGTGCCTCACATGACTAGCAAAATAAAACATAAATCCTCTTTGGAATAAGATATTATATCAAGCCAAAAATTATTTCTAGAACAGTTTTGCAAATACAATGTCTGACACACAGTAAAAAGTAATCAGGCACTCAGAGACAAGAAAGCAATCAGACAGAAATAATTGCAAATAAAACTCACAAGCACTTCAGATATTGGAGTTTTTAGATATAGATTTTAAAATAACCATACTTGTTTTGTTCAAAGAGACAAGACAAGATAAAGAATTTTAGCAGAAAACCATAATAAAGACCAAATAGAAACTGTAAGATCTGGGAAATCATTGAAATTAGCAACAATTGAATAGATTAATTTGACTAGACAGTTAAAGAGAATTAGTAGCCTGAATATTCATTGGTCCAAAAGAACTATTTAGGATGAAGCAAAGAGAAACAGAAGGATGGAAATATTAGAAAGAAAGATTAGAAATAGGATACAGTGAGAAGGCGTAACATAGTTTAAGTGGAATTCTAGGAAAGGAAAAGGAGAATGTGTAAGAATTATTTGAAGAAATAATGGATGAGAATTTTCTGAAACTGAAAGACATTAATTCATAGATTCAAGAAGCCCTATAAACCCCAACCAGGATAAATAACCAGGTTCATCATAGCAAAATGTTAAAAAACAAAGAGAAAGAAAGTTTTAAGGCAGTCAAAAGGAACAAAAAAAGGCAGGTAGTCTTCAAAAGACGAACAATTAGGCACGTGGCTGACTTTTAAACAGAGGTAATAGGAACCAAAAGATGAGAATATCATCTTCAAAGTGCTAAAAGAAAATAATTTCCAACCAAAAATTAAAACTCCCAAATTATAACTTCTAACCCCAAATTATAGCAAACATATATTTCAAGAATAAAGTGAAATAATTTTCAGACACACAAAACAGAATTTATAACCAGTAGATCTGTATTAAAATAATTATTTAATCCCAAAGGCATGCTTTTCAGGCAGAAGGAAAATGATAACAGGTGGAAGTTCAAATTCAGGAAGAAAGGAAGAGTAATGAGTATGTGGTGAATTTAAATAAGTAGCTAGCTTTCTGCCCATGGGTGCCACTGAGGAAGCATCTTTAAAGTCTCTCTTCCCACTGTGGTCATGTCCAAGTCACATTCTCCTTAAGAACCTGAACAGCTGCAGAAGCTCTTCATCTGCTGGTTGAGCTTTGAAACAACTGATGAGAGTTTGAGGAGCCATTTGAAGCAATGGGGCATGCTCATGGACTGTGAGGTAATAAGATAGCCAAACACCAATTGCTCCAGGGGGTTTGGATTTGTCACATATGCCACTGTGGAGGAGGTAGATGCAGCCATGAATGCAGTGCCACACAAGGTGGATGGAAGAGTTGTGGAATAAAAGAGAACTGTCCCAAGAGAAGATTCTCAAAGACCAAGTGCCCATTTAACTGTGAAAAAGATCTTTCTTGGTAACATTAAAGAAGACACTGAAGAACATCACCTAAGAAATTATTTTGAACCATATGGAAAAATTAAGTAATTGAAATCATGACTAATTGAGGCAGTGGCAAGAAGAGGGGCTTTGCTTTTGTCACCTTTGAAAAGCATGACTCCATGGATAAGACTGTCATTCAGAAACACCATCCTGTGAATGGCCACAACTGTGAAGTAAGGAAAGCCCTATGGAAGCAAGAAATTGCTAGTACTTTATCCAGCCAAAGAGGCTTAAGTGTTCTGGAAACTTTGGTGGTGGTTGTGGAGGTGGTTTTGGTGGGAATGACACCTTTGGTCTCAGAGGAAACCCTGCTGGTCACCATGGTGGTAGCCATGGTGGTGGTGGATATGGTAGCAGTAGGGATGGCTGTGATGGATGTGGCAATAATGGGAGCTATTTTGGAGGTAGTAGAAGCTATGATGATTTTGGCAACTATAACAATCTTCAAATTTTGGACCCACGAAACAAAGAAACTTTGTAGGCACAAGGTCTGGCCCCTATTGTGATAGAGACCAACTCTTTGCCAAACCATGAAACCAGGGTGGCTGTGACAGTTCTGGCAGCAGCAGTAGCTATGGCAGTGGCAGGAGGTTTTAATTACTGCCAGGAAACAAATCTTATCAGGAGAGGAGAGCCAGAGAAGTGACAGGGGAGGTACGGGTTACATCGGATTGGTGAACTCAGTCAAGCACAGCGATGGTAGGGCCTAGCTACTACAAAGACATGTTTTAGACAATATTCATGTATACGGGCAAAAAACTTGAGGACTATATGTGTGACTAATTGCATAGCAGGTTATTTTAGTTTCTGTTCTGTGGAAAGTATAAAGCATTCCAACAAAGGATTTTAATGTTGCAAAAAGATTTTTTGCAGTCATGCTGTTGATTGCTAAATGTAATCGTCTGATCATGCTGCTGAATAAATGTGTCTTTAAAAAAATAAACTAATGGCAATGAGGTTTAAAATACAGATGCTTGAAATATAAATTAAACACATTATTGACGTTCTTATTTTAAATATGAATTAAAGACAGAATTAAAGGTCATGACAATGACTTAAGAGTTTAGAAGGGGCTAAAAGGAGTTGAGCTGTCTAAAAGGAGTCTAAGGTCCTTTCACTGCTCATTAAAACCAATTAATATAAGGTTTTAAGAACCAGTGAGGTGTATCATAATTTTTTGATTCACAAGGAAAAAAACTATAGAAGAATGTAAAACTTCCAAGGTAGTAGAGGAAAAAAAAAAATAGAATTTTAAATTTGCAGTAAGGCCCAGAAACAAGGAAATTTGGTGGAGGCGGGGGCAGAATAGATGAGACAAGCAGAAAGCACTGAGTCAGACACAAACAATTCATACTGTAGGATTTGCATTGCCTGAAACCCTAAAAACAGGCAAAACTAAACTATAATATTTAAAAATACCCTCTTAGGCAGTAACACTAAAGAAAAGCCAGGAAAGGATTACCACAGAACTTAGAACTGGTTTCCTTTGAGGGAGACAGAAGGTGGGGACTTGGCAGGGACATGTGTGACCCTTGAGAAAGGCTAGGCAGGCTTTATTGCTTGGCTAACCAGGTGGTCCCCTGCTGGGCTTTTGTGCTCATTCACTTAGCTATATTTTGTCCACTTCTCTGTATTTATTCTATTTCCACAAAAAAATAAGAGTTTAGGGAGATCTAAAATGTGATGGTAAAATCTTAAGAAATATATAGTTAAATAAAGTACAGAACGGCAAAAATGGTATGCTCTTGTTTATGTTTAAAAAGCTCACACACTCATATGCATGCTTGTGTTCACATAAATAATTTTGAAAACAGACATAATAAATTTAATCTGGCCCATTGCCTCTAAGAGGGGAGACTGGGACTCTGGTTGTATAGGAAGCAGGGGCTAATTTTTATCTATATGCTTTTACTGTGAAAATAAACTAAATTATATTTTTTAATAATCTAAGTTTCACCAACCAGTCAGTTAACTGAAAAACAACAGGGTTACCATTTGATGAAATCAATGTTTTCAAAATAAAGGATTACATTTGGAAATCTTAATTTAAGTCTGGCATTTTTAACCAAGAATTGTAAATCATTGCTAAATTTGTTCGAAAGATGGATCAAATTTTCATAACTGAAAAGAGAAGAAAAGTGGCTTTTATTTTAAATGGATACTCATGAATTGATTACCTTTCCATTTCCCTCACATAAGTGGAGTTGAGATAGGTACAGATAATTTATTTGCATTTCAGCTCCCTTCTAGAACATTGTGATGCTTTCATCTGCATTACAATGGAGTGCTACTAAAAAAGAGGAAGGAAATTTAGGGTAAACCAAATGGCTGAATTTAAGAATCTGCCACAAATCATGAAATTATACTTCAGGTTTTTAGTCATATGAGCAAGTAAATTAGATCAGTATCCAATAACATGGATAATCAGAGTTGTCAAAGCAATTAGAAGTAAATATAGTATGCATTTCAGGAAGTTAGTAATAAGTGGAAAGACAGCACCCATCATTGACAAGGGTGAAGAAATAAGCCCACTCAGGATTTCTGGATTAAGACAGCAGCTTGAACACATGACTCTAATTTTATTTCTTACCACCATAACTCAATAAAAATTTAGGGATAGGATTTTAAAAAAAGATACAAAGCAGAAAAACAAGAGAGGCAAAAAAAAAAAAGTCAGAAAAATGTGGAAACTGGAGAAATATGAGCAAGTAGTAACTTAGTAGACTCAAGAAAGCGAATCTCTAGCTAGTACTGAGAAAATGTTAGTCAATCAATTTATACCACAGAGTGCTCAAAGGGCATAGGAATGGCCGTTGGAACAGGTGCTGAAAGGAAGAAGAAGATAAGAAAACCTCATGTGGGAGCTGTTACTTGCAGCCATCCAATCCAGGAAGGATGGACGCCCTCCCAGTTTGCACGCAGGTGAGATGTCCCGACTAATGATGCATGAACACATCAAGAGATAAGAACAAATTGTTTTATAATGTGGAAATTTCTGGTCAGAGCAAGACAGCACGCAAGCCTGTCTGGAATTGGTTTGAGTGTCTTGAAAGAGAAAGAATGAGAGCAAGTACACTTGGTTTTTTATCAGTTAGGGGTGGCACTAGGGAAGAGTTCACTGCCCACGGGGTTTGAACTTGCTGTTGTGTCAAGGGAAGGAGCGCGCTGGCTTTCTTACTGGCGGGCCCAAATGTAGGAGAAAGGGAAGAAAGAGGTAGGGCGTGAAGCTCTCAGCAGTCAAAAGTTTTTGTTTTTTTAAGTAGAGTCAGACTCTATTACACTATTTAAGAAGTTAAACCTCCCAGATTCCCTCTTGCACTCCACTTTGCTGAGCTATTGTCTCTTCTGATTCTGAGAGAAATCTGGAGGCTTTTTCCCTGGAGAAACTGAAAACAAGAATGTCTGGACTGACAGTCCAAGCACAGATTAAAATCAGGGTAAGAATTAAGTCATCCAATGTGTATACCTAATGCTGAATAGTGACCCTGGCCATCCCCCAGCCTGCATCGCCCTACAGGGACCTCTGCTGAAAAGTGTGGCCCACAGTCCAAGCTGTCAGAGCCTCTGATGAGCTTTTAGATTCCCCCAGTATTAAGCAGACATTCAGGGATTACCAGATACTTTGAGGAAAGCTCCCCTCTCATAGAAGACAGAAATTAAAACAAAACCAACCTCTCCCACAAAAAGACATCTTGAAGTAAATAAAAAATGCAGAGGTGGGGGTGGTGGTGGAAGTGGAGGAAATGAGCAAAACCAAGTGAAACAGAACAGACACCCTCAGAGAGATAAGAAAATGTTACATCCGTAAAAGAGGAACCAGGATACCATAATAAATTCAGAGAACAAAAAAGGCATCTTGAATTGAAAACATAAGAGCAAAAGTGAACTCATTAGAATGGTCAGAAGATAAAGTAGAGGAAGTCTCCTAGGTAGTGAAAAGCCAAAGACAGAAAATAGGAGAAAAAGAGATAAAACTGGATGACACAACTCCAGAAAGAAGGAGGAGGAGGAGGAGGGGGAGGGGGAGGGGGAGGAGGAGGGAAAAGAAACAGCAGAAAACAAAATTATTCAGGAAAAGTTCCCAGAAAGATAGGAAGTAAATTGCTATTATTGAAAAAAGCTTAATGAATAGAAGTGGTGGATGGAAAATATCCAAAGATACTCCATTTTGAAATTTCAGAACACTAGAGACAAAGATCTTACCAACTTCCAGGAAGAGAAAGCAGAGAGAAAGGATTAGGAATCACAGGGGCTTCAGACTTTGCAGCACCATGACTTGCAGGCGAAAAGAAAACGCAGTCATGTTCAGAATTCTAAATGAAAATTACTTGTTAACCTAGAAGTATAGTCAGACACTCAAACTTGGGACGGCAGAATGACATTTTCAGACATGCATAGCCTCAAAAAAAAAAAAAAATAGTGTACTACCCATCTTCCTTTTAGGAGAGCTGTGAAGGGCTTACCAGGAGGATAGTGGACATCCCAAAATGCTAGCTGGGAAATGGACCAGTCTGGACAGTGCAAGTGTAGACAGACATGCTACAGACCATTATACCAAAGCAGTGGGCATCGTGGTCCTAGTCTTTTTTCTTTTTTTAAAAAAACAGCTGGAGAAATGCCCTGCAGAGCCTGACCCAGATAAGAATCTGGTGATTTTGACAATTTGCTAATAAATTTCCTGTTCTTTCTTTCAGGTCCTGCTGCCTAGATCAGCTGTGGACATTTATTCATCCCACCAAAGTATTCTGCTTTGACTGACTTCTGAGAACTGGAACAAGCTCAGCAGCAAGAAACCCATGCCAGGGCAATTCACTCCACTCCCACTGATCATGTGTTTAGTGGCTAGTTTACACTACAGTCCTCCCTAATTTATAAACTGGTGAGCCTCAGATTTTCTAGAACTCACTCATGGGCTCTCACTCTGAATACCCCAGAAGGCCCTCTTATAAACTAGCAGGATGCAGAAGCCTACGACCCTGAGACCACTGAGTTCATTCTGTCCTGAAACCTTCACCTAACAGTGGTGACCATACTCTCCTCACATAACTAGCTTTGTATTTGCCACCCACAGTTAAATATTTAAGACTATATAGAGATACACACACACTCTATCATTAAACTATCAAAACTATAAAGAAAATGAAGGGAATGCTTAACCTTAGATTCTAGACTGGTTACTTGTGGGGAGGGGGAGGTGGGGAAGGGCAAACACAGGAGGATTCTAAATCCTATTTCATAACCTTGGTGGAGGATTCAAGGGTTCTTTGGACTGTACATTTTACACATAATTTCACACACAAAAAATAAAGGAAAAACAAATAAGCCTACTCATGGAAATGGTTGAAGTAGAAATTAGAACAAACATCCTGGACGACTTCTTGGCAACAAATATCAAAATCTTTAAAATTGGGCATGCTTTTTGACCCAGCAATTCTACCTTTAGAAAATATGCTGTGAAAAGTTAAGACAATGGACATAGAATAGGTAGAGACTTTGCTAAATCAGAAACAGTTAAAAATTAGGACCCTAAAACACCCAATCTTGCAGAATTGATTAAAATGAGCGGGCTATTCATGCAGTTGACCATCATGCAGTCGCTAGATGTGATGCTGTTTACTGACACAGGTAAAGTCCACATTACACTGTAATTTACTTTCAAATACTTAAGCATAGACCATGCGATATGTGCATGTACTGGTTTTAATCTACTCCCCAGGGTTGGTTAGTGGGCATTTGAAGAACCCTGTTCAAAGCAAGCACTCTAGAAGTCTGTGCTTTAGAAGCAGCTACTATAAGTGCTTCAAATGATAACTAGCTCCATCAGTGTTGCAGAACTCACTAACTAGCATAAGAGATGCTCAAATACTTTTTCATTGGTAAAATGTATAAGCACGTCTGCTCTTGCACAAATAGGAGTACAACAGAAACCCATAGACACAGAAGTGGTTAGCACTAGAATATTTCAGTGTCTGCTTCTAGTAAACTTGTCATGAAAGAAAGTTTGAGTACCTAAGAGAGAAGAATTTGGTACATCACCAAGCTTGATGAACAGGTTTTATGACTCTTTATGGTCACTTGCTAAATGTGTGCATTAGTTTGGGTCCTTCTGAGAAGCAAATGCCAAAGCAGGTTAATTGCAGGAGATTTACTGGGAGAAGGAGGAGGAAATTGGAGAGGGCAAGGAGAATCTTCAGACCATAATGAAAGCCTGACACCTGTAATAAAGGAAGATCAGGTGGGAAGAGTCTCAGATTACATACAGTGAGGTTCTAAGAAAGTTTCAGCCAGACATATGGAGAGGTCTTATGCCAAAGTCACCCAACTAGGGAATCAGATCTCTCATTAATACCCCCAACTGAACAGCTGGCACTGCCAGTTATGCTCCCCACAGCAGGAGGCCTGAGTATTCTCATGGTTGCCATAGTGTGTGGCAGAATTCAGACTAAGGCAAACCACTTAGCAGAAAGACTGTGAGTGCCCTCATCAACAATCTAATCATTGGAAACAAGAGATAACTACAAAAAAGAATCTGATGGTTGTAAAATGGCCAAGTTAGCCAAAACCTATTCCCAATAATATTGTTAAGTAGGTCAGAGGGTTTCCATATGCATAGGGTATGACTCCATTGTTTTAAAGTCAAATATGTGATATGGTAGAGGTTAAGAAGTATTTTACTGACTACCACTACAGTTCCTTCTAGGGACTTTACCTGCTTCCCATCCAGATTCTCAAATCCTGGGCTATATTAGCAAGGCATTTTTCTAAGGCACAGCGGATAAGAAATAAACAAGAATTTGGGGTCTGGGAAGGCAAGAAGAAGAGAAGGAACAAGGTAGTCGGTGGCCAAAGGACTTCAAGCTGCCTAGTGAGTGATATTGTGTGTGTTTGGGGAGAATGAGGAGAAGGAGCTGTTTGCTGAGTGGAGATAAGGAAATAGCTACAAGATGAATGAAGTGAGACATGATAACCACTGTTGACAAAGAGACAAAGACAAATCTGAGCCTCTGAGAAATTCCAGAAATCTTGGGGCATGCACTAAACTTCCCACATGACTTGGAGTGGGAGTACAATCTGATCTAAGGTACTGTAGATTGTATGAGACAGGGTTAACACAACTTATATCTTACTCAAAAATATACACACACAAGATATACACAGGTAGAAAAATACTTGAAACACGAATAAAATGTTAGTATAGTTTCTATACATGAGAGGGTTATGGATATTTTTTCTTCTGTGTATTTTCTAATTTTTCTTCAATGAACATGAATTGGTATAATATAAAGAAGTAGATATTTGGGGGAAAGGAAATAATATGGGTAATCATATATTTCCAGGAACTAGACTGAACATTAGCTAAGTAAAGTCATCGTTTTCAGCATAGTTTCCAAAATAATTGGTCAATTATAAAAGAACTCCATAGAGCAGTTCAATTTACCCTGTAACTTGTGGATGCATTTTGTGGCTACTTCATCTTGGCAGGAATATTTAGGAGACCATATTTGTCAAAGAAGAACTCTTAGTATTTTTTCCCCCATGGCCATAGATGATAGCCTCACTGAACAGTTCTTTGACCAGGACCATTTCTTCTTTGCTTTATAATGAGGTCTGAAGAAAAATATTGCTCCAATAAGAAGTGTAATAAATTCAAAATTGGCTATAGTTAACACTTCTTTATGAAGCAATCTCCCTGTATCCTAGGCTACCTCACCCTCTTATGGCCTTGACACATCAGGGTTCTATTACTAAACTTTTGTACTACTTATGTAAAAATAATAAAGGACCTACCTCAATGACTGGGACATTAAGATATTCCCTTCTTCCCTCATTGCTACTTACCCCTCCACTTGCCTGCTTAATTGTTAAAGCCCATGGATCCATCAATCAGCAACAGCTGGCACTTTGACAGCCTACTAGAAGCAAATGAAGGTCTATTCATTAACAAATTCTTGGCTAAAAGAATGTCACAGATATCCTAACTGCATGCCATATGTCCAACCCTACAGACTCATTAAGTTCTATCCCTGAATTAAGCTAGACCACTGGCCACAAAGCCTTCCTATAAAGGAAAAAAGGCTCCCCTCTTCCAGGCAGACTGTGCCCTATACCAGGGTACATGATTTGGTGAGAGGAACCAGGATTAGATTTCAATTTCTCTATACTCCATGAGTTAGGCATCCTAGTACACTGTTCAATCTGATCAGCTGTCCAGGGCAACATGGTTTATGTGCTTAGAAGACATTAACTTAGTCCCACGAGGAAATCCTGCCACAAAATCATGCTTCAACTTTAAACCTTTACCATCATCATGTCTCTCCAGCCATATTTGTTGAGGGTCTTAGTGGACCAATGTTTCCCAGCTTTTTGGACTAAATTCCCCAAAAATGGCTTTGGGGAACTGACACAGGGCTGCCAAGTTTTATTTGAAAAAGAAAAATAGGACTTAAAGTATGTGATTTACTAAGCATAGTAATTTCAAAATAAAAGGCCAATATTTTTCAAGCAATAAAAGCTATCTACTTAAACCCACATTTATACTTTGATAAAGTAAAGCTAAATCAATGTGTTAGGATACAGCGGACCTAGCCGTCACTGCCTGCCTTTCCAGTGTCCTCTGTGTCACTCTCTTAATGCTGGCTGTCTTTAGGTTCTCTAGCTCACTCCACCACTTCTCTTAGTCTCTGAACCTGGTTGGTGCCTATTAGTCTTTCAAGACTCAGACTGGGGAGTTGGGGAAGGATTCTAAGCCAGAGACATTTAAGCAAATTTAGCAACTGTTACTATTTTCATAAATGATACAAAAGAAAAGTATAATTGGTTATATATCAATAGATTTAATATTTATCACACCTGCTAGACTGTGAGCTTCATGGAAGAGTCTTCATACCCACGTAATTTCCCCCCTGTCACCTGACTCAGAATCTGGCCAAGTAATAGGTACTTAAGTATTTGTTGAATGGATTAAACCAACATCCTTCATAGAATGTTCTCTATGAGAGATCTGTGTTTTGAACCAGAAGAACTTCTTCCTTTCTTTTGAATATTAAAGATTATATAATTGGTTTCTTGCCTTGCCCTGTTTCCTAGAATCTTAGACACAGGTTCATATTACATCACAGCAACTGTGTTTACTTTTCTGGTTGGAATATTTACTCTGTTTCCTCTTTCATCTCTCTCTCTCTCTCTCTCTTTTTTACCCTTTATTATAGGCTGTTCTAAGCCATTTCAAATTTCAAAAAGATGCAGGGTGTAAATAAATAGAAACCTTTTATAATGCAATAGCTCACCTGTTCCTGAAATAAAATGCTGACATTTCAAATGTTCCTTATTGTAAAGGTTAGATGATTAAATATATTCCTCTTCTGCTACCTCAGATTATCCAAATAAACATCAACCACACAAATAGATCAGGCCTGTGAATGGAGGTAGTTTTAAGGGCCAGGTAGATATTTGAAAACCAAGAGAAAAGAGAATGCAAGTTATAGCATTCTGGTTTAAAAAACAAACAAACAACCATAATAAAACTATACTTCTATTTATGCTTATTATATGCCCTTTAAAAATACCAAGAAAAGCCAGCTGCCAGCTGAGGTACTTTCCAAAGATTTCCAAGAAGCATCAAGACGCTATTTCTCCCATAAATCTTATGTAGGTCTGCTATTAACATTCTAAATGGATTAGAATAGCTCTCTCTGGTTTGGTAAATAACACTTAAAACTAGGCCAAATATCAATTAAGCTTCAAATTCTGCATTATTTTCTAATAAAGAGGATTAACACAAAATATACAGAGGCTAATAATCCCTAATTGGCTTAATTACTCATGTAAGAAATACATCACCTGTAATGATAGGTCAACAGCTCTGAGAAACTATACTGACACAGACCCTGGGCACATGCTTAGGCTATCAGAGACTGCTACTCTCATTCTATGGAACAGGGCCACCTCTGTCACATGAGAGCATTCTCCAATTGTTGATGCTCCTGTCTCCAAAGCCACAGAACACGCTCAATCAGTATGCACAGCACTTTTATGGAACACCCAGGGCTCAGTTCTGAGCTCAAAGCTCTTTTAAGGGTAGTGAGGCAGAGAAGGCACCCCCGACACACATCTGATGAGCCACCTTGAATTTAATCTAATTCCACAGGGCAAGAGCCTCTGATAAAAGGCTTAACCTAAGTACAAAAGCACCATTTTCAACCCATCTGGGAAAATAAGGGTGTTTGTTCTTCTGAAGAGCTAAAAAGAAATTTTGGCACAGAGCCTGGCATCTTGCTTCGTAGGCGCAGCAACTTTTGTACTCAGATGAGTAGGGGGGAAAGTCCCAACTCAAGAGTGGCAGTCTCCTTTGGCGGTGGGAAAACCTTAGCCTGCTGTCTATACCAGCAGGTGTTACAGTCAGCAGGAGGCAGGTGAGAGCAGGGGCTACGGAGTCAGGCCCGGTTTTGACTTCCAGCTCCAAAATCTGCTAGTCACATTGCTGATAATGGGATAATCTTTCAACTGTTTCCTCGCCTGTGAAATGGAGGTTCAGGTTGGTGGAGGACACAAATAGTCTCTTTAATCCTCACATCAACCTGATGAAGTAAAGTGTCTTACTCTGTAATAGGTACACAAATATTTGTTCACATTCTGCCACCCTCTCTTCACCTCCTCCTGCCTCCCTAGGTTTTCTACGGACAAAGAGAAGTTACAGAAGAAATGGAAAAAGGAGCCATGGGTATGCCTGCCCTAAGGCATCTGGGGCCAGTGCAGACCCCTCCCGTCCCCTGCCAACCTCCCTCACCCCCAGTGTTCTTATCCTATTTAAAAATTGGGAAGCATTGAATTTTGAGAATAGATTCGAAAGGGGGAAGAAATCCACAAAATGGCAAAAGGCAAACCTAAGGATGTGAGAATGGAGAAAACTTCTGTTTGTTTAAAGAGAGAGTACAGGGCCATGAATTTGCTTTCCTCCTGATGATTAGAGTAGGCGCTCATAAGAATATGGAATGGGTTCTACAGTTGTTCCCAACCTCCTCTAACTCTTTCTCCCTTAACCGCTTTCTCTGTATGAAGTATTTTTATAGGCAGAACTGTTAGTACAAGAGATTGATTGCCAACTTGCTAGTGTTGTGGGCACAAAGGTTAAAAAAAAAAATCTGTGCCCACACAGTCCAATCTAGCAGAACTAAAGGTTTATGCAATTACACTACACCATGGCGGTAATTACACTCCATCACGGTGGAGTACTAGATTCATGCCAGGAACAATGGACACACACAAGAGAAAGTAGTACCCGCTCTGTGAAGGGATCATAGTCCCTCAAAGATAATAATTGAATATGCCTTGCAAATTAATGATTTAGTTGAGGTCTGGAGAGAAAAGGGAGGAGCTTTCATGAAGTCATCATAACCCTGAAAAGAGGTACGATAAGAGGTCAGTTCCAAAACTCCCTGAGCTTCCATTTCCATGCTAGTAAGTTAGGACTGACTTGCCCAAAGGTCACAGAGGTTAACTTCTAGGTGGCAAAGAGCCAGACCTTACTCCAAATCAAGTCTTTTTACTCTCCATGGCCATCACTCACTCTGTACATGCAGGTAGGATCCATACACATGTCCCGCTTAGTCCGCCTCATACTCTGGCCACACTGTAGCAATGAGTTCTGCAAAGATTTCAACCAGTTGGCTGCAGAGGCAGCCTGGGGCTCCTTGCCTTGAGACCATACCACTGCCCAGAGAGTTCTGAAGTGGAGACTGGAGAGGGCCAAAGGAATTCTCTCAGCATCCTCCCCAATGCATGCACACACAACCCAGAAATTGAGGAGGAAATGTCCCCGGGGGAAAGGAGATGGATAAATGCTCTGCCCCCTCTCCTTAATTGAATGGTTCTGAAACACATTTCCTAACATTCCTTATAAAATCCCATAGTATTAAGCACAGTTACCAGCAGTGGTGACCTAATCAATAATGCATCTGTGTTGACCTCCTTCCTTCTTTTATTCCTGGTTTTACTCCCCCTGAATTGAAGTCCTACTCATAGCACCACAAGACCACCTGTACCAGACATTTTCCAAAAAAAGAGAATTATGTATGACTCAAGTCTGAGAAAAACTGCCTTCATATAATTATCTCACAGAGTTTATATTTCTAGTCTTAGGTCAGACTTACATTTCTAATTAACCCACAAGTATTTGTACTCTTGAAAACTCTTGGGGTCTCATGCTCAAATGGTCAAAAATACAGTACCATCTTTTTGCCATGAAATCTAATCTCTCCAGACCTCCTTAATTTTGGTAAGATACTATTTTTCTCCACGATTGTAAAACTGAGTCCTTCAACAACTGTCCATTCCTCAAGGATATTCAGCTATTGTTTTATCCCTTCTCGCTGTCACTACACTGTTGGGAATTATAATTGATGCTCTGTTCACAACCCCACCTTAACCACCTCACCAGATTAACAGATTTTCTCTATTCCCTCTGTAAAATATACTTAGTTCAGGTTACCCTGGAGCATAGCCAGAGATGGGGGTTACCATGTAGTGGAGTTACTGAGGGTAAGCTTTCAAGAAAAAGCTGTAAGGAAATGAGAAAACAGGGCAGAGAAGGGGAAGAAGAAACCAAGCAAAGATGGGCTTGGCCAAGGTCTGGTCTCTAGCTCATAGCAGGGGAGTATTGGAGCCTGCGTAGCAGTAAAGGGCCAGCTTTCTATGTCCTTGAGTCAGTCATTGATTGACCATAGACCACCCCCAGATGGAACAACATAGCTTCCCAGGCATCTCTGGGCAAGGGCAAGTGTCTGGAGAAGAGTGCATCATCCATGAGCCATTAGCAGCCAACACTCACAGCAGCTGGACTTTGGGTGTCTCTGCCCAGAAAATGGGATCTTGCCAGACATCAAAAGGGGCACCTGCTCTTGTTGACACCTGTCCATTGACATAGCTGACAGTCTTTAGCATCCAGCCAGGAAACAGCAACACCATAGGTTTTTGGTAAAGAAGAAATCAATTACAGAACATTGGCTACATGGGTGATGACTGAGAAGCAATAGGGGTGAGGGAGACAATCTGGTGATTAACAGTGACAAGAAGCTGCTACACCCCTAAGCTGGAGGGACAACAGAAAAAGGTGGCATAAACAGTTGGGGCTATGTGGAGGGAGTGAGAACCACTAAGAGGATGCAGGGGAAGGGCAGCCTCTCTAGGACACCTCATGAAGCGAGGATGGGAAGAAGAACCTGGCTTCTCCCCTCCCCCTCCCATGCTCCAGTTTTCTGCTTGTGCCTCCCATTGGCCAACCCTACACAGAGGCCAGAGAGAAAAGGAGCCCGGGACATGTGGCTCCTTGCAATGCAGAGTAGCGAAGGGCAGAAGAGAGCAAGAGCCAATAGGCGGGCACTGATGCTCCGCTTCAGTACATCGCACACTTTTGTTCATTCAAACTGATTTACATGCTTACCACAACAGTAGTGTTTTATCATTTTCTCTATTATATAGAATAAACTAGTTTGGAGACATAGAAATCTCTTTAGATTAAAATAGAAGTAATCAAGTCTATGCCAGGTTCCAGTTAATGCAATCAAATTTTTATATGTAGCATGTGTTGTTTCTTCAGCTCAGTTTCTCGTTCCCAAACTGTGGAAAAGACTAAACTTGAAAGCAACACTCCTCTTCCTGCCCATTCCCAACCCCAAATTAGATCTAGGCAAAAGGGATAAGAGTTGGAAGATTTTGAAGGTAGCATCAAGAATTGAGTTCCATTCTATTCATAATTTTGGCACAGGCTGACTTCCCAAGATGCTCTTTTTGCTTAAATTTCCATATATATCTGGGCAACTAAAACTTACTATTTGATATTACTTGATATTTTCAAAATGTTAGCCATCCCTTTAAATGTTTCACCATGCACTAAGTAATAATTAAGCATTAACCACTGGTCCAAATTTAGATGGCACATTTACATGTGTCTTTAATTATTTGTCAATTTGTGTCAGTACTTGAGACTACTCAAGAGACAGTGTAGACACAGGCCATCCCAAGGGGCTTAGCAAAGTGATTACAGGCTTATTAGAAAACACAGAAAGACAAGCCTCCCAGGTGTTGTCTCCCACTTGCAAATCATGCAGCAGGGAAAAACAAACAAACATAGGTTTCATATGAGTGGAACAGTTTCCCAAGTACATATACCTCAGACAGACACATACTCCTGTTTTCATTTGGTAAAGTGATAAGAATAGATTTCCATAAATGTTCTCAACTCCATATTGCTTTAAAACAACCTGGAAGGTCTGTACGTTCTAACACTCTACCAAACCCATAGTGCATTTTGGTAAATGGTAAAAGCTTATGCAAGAAATAGTATTTTTTGTGTAGGCATATTAGCCCCCATTTGCTAAAACATTATTTGTGCTAAAGATGACGACTTAATATGTCTGTTAAATGTTGCATTAAAAAAAAGTTTCTGGGAGAAGGGGAAGAAGCAAGATGGCCAAATGGAAACCTCCAGTGCTCATCCTTCCATAAGAATACCTAATTCAACAACTATCCACATGAGCAAGCACTTTCAGAAGAGCCAAACATCAGGTGAGCGATCATACTACCTGGTTTTCACATTATATCAAAGAAAGAGGGACTGAGGAGGGCAGAAAAGACAATCTTGCCTTGCCTATGGCACCCTCCCACCCCCTGCCAGCAGTGCTGTGCCAGCACGCTGAGTGGAGAGAGAATCTGTGCCTGGGGGAGGGAGAGTGAAGTGACAGTGGGGCTTTGCATTGAAACCCAGGGCCTCCCTGGCACAAGGGAACACAGCACAGGGCAGGCCTTGCCCACAGAGGGAGCATATTGCCCAGCCCAGCCAGAAGGAAATCCTCCACCCTGAAGCCCAAGTTCTTGCTAGCTTCACCACCAGCAGAGAAAGAGCAGCCTGGGGCCTGGACTAAATTCATAAAGCAGTCGAGCTAGAATGACTGCAGTGCTTGGGCAATTCCTGTGGCTGTGATGGCTCAGAGCCAGTGGACTTGGGTGCACATGCCCTAGGGAGGCACCAGCAGCTGTGGCCAAACCAGTTCCTGTGTCACCCCTCCTCCAACTATAGGCAGCACAGCTCAGGGAGAGTCTTCTTCCACTTGGGGAAAGAAAAGGGAAAAGCTCAGAGATTTGTTTTGTAACTTGTGTACCAGCTCAGCCACAGTAAAATAAAGTACCAAGCAGACTCCTAAAACCCCTGAGTCCAGACCATAGTTCCTGGATGGCATTTCTGGGCCCACCCTGGGCCAGAAAGAAACATGTTGCCTTGAAGGGAAAGACCAAGTCCTGGCAGGATTCACCACCTGAGGACTAAAGAGCCCTTGGGCTTTGAAAAACATCACAGGTAGCCAGGCAGCAGCCACCATTGGCTTTGAGTGAGATTGGGCTGGCTTAAGGTGTGACTGGACACTGGTGGCCATGAGGGAGTGCCCACATCACTCCTCTCCCAAATCCAGCAGCCCTGCACAGAGAGTGACAGAAGAGAGTAAGAGACTTTGCCTGGTAATCCAGGGAATTCTCTTATGTCTTACCCAAACTCACCAAGACAGTACCACCAGGAGTCAGTAAGAATAACAGCATTACTGCACTTGGGGCGCCTCCAGTGGTGATACAGCTGCAATGACCAGAGACTTAGACCTCAACACTCAACTGGAATATCTGGAAAGCCTTCTCAAGGAGGACAGGTTCAAACAAGCCCAGACTGAAAATTAAAATAAATACCTAACTCTTCAATGCCCAGACATCAATGAACTTTCATAAACACCAACATCCAGGAAAACATCACCTCACGAAACAAACTAAAAAAGGTACCAGTGACCAATCCTGCAGTGATGGAGATAGGTGACCTTTCAGACAAAGAATACAAAATAGCTGTCCTGAAGAAGCTCAGTGAGTTTCAAGACAACAGAGAAGCAATTCAGAAGCCACTGGAGAAATTTAACAGAGACTGAAAAAATAATTTAAAAAATCAAGCAGTAATTCCAGAGCTTAAGAATTTGATTCACAAACTGAGAAATGCATCAGAGTCTCTTAATAGCAGAACTGACCAAATAGAAGAAAGAACAAGTGAGCTCGAAGATAGGCTATTTGGAAATAGATTCAGAAGACAAAACAGAAAAAAGAATAAGAATGAAGCACACCTATAAGATCTAGAAAATAGCTTCAAAAGAGCAAATTTAAGAGTTATTGGCCTTAAAGAGAAGGTACAGAGAGAGAGATTGGGGTAGAAACTTTATTCAAAGAAATAATAAAAGAGAAATTCCCAAACATACAGAAAGATATCAATATTCAGGTACAAGAAGATCACAGAACACCAGATTTAACCCAAACAAAGCCACCTTAAGGCATTTAATAATCAAGCTTCCAAAGGTCACTGATAAAGAAAAGGTCCTAACAAAAGAAAAAAGAAAAAAACTCAGCTCCAATACATCTGGCAGCAGACTTCTCAATGGAAACCTTACAGGCCAAGAGAGAGTGCCATGACATATTCAAAGGGCTGAAGGAAAAAAACCTTAACCCTAGAATATTATATCCTGCAAAAATATCCTTCAAACATGAAGGAGAAATAAAGACTTCCACAGACAGACAAAGGCTAAAGGATTTCATCAACACCAGACCTGTCCTACAAGAAATGCTAAAAGGAGTTCTTCAATCTGAAAGAAAAGGACAACAATGAAGAATAAAAAATCTTCTGAAGGTATACAACTCACTGGTAATAGTAAGGACACAAATAGAGAATACTCTATTGCTATAATTGTGATGTATAAACCACTTATATATGAGTAGGAAGACTAAAAGACAAAGCTGTCAAAAATAACTTTTTGAAATATACATAGTATAAAAAGATATGGATGGAAACAAGAAGTTTTAAAAAAGGGGGCGGTCAATGAGGTTAAAGGTAGAATTTTTGTTAGATTTTTTGTTTATTTGTTTTGTTATCAGCACAGTTGTCATATATTTAACACATTAACTGCCATATGAGTTGTATTTAACTCATATTAATTTTGAGCCCAGGGCCTCATGAATCATATGTAACTCACACGTCTCTTCACCTTGGGAGCTGTGAGAACTGTTTTTCAAGTTGCATATAACTCATACACAGAAAACAATAAAAAATATTTTTTTTTATTAAATTAGAAAAGATCATTTTGTTTTCAATGTTTTTATTCTATTTTTGAAATAAACACCATGGCCCCAAGGAAAAATTTGTTTTCTAGTGTGGCAATCAGTGTGTTAAAATAATTGGTTACAAAATGTTTTCCACAAGCCTCAGTAATACTGAATCAAAAAGCCTATAACAGGTACACAAAAAATGAAAAACAAGAAATTAAAACACACTACCAAAGAAAATCACTTAACAAAGGAAGACAGGAAGTAAGGAAGGAAGAAAGAAAGAGGACCACAAAACAACCAGAAATCAAGTAACAACATGGCAGTAGTAAGTCCTTGCCTATCAATAATAACATTGAATGTGAATGGACTAAACTCTCCAATCTAAAGACAGAGTGGCTGAATGGATTAAAAAACTAAGAGCTAATCATATGTTGTCTCTAAGAAATACACTTCACCTATAAAGACACACATAGACTGAAAACAAAGGGATGGAAAAAGCATGCAAATGGAAACAAAAAAGAGCAGGAGTAACTATATTTCTATCAGATAAAATAGATTTCAAGATAAAAAATGTAAAAAGAGACAAAGTTATTATGTAATGATAAAGGGGTCAGTTTAGCATGAAGATATAACAATTCCAAATATATATGCACCCAACACTGGTGCACCCAGATATATAAAACAAATATTATCAGAGCTAAAGAGAGAGACCCTAATACAATAATCACTGTGGACTTCAACACTCCACTTTCAGCATTGGGCAGATTATCCAGACAGAAAACCAACAAAGAAACACTGGACTTACTCTTTACTATAGACCAAGCAATCCTCCCACCTTGGCCTCCCAAAGTGCTAGGATTACAGGTGTAAGTCACTGCACCCAGCCCCAAATCCAAATTCTAAATGGTCTCTTGAGCTTTCAAGTCAGCCTTGAGACATACCCATATTCATCCAGTTCTATATCTGCTGAGATGAGAATTCAAATTCATGATCATAAAAGCAAATTCATTCTCACTGCCAATTTAGATGTGGAATGCAGTTCATTCTTAGTGATTAATGACTTTTGAGAATCAGAATTCAGACCATTATACTATAAAAATTTCTCTTGACAATCCAAATGAATTACTGACTTGCCAAGAAATTCCAGAAAAATTAACAATTAAGCCAGCTGATTTTTTCCAACAAGTTAGAGGGGAACAATATGTCATTAGCTTCAACAGAATATGATTGATGAAAATAACACAAATGTATTAGCAGACACTTTTGATGAATTTTGGATTCTTCAGGTACTTTTCTCCCCTGCAGGCAATTTGTAAAATGTATAACTGCTTTTCCTATAAATATCAAAACTGGGGATAAAATAAATATCTTTTATTAATTTATTCTAGAATTTCTCAAGAAAACTATATTTTCTCTGATCTAGGTAATATGAGTGGTATGAGAAAACAAATTTGGAGAGTTAGGGAGAGGGGAAAGAAAGTGCTAATTTAAAAAAAGGGGGGGGGTTGGTACGTCAAAAGGACACAGGCATCAACCTCAAAGAGTCCCTAATGGTCAAAGCTGGAAAATTTTAAGCAGCAAAATAAATTATAATACTGGATTATAACCCAAAGCATTTTAAAATCCATGTGTTCATACAATCATAAATAAATGAATAATTTTCCTTACCAAATAATTTCAAAGTGTGTATATATAAATACATATACACACACACATATACATATACACACACAACATCCTCCTCCAGGACGGGGAGCTTAATTCCCCTCCCCTTGAGTGTGGGCTGGACTTAGTCACTCAATCCCGACAACTAGAGTAAGGAAAATTAATAACTTTACAATGGAAAACATTACATTTGCAATGGCAGATATTACCTTAACCAAGTGATCAAGGTTAAACGCTGTGGGTGATAAGTCATGTTGCCATCACGTGTGCCCCATGCACGATGAGAAGGGCACTAAGTGGGATTCTGTCACAAAACCCACAGTCCCAGTCAAATCATGAGAAAAACACAAGACAGAGCCAAATTGAGAGAAAGTTTACAAATTACCCGACAATTACACCTTAAAACTGTCAAGGTCACAAAAAACAAGGAAAGATGGGGAAACTTGCAGTTTAGAGAAGACTAAGAAGACTGAAGTACTAAATGTGTGTGGTATTCTGGATTGGATCTTGAAACAGAAAATAGAAATTACTGGGAAAACTGGTGAAACTCAAATAAAACTTGTAGTTAATAGTATTGTACCATTGCTAATTTCTTAAGTTTTGACACATGGACCACGTATATAAGATGTTAACATAGGGGAAGATGGGCAAAAGTAAACAGGAACTCTAATATTCTTGCAATTTTTCTGTAAGTCTAAAATTATTTTAAAACTAAAAAGTGTTTATTACTCAGAGCCAAATGACAAAACACAACAGATACAAAGAGGTGGATTGTAGTAAAAGCAATCTTAATAGAAATTTAATCACAAATATTCATATTGAAAAGGAATAAAGGTTGAACATATTAAGTATAAAACCTAAGAAATTAGAAATAGCAAGGTAGCAGGAAAATACAGTAGAAACACAATAGAAAATATTTATACAGATACATTGGAAACAGTTAAAGTCAAAAATTGACAAGACTAAAAAATTGACAATAAATTTCTGACAAAATTAAATGAGAAAAACTATGATGATGAAAAAGATGACATAACTAGAGATAAAGCAGAGATCTGAAAAGATATTGTCAGCAATGTGCTGCCAATGGATTTGAAAACGGTTTCTAGGAATCTTTTCTTAACTGACACACACACAAGATAGAAAGCTTAAAGAGTCTTATTAAAGAACCGGATATTAAAAAACTGAACTTAAAACCTTCACGCACATGCACACACAGGGAGAGAGCGCACACTCAAGAGACCCAGATGGTTGTCCAGGCAGTCAACCAAACTTCAAGGACAATATTACTTAAAACCAGGCAAAAACTGTACAAGGACAAAACACAATCAGCCTATTTCACTCAGGAAAATGGGCATAAAATCTAGACAAAATGTTGTAAACCAAATCTAACAATTTAAAACTGATAATACATCATGACTGTGCTAATCATGTCCTCCAAAAAGCAGACACCAAGATGGGATGAGATGTGCAAAAGATTATTTTAGTGAGGGAAATTCCTGTAAAGGATAAAGAGGAGGAAGCAGAAGACAGTAGGAGAACTTTCCTGTGATGTTAAAGGAGACGGAAGGTGGAAACGGAGTGAAAAGAACTTGAGACTACAGCAGTTCTAAAAGAATTTTGGCAAAATCATTGAGGAGCCCTTGCACCAAAGTCACCCATTAGAAGGATCCCTCCTTAGCATCACCACTGTGCTGATCACAGATGAGCTGAATAATTAGTTGAGCATCAGCTGAGAGCAGTAGCAGCCATGACACAATGGCAGGGATGCACCCAGAGGGCAGCACCCTGGGCTGTCAGTCACCCATACGCCCTGCAGCAGGAGATATGAGCACCACAGTTACATGGCTGCCACAGTGACCAAGTTTTCTCCAGAAATCCAAAGCTTTAGTATAAGATTTATAAATGTTCCTTCAGAACTGAAGGAATAGGTTTTTGTTGTTTTAATTCAATATATTTGTGGTAGTTTGCTATAGGGACCCAAGGAAACTGATGTAATACCTTTATTAGGAGAGAAAATTTTTCTTTCTTTCTTGACAAAGGAGTAGTAGGGAAGAAACGGAAACAAACAACAGAGTTGACTCTACAGCGGAAGCCGAGATTACACAACTGTATCTTAAACTGGGGGAAATCATCCAAATCCCTGATGTATTCTCCCTTAGAGAACTACACAAACACCTCCCCACCGCCCCACTAAATGGTGTAAACACTGGAATGTGATATTTAGTAGATCCAAAAGAAGAGTTCAGTCCAGTTATTTAACAAAGAGTGCACATAGCTTAATGTCCATCCCTGGCCAATGACCTGGGCTAAGAAAATAAGGACAGAACACAAAATACCTAGCCCTCAGTGAGTCCCTTGATGGGAGGTGGTGGCAGTGGTGGTTAGGATAATGGACTATAGGTCTCAGTAAGGAAAAAATAATCAAGAGCCCATAACATACCTACCATGTCAGAGCAATTTGACTGAGCAAAATAAAGAAATGACACACTAAACACGCAATATATACTATAGCCTCCAAATGGGTGGGGTACTAGGATAGCATGCCAAAGTCCAAAACATAAAATAAAGCAAAGCCCAGGCTGGAAAAAAACAGTTCAAAGAACAGAAAGACAACCTTCACTTATATTAGGTCTATACCCTCTAGAAAGTAATACCCAGAACATGTACACAATAAAACAAGTACTCAAAACCAAGCTAAACAAAATGAGGTGAACAAGGGATTGTAGATCTAAGGAAACAAAACATGGACTGGGGTTTCTAGAGAGAGCTAACAATATAGAGCTAGCAAAATACAGAGGAGATACCACTGAAAGACAGCTACCTTAGCAGAGGAAGATTTGAGGTATTCTGATGAATTCAGATGAAAGAAGAGATGAAAGCACTTAGATGAGGTTAAGCTATAGACCACAAATGGAGTGTTATTAGATGAGGTCAAACTACAGAATATAAATGATGCAATATAAGGATAATTGGTTTTGGCCTCTGAAGTCAAGAACCCATCGAGTCAAGTTTATACATAAACAGAAGAAAATTTCCCTGAATGGAAGGCAAAATTGAATCCATGGATCAAAAAAAATCCACATTTCAAGAAAAGTTGATACAAAGTACTCAGGACCAAGACATATCCTGATTAAGCAGCTAAATCTCAAAAGGAGAAGAAGATATTTTCCTTTTTTGCCTAAACAAAGAGGTGGTGCAGGGGTGGAGGAGAAAAAGGACCTTTGACTTCTAAAACTGGCCTTTGACTTCTCCACAAAAGACAGAGTATGCTGGTTCCATGAGTTTTAATTTCCAGTTAGGATGTGCTGTTTTCAGGGAGAGCACCAGCCCAGAATAGAAAGCAGCACCGGGAAGAAGTAGTTCTATTAAATGCCCCCAAGGAATTCCTTTTCTCCTCTTCCTTCCTACCTACTCTCACTTGACTTCAAGGCCTTGTTGCATAATCTCTGCTGCGAGTTAGACCTCCAAAAACATTAGGAAAAAACACTGCCCGAGAGAGCATCCATTTTTAGTCTTAGCAAAATCCCTTGTGGCAAGGAAATACTAAAGGAAGTGGCTGCGACTTGAATTGGGGAAAAAATAAAACCCTGAAAAACTAATTCAAAAAAGCATTACTTTTTTGTACAGAACTGAACAGAACTAAAGGTTTTGGAATGTCAAAATCAAGGAATCCTCACCTGTAACCAGAACAAATCAAAGTACAATTAGCAGGGGCAAAAGTTAGGAGAGATGTTAAATAGTCAATGACATAATGTCTGTTTCGACACACTTTCAGTAGAATAAAAGGGTGTTGAACCTTGGTTAGTAAAATATTAACAGGTTTCTATTTAACCTGGTACTTACTATTAAATATTTCAGACCTATTATCTATTGACTAATTAACCTTCTTTATATAGAAAATGAAATGAGGTAGTCTCTCTTCTAAACTCATTTATATGCCAAAGGTCAGACTGTTAAATCTTCATGTTAATAGTCATTTCCCAATGAGAAAATCAGATTCATGTCATTAGTAAGTGCATATTCTTGTATGAATTAGATAGGGAATGTAAATAGCAACATAGAAAGCAAATCTCAGATTCTTACTTTCCTTATTTCCTAAACCTTTAATACATCTCAATTTTCTTCTATTAGGTCATTAAATTGGAAATGTCTGATTTTGAATAAAAAGTTTAGCTTATTATATCTCAAACAAAAAGCAGTACAATTAATCAAAGTATGCACCTAAACTATCGACACACTTTTGCATCTTAACAGTAGTTTGTTTATGCCAGCAGTGAAGAAGCCTGGAGAGCGAATGGCCACAAAATTGCAAAAGGCGTTTCCCACAGCTTGTTGAGAATGGAATATTTTTTCTTGCAAGAAGTGGTCCAAAGCCGAGAAGAAGTGGTAGGCAGTTGGTGCAAGGGCTGGTGAATACGGTGGGTGACAGAGAGTTTCCAAGTCCAGCCTCTGTTGAGTAACATTGTTTGTGCAACATGAGGTTGAGTGTTGTCTTGCAAGAGGATTGGCCTGTCTCTGTTGACCAATCTTGGCTACTTAATCACAAGCATCCTCATCATTTCATCCAATTGGTTGCAATAGACATCCCCTGTAATTGACTGACCAGTTTTCATGAAGCTATAGTGGTTAGCACCAGCGCTGGACCACCAAATAGACACCATTAGCTTTTGTCGATGAATATTCGGTTTTGGACTGTGTTTCAGCACTTCATCTTTATTCAACCATTGTGCCGCATGCTTGTGATGTCAAAAAGAATCCATTTTTCCTCACATGTAACAATATGGTATAGAAATGGTTCGCCATTATGTCATGACAGCAAAGAAAGACAAGCTTTGAGACAATTTCTCTCCTGATGTTCATTTAATTCATGTGGTACCCATCTATCCAGCTTCTTTACCTTGCTGATTTGTTTCAAAAGGTCCCATATTGTTGTTATAGTAATGTCAAGCCTTGTTGCTAATTTGCACATAGGTTGAGATGGATTCGTTTCCACTGTAGTTTCCAGCTCATCGTTATCCACCTTGATTTCAGGTCGCCCACATGGCTCATTTTCAAGATTAAAATCACCAGAGTGAAACTTCTCAAACCATCAATATACTGTGAGTTTATTAGCCACATCCTTCCCAAACACTTTTTTTTTGGTTTTTTGTTTTGTTTTTTATGGTGAGATTTAGTTTTTTTTTAATTTCAGCATATTATGGGGGTACAAATGTTAAGGTTACGTATATTGCCCATGCCCCCCCATGCCCCGTTGAGTCAGAGCTTCAAGCATGACCATCCCCCAAACGTTGCACATCTCACTTACTATGTTTGTATATACCATCCCCTCCTCCCCCCTTCCACCTGCCCGACACCTGATAAATGTTATTCCTATATGTCCACCTAGGTGTTGATCCGTTAATACCAATTTGCTGGTGAGTACATGTGGTGCTTGTTTTTCCATTCTTGAGATACTTCACTTAGTAGAATGGGTTTCAGCTCTGTCCAGGAAAATACAAGAGGTGCTATATCATCATTGTTTCTTAAAGCTGAATAGTACTCCATGGTATACATATACCACATTTTATTAATTCACTCATGTGTTGATGGGCACCTGGGTTGTTTCTGCAACTTTGCAATTGTGAACTGTGCTGCTATAAACATTCGAGTGCAGGTGTCTTTTTTGTAGAGTGTCATTTGATCTTTTGGATAGATGCCCAGTAGTGGAATTGCTGGATCAAATGGTAGATCTACTTGTATCGCTTTAAGCTGTCTGTGCTACACTGGTTCCATGATGGAACTCATATTCGAAAATAATATGAATTTTTTATTTATCCATGTTTATACAAAAATTGCCGTAGAAAGAATTTGAAAGATAATCACAGCCAAACCATGTGTTTGAAAGACTGAGGATATACCTTCATGATAAAAATAAAACAAGAAATGTCAAAGTGAAATGTCAGAGACATCAACTGTCAAACTTAGTACTTAAGGAAATGGGACGTATTTTACTTAATAAGTATTAGACAAGTAGCCATTGTCAGATGCCTAGTTAAAGGAATGGAATATAAAAGGGGAGCTTGCATTCCTTTTTCCCCTGATAGAGAGGAAGTTTACCCCTCCCTCTCTGTCCTGATAAGGACAAGATGACACTGGAGCTGAAGGAGGGATGTGACAGGGGCAAGGGTCCTAGGAGCTGGTTGTTTGAAAAGCGGCTGTTCTGGCCCACTTACCTACTCCCGCCCCCGAAAAACCCTCTGTAAAACCCACCTCTCTCCCTTTCCTGGCGTGGACACTTTTTTCAGCCTCCACCCATCTGCACCCAGATGCTCAAAATAAATAGCATTTTGCTACACATGAGGCTTCGTGTGTGTCTCTCTCAGCTTCGGACCTAACAATAACCTAATAAAATGAAAATACCAACACAATACCTGAGTTCAGTTGTGTGGACTAAATTAGCTTTATCTTTCATAACGTACAAAGAACACAGGGTACTGAGTTCATAGAAGTTGCTCAGTAAAAGAGAATGACTCAGATTTAAAACTACTCGGTAGCACAAGAGAGACCATAGAAAGGATAAGGCAGGAAGAAAGGAGAAGTGGGAGATAAGGTGTACTGCTTGCTCCCGAGACGAGAGGAGGCAAGACGACCAAGAGGCTGCTTGAGTTGAGACAGACATAGAGCCTTATGAGAAAAGATTATAAGAATTTGCTGAACAGATTAACTACTGTGGGCCACCTTTGAAATTCCAAAAAGGGAAACAATGTAGTGTCTCAAATTAGCCTAAGGAAGAAAATAGGTATATAAGAGACAAGGACGTTTGAAGTAATTGGGGGGAGGGGAGGAAAATACAGCCTATTTCAGGTTGTGGTGGGGGGAAAATTTGGAGAAAGAACTGTGAGTTGAATAGGAGGTACCTTAATAAAAAAGACTGCAAGACGACAACTCTAGAAGAAAGCAAATGCCTTGAAAACAACAAACGTGTTTGGAATTCTCAGAAAAGAAAATGAATAAAAGTGGGAAAATAGAACCTAAGTGTACTTGGTATTCAGTCATCTATTTCTGCCGTCACATCTCTGGAATTCACAGGCAAGACAAAAGGACAATAAGAAGAGGTAAAAAGCTTTTCAAAGACAGCTTGCAGAACTATGTCAGAGCATGCAACAACACAAGAATATATGAGAATTAAAAATTTAATCTACAAAGCACACTTAGGATATACCATTGTTTTGCATATGAAATAAAAAGCTAAATTCAATGACAAAAACTGGTTTGGAGGGAGCAGTTCTCTTCATACTTCACACTCAAATTTTAAAAAAACTAACTCTAAGATCAGAAGACATAAATTAGAAGAGATATTTGTGGATGTATAATCCTTTTCTTCCTTTCTGATGTGAAAGGAAATTCTCTTCTTTCATTTAATTGTAATGCTATGAAATATTTCAGCTGTGTTCGAAGGGAAACCTAAATATTTGATGTCATTAGTCATTTTTGATTACTCTCAATCCCAAGATTAAAGCACATTTAGATAAATATGATAGGATTATCAAAATAAAGTGCTTGAGAATTTAGCATTCTGTTGCAAGCAATAACAACACCAACACCAAAGCAGCACTGGCTTAGACAACAAAGGAAATTTTCTGAGAAACACAACTTCTGTGAGCCTCAAGCCAGCTCGTTCCAGGACTAACGTCACCAGCTCCCATGTCTGTCCTCTGCCTCCTGTGGGTTTGCTCCACATACAGGCTGGCTTCGCTTGTGGTAGTAAACTGGCTGCAGTTGTTTCAGGCCTAACATTCTGCACACCACCAAACCCAGAG
The DNA here is from genome assembly GCA_008086735.1 of Cheirogaleus medius. Taxonomy (NCBI): domain Eukaryota; kingdom Metazoa; phylum Chordata; class Mammalia; order Primates; family Cheirogaleidae; genus Cheirogaleus; species Cheirogaleus medius. The sequence goes on from VBSM01000272.1 coordinate 63,397,986, forward strand.
GAAGGGAACAGGAGTTTCCCAGCACCCCTTGCTAAGAAGAGAAGCTTATTTCCCAGAAGTGCCAGCAAACCGCTTTTTGCACGTCATTGGCTAACCTGAGCTACATTTCTGCCACACCCAGCTCTCTGGCTTTCCCCCGCTCTAGTCCTCTAACTGGTATCTCCTGAAAGCACTGTTTTAATAGGTCACTTGCACCTGAATTTTTCACTCATCAGCTGCTTGCAATGGAATCTCCCATGTGACACAAAGGCAAGCACTGAAACCTCATGGCAGGATACCCTTGAAACCTCTGAGCTGTTTCCTCCCACCCACTCTGCCTCCTGTGTGTGCGAAGGCTGGCACGTCCCATCGGGAACAGGATGGCTTCTTACACGTCTTCTCACACGCGCTCTTTGCTGCGCTCTGTGCCGCTTCTCTCCAACCCGCCCAGCCTCCCACTCCTGTTGCTCCTCTCAAACCTCTTCACTGCGTCCCCTGAGAACATCACCCCACAATAAACTGCCCTTTACCCATAACCTGCTGAGATTCCTGCTGCCTTCCAGCCTCCACTGGAACCTGATTTTTTCCACAAAGCACTCTTTCCCCATCTCCTTTTTCTTCAAAAGAGTTGCTCATTTTCCCATCTTTTCTCCACACTGGAATCTGGAAATAAAGCTGCAATCTCTGCATACAGCGTGCTCTTTCCCTGCCATTGCTTCTGTGTCTTTAGGGCTTCTACACCTCGCCGTGGGAATCTAACTTCTACCCAGGACGATACCTAGCGAGTGTCAATTTAAGTACGTAAGCCGGATGGGGCGTATATGGATGGGTTAGAGTCTTCTTCTTACCTTCATAGGTCTGAAGTTTTTAAGAAATACCTGTGCCCTGGTCATCTCTCTGGGCTTTTCTATGCCCCTCCTTCCTCTGTTATCTATTAAATCCTGATCAGCAAATCTAAACTCTGTGAGGACAAAATCAAGAACTCCAAAACTAGTCACTTCTACTCCACTCAGCTTAGCATTTCGTAGGTGGATTCCTGCCCTTGTTGTCCAAAACTTTCGGCTCCACCCCTGAACCCTCAAACTCAGAACATCCTACCCCTACGGAACCTCTTATCATCCTAATAATTCCTCTCCTTTCTCCCCTCCCACCACACTAACAGTCTTAACATTTCCCAATTCTGACTCCATCAATCGGCCCCATTTTCACTTACACTATTATGTATATTAATAACATATTATTTCCTGGGTCTCTTACAAAAACAATTTAACTTTTTGAGATTTTTTTTTTTTAAAAAAGACTAAACAGTTTTCTTTTCCTTGTCAAATTGATCTTGATAACTACAGAGGTGCTAGTTTAGCGAGCGTGTAATCCAATTAGTAATACGATTTGTTAATTTGTAAATCTCTAAAAGAATGTTCAGCAATTAATGTGATTACTTTATTAGAAGTGATGTTTAGACCTTAGTGTCCCCATAGATAGAAATATTACCAAAGTCAGTCTTAGTAACATTGACTTTGTATAGCTGACAGGACATCGTAGTGATTACAGTTAAGGCAAACAGAAGACGGAACAGAAAGAGAAAGCAAAAGGTTTTTCTCTTCACAAGGTGTTCTCTGTGATGGCTCTAATTGAGGTTAAGTTAGATAGAAAAGATCTCATTTCTCAAAGATGGTGTCTAGGACAGAACCTGAGTGGCCTTGGAGTGGACATCTCACCTGAAACACAAGTATTAAAGAAAGCTGTGAGTGTACACTAGCCTAGCTCCAGATTGTATCTTAACATCTTATTGCTTGGGGACTAGTAGTTTGAACTCTAAATGGCTGGTAAGGAGTGATGTACAATTACAGATTGTAAGATTCCAAGATCAAGGGCTAACGAAGAACACCACCCCCCCTTGCTCACAATTTAAAAGTGAGCCTTTGAAGGGACATTTAACCATTTTTACAGACAAAACTTCTGAAACTGAAGCTATTATAAGAAGCTGCACCTGCTAGCCACATCTTAGTCCCCAAAAGAGAGGGATGCAGTAGAGTACACTATCACAGAGACCTGCTGGAAATGAACCCCAGAGAAAAGAAAGTCTCCAAGGATAAAGTCTATGCTCAAGAGAGAGAAATAAGCATATTTTTGAAGATGGTGGGGGTAAAAGAGGCCCTAAAATATGTACTGGAAACTTTATGGGCTAAATTGGAATTTGAACACATAAACACCACAACTGAATACCAATTGTGTGTATATGTTAGAAAGACCATAATGTATTAGAAAGGAGAATGCAGAGTTTAAAAAACCAGCATAGCAGGATTTTTAGAGTGCCTATGTTTATGGCCTATTAAGTAGAATGGTTGGACCTTTGCTTTCTTTTCTGTCAAAGTCAGGTCAGAGTCCTAGAACGGGAATACCTAATGGCCTTCTCAACTGCAGAAGGCTAAGGAGGATGGGGTTTTTCTTGAGTTTGGTCTTCCCAGGGCTTAGAGGAAGTGAGGCAGTAACTGGGCTCTTTGGTAGCTCCTGGGCTTCTACTATGTAGACTCTGAGAGAAGGGATATTCATTCCTACTAAGCAAGGGAAAGTTTTGCATGTCTGAAGTAGAAAATAAAGTACACAGATTCATTCAAAACCTCAAAGAAGAGGGTGCTGTCATGTAATAGTTCAAAACAAAATCTCCACTCCTAGGCAAGTTTCTGAGAATGTATTTGACATCCTCAGGAGGGAAAACACCTTTTTTAATGCCTTACTGTAATACGACATATACCTGGTTACTGCTGACCAGAGCAAGGAGGAACTGCCCAGGTTCCCTGGCTAATGACCAAGCTGTGATCTCTTCTAAGTGTCTGGAGGAAAACTAAATCCAGGAATTGGTTCCTTCCCCCACTCAGGCCAATGGATAGCACATGCTGGTGGGCCATGTGCTGAACATGGGCATAGCCTTTGTCCACAAACTTTACTTAATTTAAGAACCATCACACTTTTAGGCCACTCAAAATCAAGATATAGAAAAATATTTGTCTGTCTTTTACATATTTTACATTCTGAAATAATATTTATCAGACAATTTCTACATACCAGGTACCTTGCTAAGCACTTTAAAACATTTCCTTTAATCTCCACAGCAAACCTAGGAGCTCCCATTACCCCATTTTACAGATTAGGAAACTATGGCTCAGAAAAAAGTACACAGTTGGTTAATAGTGGAGCAGGAATTCACACCAAGGACTATTTCATTCTGGAGACTACGATCTTGACTACTACACCTTATTATGTCTTTTATTAAAATATGCTTACAAATGTTGGGTATGGCACCAGTTTACTCTTCTGGACAGAAATGATTTCCTCCAAGTTTCTAGGAAATGCGGAAACTCAAGTTTGCTTCGTCAGGTACCAATAACACACAAAAAAATTAAATTATGTCTTAGCACTTTTTTTCTATTGTCCAAAGTCCCAAACAGAAGCCTAATGAGAATTAAATCTTAACTTTTTGAATACTTTTTTAGACATTAAAAATTAGATAAACTTAGTGATTCTCCCTGAGGCAGTGGAAATATCTAGGAAACTTTTAAGTTTCTTGTTTTAGAATTCAAAGATTGCTTGATTCTTCTGCCAAAAAAACCCCACTACTACAGTCCTTTGTGTTCTTTTTCCACCACAGAGTGGGAAGAAAGTGCATCTTTGGGGCAGCTAACAAACCTTTGTGGTGTAACCAGATAAACAATTATTAGTAAGAGTATACACTCACAGATAAAAAGTCCCAGAATACTTTTCAAAACAAACATTTCTCATCCATTCTTCACTATCTTATCAGAATATTAGGACTTTTCCTCATTTTTTACCAAGTTCTTTTATTTGAAATATATCAGCATGATCCTTCAAGACAACCTTTTACTAAGCATTTGTTTTGCACATATGCACTTTACCTAATATGTACACTAAATCAAGTTAAAAGAGCAGTCACAATTTTTTCCTAACAGAAAAATAAAATGTCAAGTAAAAACCATACATATTTGATTCATTCATGCCCGTTTTTAAGGTCTAGGTATAAAAAATTTAGAAATCCTTACCTTATAAATCCATATCTTCTAGTCAAATGCTAAGGAGGCCGTAGAGAAAACATTGAACTCAGGCGTGAGGAGGAGGAATGATGACTATAGTACGAGTTTCTCAGAGAGTAAAGTCTAAAGTATGTTTGATTATTTATCTATAACAGACCAAGAAACCTATGACATCATCCAGGACTCCCTCCTTCAAACTAAGCCCCACCCATAACTGAGTCAGAACAGATTTTTAAAGTCCACAAATCAGAAGGTGCTGTTCTAGATGGTACAATGGATCAGCTGGGCATTGACCTATGGGGGTGGCACACTCTGGTTTCCATGCTGTGGGTCAGCCTTCACCATCAGTGTGACGCAGGTAACTTCCTAGGGTGGGACTGTCTGACCTTCATGTCCCCTGCAAACCTGTTTAGTTTGCTGCAGAGTAGTAAAGAAAATTGTGCAGCTGGCTGCAGTGGGTGCTGACACTTCTTCAAGAAAGAAACATAACCCTACACAAAGTCATAGTTCATCCGCACCTACGATTCTCATTGTAGTTCTGGTTGCCAGAACACTAGGCTTAACAAACTCAGCTTCCGAGAAAAGCCTTCTTTGTAAAGACTTCCCTGAACTCCATGGGAAGAGCTTAGAAGTGCCACACCTTTATGCTATTATACAGCTTAATCTCCCTCCCCCACCCCTTGTGTCACATGCATGCCAGCACAGGCAGTAGTATTGTAGCTAGGAGAAAAGCTGGACCCAGCCTTGTATCCCCAACAACTAGCATTGTGACTACCACATACTAGCGCATAGTAGGTGGTCCATATTTGCTTATGGAATGCATGGGAATGAAAGTTACAAAGGGAACAAAAAAGTTATTTAAGAGGACAATGAGCAGGATGCTTCTGGATTGAAGGATGCCATCCAAACTTTAGCACAGCCCACAAATCCCTTGGTCATATGATCAGAGGGCCCTGTCTAGCATTTGAGCCTTCATGCATTACTCACCACACCTACTTTAACCTCCTGCCATACCTGGACTCTCAGGAGAGATAGCAAGGTGCTTTAGGGGAATTCCTCCTCCCTTCTTCCCCATCTCTTCCATGACATTCTCCTTCTGCTCAGGAGTCACCTGGAGTGAGCCTTCTACTGCCCACTGGAAACCAAGTCAGAATCCCCAAGCCCCCTCCCAGAAACCCCGAAGTCACCCATGCCAACCTTTATCATTATTTAATAAGATCTGTTGTGAAATAAGATCCAACTGGGACTTCCTTAAAAGATGCAGGCAATCCCAGCTTTTATCTATGAATTCCCAGGGCCATGTGGTTTCTGGTACATCGTGGCCACTCTAAGCTTAGTTTAGGGAAATATTGAAGATCCTAAAGCCACACATGTGGAGAACAGACTCTCATGGAATCTCAAAAGAGAAGAACAAGATATTTGAAGATATTTGAAGTTTTAGGATGAAATATGATGTACAAAGATATATGTTATGTAGAGGTTGTTCAAGCTGAAGGTAAAAATAGAACTAAGGTTTTTAGAAATATCAATGGCTGAGACATAAGGGTTTTCTGAGATTTATGTCACAGCAAAAGTTACGATAAAATTTATGCCACCATTGAAGACTAGATCAACGAGTTTTGAGTTATGTACCTTTCCCTTGCAATGTATTTGTCACTCCCCCTCCAGGAAGGGGTACCTGAACGGAAGTAGAATGACCCATTAGGACCCCGCGTTAGGGAGGCCTATAGGGTCACTGCTGCAGAGGTTCATTTGTTAGGCTTTGAGACTTGTTACTATTAATACTTCAATGCTAGCTTGGGTTCTCCTCTGCAAACTTCCTCCACCATGTCTTCAAGTGGCTGGGAGGAGAGATGGTGTGTGGCATATTGTTAACACTGATTATATCCATCATGCATACAGATCTACACTAAGGCTCACAGGAGAATTTAAAGTAATGTTGGCATTTAACACTTAATATATTTTCAAAAGTTCTGATGAAATTAAAGTATTAATATAACCATCATGTAAGTTGGGGATGGGAAAGGAGCTACTGGCTGAATCCTAAGAGATGAAATGAGGCTGAAATTAATAACCCACTTTGAGTCTTTCGATTGTCAAAACACTGTAGAAGAAAGTGAATTTGAATTCTAAAGCTGAAAGGTGGACAGATGGGACCGAAATGTAGAAGACCTTAAATTGGTCTGAGAGGCAGACCTGTCCACAATCCTAGGCATTATCATATATTAGGCATTGCTGAATCAGTTCAGTGAATATTTATTTCTAGCAAGAAACAGTCTCCTAGTATTCCAGCTAGTAGAACACTCGAGGTGTTAAATGCACATATTTGTTTCCCGAGTTTCTAAATGTGGTCCTTGTCATCATTTGTGCATGTCCTCCTTTCCTGGCCCATTGTTGCTATGAAAGAAAATGAAGTAATTGAGGCCATGGCTTTAAAGTGGAGTAAGGAGCTTGCAAGAGGATTGCACTCACACCTTCAAAAGGTCAAGCCACAACCTGCTCCAATAAACCTAGATAACAACTGAAGTCAGTATCCACTGGCCTTCAACATCTCTCACCTGGGAGTGCTCTAATTTACCAATCAGAGTGGGTTTGCGATTTAGGATTTCTGCCCAGTCAATGAGTTGCCTCCAAAAACAACTTTTTGTGGAAATCCTCTATAAAAAATATCTCCTGCTTTTGCCTTACAGAACACTATTCTGGGGCTGCCCTGACTTAGTATACCTGAATTACAATTCTTTATTTATCAAATAAATACTATTTTTTTTTTATCTCTGTGTCAATTTATTTTTATTTTTATTTTTTTTAGTTAACATAGCTACAGAGTTGCCACATCAGTGCAGGGGCTTCCTATGGCCTTCCACATGCACTGTGTGACCTACTCTTGGTTGTGTTGTCCTGGTATCTCTACATGTCTCAGGTCTAAAATAGCCTTAGCAACTATAAGTTTTGCAGTGAATTATCCTTTACATTGCTTCAAAGTGCTTTTACAACTCTCTTAATGATCACTCTGGAAAAAAGGTAGGGTTGGTGATCTTCCTGCCTCTTTTAGGATGAGGAAACAGATGCTAAGAGTGAACAATGATGCACCCAATGAATAAGTGTCAAAGCTGGGCATAACGTCAGACGCCTGCCATGCCCCTCTCATATCCCCTCAGCCACCCTTTTGCCCTGGCCATTGCTGGGTCAACCAGCTCTACACAGGTGCCCTTGACAGCACCTCATCCCAGTTCCACTGTGTGTCTGTCTTGCTTGTTGTCCCAGGGATTCTCTGCTTTCTAGTGAGACTCCCAAAACAGAGAACATTAACACCCTCCAGTGTTAATTTTAGCCTGTGGGGATTGAATTGCTCCTCTATTCTGTGTCTCTGTCCACAATCCTGAGGGTCTTTTACAAGGTTCCTTAAAGTGTCCCCACCAGGACTAAGCCCTAGCCGCCCACAGGTACAGCCAGCTGAACAACTCACCCTTGGGCTAGCTCTCCCTCCTTTCTATTTCACTCGTCTCTGGGCCACCTCTTCTGTTCCCTGAGGTCACTTCCCAAAATAAAGTATTTGCACAAAAGACTTATCTCAGGCTCGGCTTCTTGGAGGAAGCTCAGTTAAAACAGGTTGCAAACACATTTTTTCGATTTTCTGGTTCATTCTTCTTATTATCCCATTAATCACCAGACCTAAAATTCAATACTCATCTTTTTTCATTTCTAATCACAGGTAAACAAAGGCCATAAAGGCTTTAAGATTTACTATTTGAATATAAAGTATAATCTCTTTATGGTCTGTATGTCTTGCACACATTAGGTACTTAATAATAGGAAACTGTGGTTACCTTTAAAGTAGTAATTGTTTAAGAAGGATGCATATGTAAATATGAAGAGAAACATACAAGTTGTCATTGTACAGATGAGAGAGCTTGAAGTAGTTATCTTTACACAATAATATTTCTAGGGTCGATCTGTAAAGCTTCCATGTCTATAAAGCTTCCTGGCTGGCATCTTTTTACACTATGTTTTCTAATAACAAGTAAGATTTTTATTCTTATGGCTTCTTATTTTAGATATACTGATGGCTTATTTTATACAGCCTCACTAAGGGGAGAAAATGGAATGATGTCTTTAGAACTCCGAGGTTTAAAATCACGATAATATCAATATTTGCCAGTTGTGATTATATATACACATTAATGGAAGTTTGCCCTCCAAGAATTGAATAAAGATGGAGCATGGCCATTCGTATTTGTTCCTGCTACAATAAGGATATGGAGAAAAAACTAAATAAAACCTCTTAGATGAAGTGCCATATTGCTATCAGCATACCAGCATAAGATCAAGAAAAACCAACTGCTGAATATCAAACTATTCTTGATTTGGATAAGACAAATCAAAATATAAATAATAGTCCAAAGGGGGCAATTCTATTCAGTTTGTGCAGGCTATCAGATCAGTTGACCACACTGCTTCTGATATAAGAGCCAAGAAGTATCATTTTATAATAGTTGACAGACACCAGAAAAATAAACATTGCCATGAGGGTTTGTCACTAAATATTGAAATGTAGTGTGTTTATATAAATATAAATAAATATGAAGAAAAGAAGCAAAGACCCAGCTTCTGTCTCTTAGATATATTAACTGAAACATTTAACACTGTAAAGCAACTTATTGAGTTTATTTCATGACTTTCCTAAAGAACATACATACAATCTATGCAGAGTAGCCAAGGAGTCCATTTCCCTCAAAGCATAAATTAGAGATACCTGTTTCAGTTACTATTCTATAAGCTGAACACCAGAATTATCCATGATTAATAACTTGATAATATTATTAAACAACATTTTATATAACTGTAGTTTGTTGAAGCATATTTCAGTTGAAAAAATTATAAAGTGAAAGCTTTTTCCATATTGCTTTTAATTAGGAAAAAATGTTTTAATTCCTCTTGAAGCTCTGTACAATTTATGCTTTAGTCAGAAAGTGAAATACCTTTGTTTCTGTAAGCTCATTCCTTGACTGCATATTTCACTAGAACGTACATTCTCACAGGCATTTTATCTTGGCTTTCCCTAAGTCTCCAATATCATCAAAATTTGATTGCTATTTACATGGCCATCTTGGTAAAGATAAAATTATGAAAGTACTCTAATCAATTTGTTTAAAATCCTGTATTGCTGACCAGCCAATAACCACTAGCAGTATATAGTCAGAAAAGAGCCAGGAGTTCTTCAGAGAGAGGGAAAAACAATGACTGAAACATAGTAGACAATACAAATGGCCACGGCTATTGGTCACATTTTAATGGTGCAGACAGCCAACAGGATTCAACAGGATCCAACAGGATCAACACAGAAAAATCTCTCTTTGAAGCTCATGATAAGGCTAAGGCATCAACTAGTGGTAGACAAGGTGGACTTTATTGGATATGCATTATAAAGTCTTCATTTTGCAGGAAATTACATACTTGCTCTGGAAACATGGCAATTATGTGAAATGTTAATGAATACTTTCAGACAAAAGAAGTGTCAAAATAGCAAAGTGGGATTGGATTTTATGAGGAGGTTAATTTCTAAAGTCAGCATATAAAGTAAAACACTCACAAAGTCAGAATTACCTCTGAAAATGCCTTATGACAATCCCTGACCACATAAGAAATAAAACCATCTCAAGTCTAACAGAGTTTGTATTTTGTTTTGTTTCTTAAGCATGGGAAAAATTACTGTTTCTTTAGTTCGGATGACTCTTTTTTTCAATTGAAGATTCAATGTAGGTGGCTTGCATTTAAGGGCTATGTGGTACCAATAATATTTATTTAAAAGCAATATGTTCCTAATAACTATAAAATGGTTGCACTAAAATTTATGTAGTATGACTTTTGGAAAGTCACAGACACTGTGTGGCATCAATTACCTTTGAGACTGCTGAGGCCTTTTTACTTACAAATGAAAGCAATAGCACTTGAGATCACTCCTTGCTCTAAGCTCTGGGTCTATGAGATTGGGTCATTTCTATGTGGAAGAAAACATTCAAGAAGTGATGAACTACAATAAAGAAAATCAGAGAACTCCATGGAATGCTACATTTTGACCTATCACTACTAAGACTCTAGGTCAGCACATCAAACTTCTGAGTCTGAATTCATTCTTTGGATTATTGGTTTAGCCTCAGAACTGAAGGTCCTCTGACACTGGACCGAGTCAAAAGTGTGGGTCAGTTTTGATCATCAGTTTTAGCAACAGACCGACCTGCATTTGAACCTCAGAATAATGTAACTCCCCCCACCAAAAAAAAACTTTTTTATTTTGAAAGAATTGTAGATTCCCATGCAGTTGTAAGAAAGAATACAAAGACATCCCATGTACACTTGACTTACTTTCCCCGGAAAGTAACATCTTGAAAAACTATAGCACAATATTACAACTGGCATATAAGTTTGCTAGGGGTGCTATAACAAAGTACCACATGGTGGTTACAACAGAAATTTATTTCATCACAGTTCTGGAGGCTGTAAGTCCAAGATCAAGATGTCAGCAGGGTTGGTTTCTTCTGAAGCCTCTCTCTTTGGCGCATAGATGGCTATCTTCTCTGTGTGTCTTCACGGGGTCATCCCTCTGTACCTACCTGTGTCCAAATCACCTCTTTTTATAGAGAAAGCAGTCATATGGGTTAGGGGTCCCCTCTAATTGACCTCATTTTAACTTATTTACCTCTTTAAAGACCCTATCTCCAAATATGGCTACATTCTGAGGTAATGGGAGTTAGGATTTCAACATACAAATTTTGAGGGGACACAATTTGGCCCATAACAACTAGGATGTTGACATTGATGTGATTAAGATAGAGAACATTCCCATCACCACAGGGATCCCTCATATTGACCTTTTTTAGCCACATCCACCTCCCTTCCCTCACCCCACTCAAACCCTGGCAATCACTAATCTGTTCTCCATCTTTACAATTTTATCATTTCAACAATGTCTTATAAATTGTATCATATAGTATATTACCTTTTGGGGTTGGCTTTTTCAACTCAGCATAATTCTCTAGAGATTTACCCAAGTTGTTACATGTATCAATAGTTCATTCCTTTGTTTTTTTGTTCAACCATTCACCCACTGAAGGACATCTGGGTTGTCTTCAGTTTTGGGCTATTATAAATAAAGCTGCCATAAATATCCATGTACAGGATTCTGAGTGAGCATAAGTTTTCATTTCTGTGGGAGAAATGCCCAGGAGTGCAATTTCTGGGATGTTTAGTTTTTTAAGAAACTGCCAAACTGTTTCTCAGAATGTCTATACTATTTATATTCCCACCAGCAATGTGAGTGATCTATTAGCAATATGAGTGATCCAGTTTCTCTAAATCCTTACCTGCATCTGGTGTTGTCACTACTTATTTTAGCCATTTTGATAGTTGTGTAGTGATAGCTCATTGTGGTTTTAATTTGCATTTCCCTGATGTCTCATGATGTCAAACATCTTTCTCATGTGCTTATTTGCCATCTGTATATACTCCTGGGTGAAATATCTATGTCTTTTGCCCATTTTCTAATTGGATTCTCTTTTTAATGTTGAGTTTGAGAGCACTTTATATATTCTAGATACTAGTCCTTTGTCAGATAGATGGTTTGCAAATATCTTCTATGTAGTTTATCTTTTCATCCTCTTAACAGAGACTTTTGCAGAATGAAAGTTTTAAATGTATGAGACTCTGGATTTTATTTTTACGTTGCATTTTGGTTGGCTTTTTTTGACACAGCTCCAGCAGTGGAAGGGAGATGCCATTTCCTTACTACAGAGTGGAGGTGGAAGTCCAGGTGTTCCACTTAGCCTCCATTGACACCTGCAGAGGGCAGGGTTCTTGTTACTGCCTGCCAGGAGGATGAAAGTCCAAGTTCCCTACTCAACCAGAAGGAGTTGGTTGGCACTTTCTCCGTAGCCTCCTGGAGGTGGGTGTCTAAGCTCTCCACCACAGTTTTTCTGTGATGTTTGGCTGGAGTAAAGAGGTTGTTGTGTAAAAGTTTTCTGTCTTGCTAGGTTTCCCCTATTCTGGTCTTTTTAGTGGAGAGAAAGTTATTGTTAGGATCTTTTTCACTATGCCCAGTGGCATTTCCAGATTGCCAGCCTCTTCAGTTCCAACTCTGGGATACATGAGGCTAAAAGAAAGCCCAGGGAATGTCCCACGCTGATGCTCTTGGGTCTTAGGGTCCCTAGCCTGTTGGCCTTCTATGTTTCAGAGCCTTATGTTTGTTTTATACATAATGTCCAGGTTTGTTGTTGTATTAAATGGAAGGAAAAGGGATAGGTACTTCAACTTGATCTTCTTGGAAGAAGTCCTTCTTTGTCACTTTATTGATTTTGGTGAGTTATCTAACTTTATACCATGGTTTTCTTGTCTATGAAACAAGAAAAATGTCTACTTCGCAGGGTGGCACAGAAGATTAAACAAGAGCCTATATAAGGTATTTACATAGGTGACTCAGGGTAGACACTGAAATATTGGATTGCTTCTCTTTGAAATGAAACTATGCTCCCGTTCTTCTGATCTTTCAAGTGTGTATTACAAAAGACTTCCAAATCTTCTTGTTCCAGGGAGACTCAATATCTGTCAGGCCCTCATAACTTCTCAATACTATTATGACTATTCCTGACTTTCCCTCCTGAATTGGTGATTTTGTTCTGTAGAAGCAAATGTGGTTTCCTTAGCAAAGTCCTGGAATGCAGTAGACATTCAAATGCCAGTTCCTACTATGCTATTGTGATTTTACAGTGAGTCTTTTTAGCTCAATCCTCAGCAACAAGGCCATTTCCTCAGTAACGAAATGGGAATGACACCTGACACCTATCTCATAGGAATAAAGTGGCTACACATGCAAATGCTCGCTTCTGAAAAATACTCTCACCTTTTACAAAATAATAATTAAAAAAGACACATTACTGCAATAACATCTATCATTATCATGGGTCTTGCCTTGTCTTTATTCTCAGTTCCCCATTGTTCCACAGTAGGGTGGAGTAGAATTATAGCGAATTAGACCTGGAGAGAGTTGCCAGTGGAGTCAAGGACTATCTCGTATGGGAGTTACATCCACCACAGTAGGAAACTCAGGACTTCATTGTCATAGTCACAGATCAGGCTCTCCTTTACTATTGAAATAGCAATATAGGTGCATTGCTAGCATAATGTAGACATATGGCGTTTTATTTCCTATGTTAAGTTATTGGATGAGAACTATGCATAAGCAAATCTAAACTACAGTATTTCAAAAGCATATCATTTATTGAGGGAAAAACACTAACTTTTAATTAATTTTAGTCCCCTGTAACAGTGGAGTACACAGTAATACGTTCTTTAAGTTATCAAATAGTTATTTGTTATTAATAATTATTAAATAGTTCAAAGCTTTAGAGTTGGAGACCATTGCAAGGTATACAACCACACTCCTGAGGTTAATTGGTTCAGTTTCTGGATTTAAGCAAGTCAAAGTAGTCTTAACGTGAAGATTCTCTCAAGCGTTTTGAGGAGCCCCACATATGGTGATCTGATTGCCTCACTGGTAGTTTTCCACAAACATAGTAAATGATTCAAGTCTGTTTAAAATATTAGTTCCCTATAAACACAGTAAATTATTCTAATTTTCACATACCCATTTTTCTTTATTTTTCTGAAAGATTCATATTTGTCAGAATCTCCTTACCTACTTTGGAAGGGAGTTGAAAGATAAAATTACTTAAGACCAGCCTATTGTACATGAATATCTTACCCTGTGGGAATATATTTTGTTTCTGCGTGTTATAGAAAGAACTCTCATGCTCAGATATACAGGCTTGTCATTGCCAAATGAGTCAGATACACTTTCATATTCTTTTCTCCTAGCAATATTCATCTGTAGAGGCCTCAAGTCACATGGGAACTATTTACTTCTCTGCATAACATATTTAAAAGGTCTCTTTGAGGACAGGGGTCAATATTAATTGGGTGAATATTAATTCACCCTAGTTTCTGTCTTATCTCATTGCCTGGAAACTAATAAGCATTTATTGAATGAAAGGAATGTGAAAGGATATTTTCTAAAAACACACAATCAAAAGGAGTTTACTCAAACATTTATTTAAAGTGTTGCAACATGATGCGTGCTCAAGTTGAGTGTTCTGGAGGGAGCAAGACACTGAAGATCAGGGCCACAGTTTAGCAACCACTGGTTGGACAACTGGGTTTAGTAAGAGAAGTGGAGGGGATGGTTGGGGCTAAGGTGTCACAAGAGTAAGTGGAAAATTTTTAGACTTTCAACATCTTTCAGAGAGAATAATGTAAATGGGGACCTTAGAAACACATGTTTCTACTTTCCCATGAATGAATGAAATACTGCATTCAAAATAGAGCCTGGAGGAGAAACACCACCAGACAGAGTGTCTCTGCAGAAAAGACAGCTTCTAGAAGATATTAGAAGAAAGAAGCAAGCAGACAACCATACATCGGACGGGAGTCGGACGGAGGGGCACCGTAGACTATGGGAGACTCCACGGGAGGAGGTTGCAGAGGAGAATTGGGAGAAGAGACCTCCCGAGCCAGCGGCTTGGAGACCAGAGACAAGGGTAGGTGGAGTGGTTAACTTCCCCTCCCTTGCATCTCGGACTGCTGGCGGGCTCCCCAGCAGTTGGAGAGACCTGTGGACACCAGTCCAGAGACGGCTGCCACCAGCGAGCAGTAAGCCTGTAGCGGACATGGCACCAGGCTCCCAACCCCCTCGGGGCACCTCCG
>VBSM01000272.1:63421199-63566971 GCA_008086735.1 Cheirogaleus medius
AAACTCCTGGGCTCAAGCCATCCTTCCGCCTCAGCCTCCCGAGTAGCTGGGACTATAAGTATGCACCACCATGCCTGGCTAAGTTTTTCTATATATATTTAGTTGTCTAGCTAATTTCTTTCTATTTTTAGTAGAGACGGGGTCTCGATCTTGCTCAGGCTGGTCTTGAACTCCTGACCTTGAGCGATCCTCCTGCCTCAGCCTCCTAGAGTGCTAGGATTATAGGCGTGAGCCACCACACCTGGCCTAAAATGTATTTTTATAATTGAACTTTTGATATGTTATAAAACTTGAATATTTCCAATAATCAGAATTAATTTTCCTGATTTTTTTTCTTATAGCCTAGATAGTGTTAATTTTTTTTCCTAATCAAATACACTTTGATAGTATCTTTCCACGAGTTTGGTGTTATCAGGATTGGTTTGAAAATTACTCCATTTTCAATGTCTAAAAAAGTTAACTCAAAGAAATAAATTATTTTAAAAATGCATCTTACCTCTCTTGTACAAAGTGATTAAAAGTAAGTTGGGATTCTGATATCACTTTATCTCTTATCAGAGGTTTGGGTATTGAATGGGCAGTGTGCAAACTTGACATTCAGAGTGACAATGGACGAAAGGTGTAGGTTTATAGCCCCTAATATTCACTAGTGGTTGTTCAAATATCTTCATAAACAAGGTATAGATTTGAAAGTCAAACTGGAAACACACAATGAAAACTCTTTCTCTATAACCAATTTCATCTTAGCTCTGGGGTCTCACTCCTGCTCAGTAGCAGGAAAAGTGGTCCAAACCAATTAATTGTTTTCAGCCAAGTTCAAAATCATTTAATTGCATTCCTATTTAAAAATCCTTTTTCAGGCTTCTTCTTCATCCTTTCTCTGGGTTGCTAAGAAATGATATCCACTCAGCTCTGGGGAGAAAGGGCACATCCACATCATCCACATCTTTTCTAAGTGTCTGCATAGCTGCTGGTGCCTAGGAGGGATTTGGTCTTTTAGGACAGACATTGGCCAAGAAGGACTCTATCATATGATATGAGATTTTCTTGCAGATGCCTCTCATTTTCCTTGCGGCTTCCTGTTATCCATGGTCCTTTGAAGATTTAGTCAAATTCCACAATACCAGGGATTGGCAAACTATGGCCCATGGCCAAAAACAGCCTAATTTTATATGACCCAAGAACTAAGAAGGTTTTTACATTTTCAGAGGGCTGTAAAGAAGGGAAAGGAGAAGAGACAAAGATCACACGTAGCCTGCAAAGCCTAAAGTGTTTACAATCTGGTCCTTTAGAGAAAATGTTTGCCAACCCCTGCTCTATATACAGATCCCATGAGCTGGCCCACATATCCTTTGAGGCTGTCAATTCTCTCCATTTGCCAGTTCTATGGCGTTGGTATTATTCTACCCAATAATCAAGTGTTTACCACCTGGGTTCACAGGGAGCTTGAGTCTTCTTCATGCCAAGCTCATTGCTGTGGTTAACTGGGGATTGTTTTGGCCCTCTCTAGTCTATTCAGACTTCTTTACCATCCCAGCCCACCTCCTGTGCCCTGGCATTGCTATGTGGGTCTGAGTCCTATCATTCAACAAGCTCCAAACATGAAGCTAGCTCCAGCCCTCTCAAGCCTTATGGAAGCCTATTGACCACCCCAACCCCTAGGGTAGAGGAGCATCATTCATTTGTCTTATTTTCCAAAATACGTACTCAAATATATTAATGTCTAAAATGACTCAAGGATCCCTTAAAAGGACGAATCCATGAAGCTGGACCCTGAATTGCCTTAATGTAATTCCTTGAAAATTTCTGATCATGTAAGCATATTCTGACAAAAGAAAGGCAATACCAAGTTACTTATTTATTCTTTATACTAGTATGAAAGGGTCTAGCAAGAAGTCCAATCATATGAGGAATTTCCTTAGGATTGCTACAATTGTAGCAAGGGGGAAGAGAGATATTCATTATATTAGTTTACCGATGATTTAGATTTTGATATTTATTCTGTATTTCAATGTTTTATTTGGGCAACTGACTTGGAAATATTAGGCCTTTAGAGAAAATAAACCAATTAATTGTCTTCTCCTTCTAACTCATTGGCACAGGAAAAGATAGTAAACAGCAGGACCTCACAGTTACCTGCTACGTTAGTCACCCATCCTGGAGAGGAGACTGCCTGGATCATACTACAAATAAGTACTTAGAACTGGGGTGTTCCCATAGCTAAAAGTCTCAATTTTTTTGGCATTGGCCTAGGAGTTATATGGCAAGGAAACAAATTTTGGAGGCTGGAAGAATAATAATCTATATTATAGAGTAGTGAAACATTTGGTAAAATTGTCACTTGTGATGCCTTGGAAGATAGATAAAATATATATTTGCGATACTTGTGTCTGTGAAGGAAAAGGTTGGAGAAGAGAATGTTAGTTATCATTGGCTATATTTTTTAACAAACAAGAAATCAATTAACTCAAGAAAGAGGTGGCTGGTTTGCAAGCAAGAATGAAAGGGAACAGAGAGGTTGACTTGTCAGGTTTGGAGAGACACTACTACTCATCCCCAGCTGTTAAAAGATAAAAATGAGAAAGCTTTTGAGCAACACAGGCTATTAGAATTTAGTTTTACAGCAAGAACCAAATCAAAGGCAGGACCAGATCCAGTTAAGGTTATAGCATCCACTATATCCTTTCAAGAGGACAATATGGGTCAGAGAAAAGAGACTATGATTCTCTCATAGAAAAAAGGCTATGATTCTCCCACCAAAACCTTGTCAGCTTAAGATGGGAACTTCATTAAAAACAGCCCAATGTTGAAAATAATTACATATGTGTCTATTGGCACATGCTGCTGCTTAGAGTCAAACTGATGAGAACCCAATTACATTTGCAGCTGTAGTCCAAAGAACCACAAAACTAGACTGAGATTTGATGACTATTTGAAACTTAAAATGATCCTTGAACCCTAAGGCACAGATTGAGAAAGCTTCTCAACCCCTAAAAAGGACATATTCTCAATGCTCTCCCCAGGTATAGCCTAGGAAGATAATGAAGAGAAAAAAAACTCCCCAAGGATGAAGTTAAAAACACTGGGAAATACAGGGTGTGGGAAGTCCTGCCCAGGAAGTAGAATTGAGCCCTAATTAGAAACATCCCCCAAGGTTAGCATAAAAAGTCCCTCACAACATGTTCCCAGGGCAATTTTTGAATTGCTACATGCCATAGACTTCCACCCATTCTTTCCCATATGAACAAGATTATTTATTATAATTATTTTTTCCTTAGTCCACTGATGTATATTGGGTGTGTGGGAAACTAATAACTTGTCACCTTAGTTTATAGGTTTCCAGATAATGAAGAATCAGCCCTGGACCTGATGTAAAGAATTTTATTTATCACTCATAGATCCTGGGATTTTAATTAATTGCATGTGCTGACTGGAAGTGACTTTTGGGTTTTACCTCTCAAGAAAGGGTGAATCTGTAGGGGGAAAAAAAGTGACCTGCCTATTTGGTGGCCAGAAGATATAAGTGCTTTTCATTGACAATTTGTATCTCTCTGCTTGCTTAGAAAATGGCAGGATTGTACTTCCTGGCCCTTTTGGAAATGCATAAGGCCTCATGACCACTCCTGGCCAGTGAGTTGTGGGCAACATGGGTCACACATCCAGGCCAACCATTTAATTGTTAGTGCTAGACTCTCCAGAATTCTCTCTTTTTCCTTTGCCTTAGCAACCAGCAATGCTTAACATGATGGCTGACATGTCAGTCCCTGAGTGACTGTGACAAGCAGAACCTCTCTGTTGATCCACACTTGACATGTTCATTTCTCACTCAGGCTTGCAGCCTGTTTTAAGCCACAGAGATCTGGGGGATGTTTGGTACTGCAATATAGTGCAATCAGTCTTGACCTGAGACAGTACAGGGACAGGACTCGGGCCTCACTTCTGACCAAAGGAGACTTAATAAAGGGGCAACATAACCTTATGAGTAATGTTTTTCAGGGCCACTGGAGCAAGATACTGACACAGGTCAATAAGGCTGCAAAAGAACCAGAACTATGTGGATCTAGCTGCCTCCAAGCCAGAAAAGATCCCCATACTGAACTTACCCTGACTTTTCCTTCATTATAATCTCATTTTAATGTTATAAATCACACCCAGGGATGGAGATTTAACATGCTAATGAGACATGCTATGCATGAAGAAGCCTGTAATAGAAATATGCAGGTGCAAGAAAATCTCCATCCCTACATGCTTACACATCATCCTTTTCCTGCCTAAGCCTCTTTAAAACTCCCTGAACAACCCTTAGGGAGCCAGCCTGAGGACTTTTTCTTTTGTGCTGTCTACCTTATGTTGGAACATGAGCCCCAACAAAGCCTTACCTGTGATTCCCATTTGGTCTCTTGGTAATTTCTAATGCAGACTGATAAAAGAATCAATGGGGAAGACAAAGAGCAAGGTAATGGGGACAGTTTTCTTCTTGCTACACTCACTCTAAAAAATATAAAATTATGGGCTTCTAATTTCAGAGATTGGGTATCAAAGGTACTTAAATTTATTCCTCCAAAAATACTTGCAAGATGTGAAATTGATGAGATATTAATATTTAAAATGTCTAATAAAGAGACAGGAAATCCACGGAAAAAAATTCTGCAAAGTATATATCCACAGGCTATTTATGGAAAAGAAAACCCAAAAGGCTAGCAAGAATATAACAAGATGCTCAAACTCATTAGTAATCAGAGAAATGTAAATCAAGAAAAGATATCACTTTACCCCTCTTTGCCTAGGAATAGAAAGCTAGATAATTGCTGAGTGTTGGCAACAATGTTGGAGATATGGGAATCCTCAAGGATGGCTGATGGGAAAGTGTTTCCAGAGAGTAATTGATCACTACGTAGTCAAACGAAGAATCCTTAAAACTAGTTCTGGGTGTAAAAGGTGTGAAATAAAACAAAACAGAAGGAGATAAACCATTTCTGTAAGTTCATAGATATATATATATATATGCAGAACACATTTTACAAGAACATATATACAAAAGGATAGACATTAAATCGATCAGAATGTTTGCCAATGACACCAGAGGGCAATGGCAGGAAAGAATGAAGATAAATGGAAATAATAAAAGCCTTAATGATAATGAGCCACAAATTGATTAACACTACCATCTGCACAGGAGATCTCCCCCAAAATAAGTAACTTTGTTACTTTCCTCATCCCAATTGAAAGCAAAGAAGCAAATAACTTTTTGAATAGTTGTCATATGGCCAAAGATTTTAAGCCATGGAAAGAAACCCTGAGAAATCTAAGATCTCTTGACCACAAGTTAATGCCAATGACCGCAGTAGAACGATTTTATAACCTTTAAACAGTAGTATGCTGATCACTGTTGAACAATTGGTTCTGGGTGGGAGGAGGAGAGGCTTGATTTGTAAGGTTTGCTTATTTCTGTGATGTAAATATTCCCATCATGACTAATTTTAAACTATCAAGAGTTTAACTAGCACATGGCAAAACTTCTGGAAATTTAACAATTGACCTTGACCAGCTGACAGGAGCATGCTCCAGCACACTGCATTTGAGACTCCAGAATTAAGGCACAATACGCACTGATTTAAATGTAGATCTTGCCACAGGTGGCACATAAAACAAATACTTAAAGGTTTTTTGTCCATAATCTCCCAGAACATAATGTATTTCATTTGCATTGGATCTTTAATCTGAGCGAAGGGGAATTTCTTTGTTCACATTGAAAAGTTTAATTTTTGTATAAATTTAGACACCATTATTTAATGAATCAAAAAGCCTAAACCCTGGGTGGTGTATTTTGTTCCCATCTCTAAGGAACAAAGTAGAACAGTTGTATATTCTTAAACTTGGACAAAAGACCTTACATCAGGTACAAAGTGCCTGCCTACCATTTCACAAATGCTTCCTTTTTTCCCCTCAAATATATTAATGTCTCTCACTGAATGGGCCTGCTTGCCTATTCAACAAAATGAGTAATTTCCAATATGCTCCATTTCCAACATCCAAATTTCTCCTTTTTCCTCTTTTTGGCCAGTTCTGTTTTTCAATAGAGGTAGGAAAATTTACATAATTTCTCAGAATACCAGTTTCCTCTACTATTAAGTGAGGATTAACTGAGGAAAGTAAAACCTCTTCAAAGAGCTTTCATGAAATTAGATTTGGAAGCATCAACAGAGCCATTGGCACATGGCACATGCTTACATATCAGTTTCTTTTTCTTCTTGGTTTCCTCATCCTGACCTAGCTTTGTGGACTAAAACAACAATAAGAACAAAACATGAGTAAAATCAGTTTCTGATCTAGCTTTCCTGCTATCTTCTTTGCTAATAGCTGGTTTACTCTTCAAGGACATTTTTCCGTACTCACCTTTAAAAAAACATGACACTTATTTAAACTCAGCTCTAAAACTCCATTTCATCAAACATACATATTATGGTCTCTCCTGCCATCAGGAAATCATTACAAAAGCTCTTTATCCAAACAGCACTCCATAAATTAAAACAGCTAAAACTCACAATACTCCTCATGAAAGGGCAAAAACCATAGGTTTAGGTTGAGTGGTTCTCAGCAAGTCAGGCACTGAAGGCTAGGGGGCTTCTTGAAAACTTGGAATCATTTTTGGTTGTCTAATGACTGGGGACAAAGATGTGGAGCTCAGGCTTTCAGTAAGTAGGAGCTGGGGATGCTAGACATTGTAAAACACACAGAACAATCCCATACAGGAAGTATCCTCTTGCACAACTTTTTAATATCTCATGGTACCAAACACTACAAGTAAAATCAATGATACTTTAGTAAATGAAATACTGAAAAAAATTTACATATATTTATGAAAGAAGGCAATGTAATTTAGAAAAGGATATTATAGAGAGAAAAGCTTAAATGGGATGAAGACATTATTTTGAAACTATTGAATAATTTACATACTCTCTGCTTTCTATCTGCTCAGTGTAGTATAGCTTTCCAATTTCATATTAGTTAAACAGGGTTTCAGCGCAGCAGAGAAATTACTGAAAGCATGACAAGGCAGATTGCCAATATACGATAGATATGGGACTTCTTTTAAGTGACTTGATGCCAAATATTATTAAATTAGCAGAACACATGAGGATTTCACATTTCACTATAAAAATGTTTTTAAAATTTCACATTCTTACCGTCTTACATTATTTTTTATAGTGCAAGGATAAAAACTTATGTTGTGAAAATAGCATTGAAATTATGTTGGGGTTGCCTGTTTGCAGCTCTTACCTCAAAATACTATCCCTAATGGTTTCCTACATAATTTTTCTACAGCCACTTACTTTACTGTTTTCTTCCAATCCATTCTGCATTTCCTATTGCTTATTGAAAAGTAGAGCCTTCCATGCCTTTGTAGATGAGACTGAGCATATGCCCCAACATGTAATGGGATTTCAAAATAGGGGGAGATGTGATGGTTTGTCACTATTATATCCTATATCATGATATAGGGACATTTTAACACCATACTTGCAATGCTGACCTCATTTGCAAGATTTGTATATCCTTGTTGTTTCCACTACAACAGTCTATAACTTACCTCGGCATTTTATTCTTACTTCAACTGGGGTTATTTCCTCTCATTGTATACAAATAAGCCCTCTTTCTTATACACAAGAGTAACACTAGATTTTTTTCCTAGTGTCCACCCATACCAGTTGCAATGTGCTGAATGTTTGTGCCCTTCCCCCCCCACCCCCAATTCACATACTGAAATCCAGTCCCCTAATGTGATTGTATTAGGAGGTGGAGCCTCCTCAGTCATTAAGCCATGAGGGTGGAGCTTCATGAATGGGATTAGTGCTCTTATAAAAGAGACCCCAGGGATTTCTCTAGCCTTTTTTCAGTCAAGGGAGGACGCAATAAAAAGCCAGCAATCTTCAACCTGGAAGAGAGCCCTCACCAGAATCCAAAAATGCTGGCACCCTGATCTGGGACTTCTGGCCTCCAGAGCTGTGAGAAATAAATATTTCTTAAAGGCACCAAATCTGTGACATTTTTGGTATGACGGCCAGAACGGACTAAAATACACTGCTTCAATTTCTGTGTTTGTCATGTATAGAATTACTTTTGATGTTATCCCTACTTGTTCAAGAAGGTACTGATATCTGACTACTTCATTGTCTTTTTTGTGTGTGTGAGACAGAGTCTCACTCTGTTGCCCGGGCTAGAGTGCCATGGCATCAGCCTAGCTCACAGCAACCTCAAACTCCTGGGCTAAAGCGATCCTCCTGTCTCAGCCTCCCAAGTAGCTGGGACTACAGGCATGTGACACCATGTCTGGCTAATTTTTTCTATTTTTAGTAGAGACGGGGACTCACTCTTGCTCAGGCTGGTCTCAAACTCCTGAGCTGAAGCGATCCTCCTGCCTCGGCCTTTTGTTGTCTTTTAATGTGAGCATGACTGAACATTTATGTGCTGGAATATATAATTTATTTTAAATTTTTAAAATGTCTCCATTATGTAATAGTTAGGACATTGTATTGATTTTTAAAAATTGTATAGTTGGGTTATATTATTGATACATTTCATTTTTGCGTAGCAAAGAGGGCAAAAGATTTTTTGTAAGAGGGCATATTAAGTCTGACAGGACTGAGAATTACTGAGATTTAAGGGAATGTTTACAAACTTGAGCTTTCCTGGGTTTTAAAGCAAATTCTTTAGCAGAGAGGTCAATCCTCATTCTGTAAGGAGGAGGCTAAGTCAATGATTACCAGTATTTGAATAGTATATTTGCCTTTAATTCTCCTGCATTGCCAAAAAAAGAGAAAACCACCAAACCTGCCTTTAGTAGATATTTAAGAATATAAATATAACCGATTACTATACAGCAATTATAATGGCTAAAAAGAATTTTTTGTTTTTGAGATAGGGACTGCACTGTCACCAGGCTGGAGTATAGTAGCACAATCATAGCTCACTGCAGCCTTGAACTCCTGGGCTCAAGCAATCATCCTGCCTTAGCCTCCTAAGTAGCTAGGACCACAGGCATGTGCCACCAACACCCACCTAATTTTTTAACTTTTTTTTTTGGTAGAGACGGGGTCTTGCTCTATTGGCTAGGGTGGCCTCAAACTCCTGGCCTCAAGTAATCCTACTGCCTCAGCCTCCCATGCTGGGATTACAGGAATGAGCCACTGCACCTGGCCAGCTAAAATTAAAAACAAAAAATAATCCCCCCAAACCGATGCCCCCATCCAAAAAAACCCTGACAATACCAATTGCTGGCGAGAATATGGAGCAATAGAAACTCTCATTCATTGCTGGTAATGGAAAAAAGTAGTCACTTTGGAAGACAGTTTGGCAGTTTCTTACAAAGTTAAACATAGTTTTACCATAAATCCAGCAATCATGCTCATAGATGTTTACTCAACTGATTTCAAAATGTACAATCACACAAAAATCTATACATGAATGTCTATAACAGCATTACTCATAGTTACAAAAAAAACCTGAAAGCAACCAAGACGTTCCTCAATAAGTTGTCGAGTAAACAAGCTACAGTATGTCCACACAATGGAATAGTAATCAGTGATTTAAAAAAAAGAAATGAGCTATCAGATCACATAAAGACATAGATGAATCTTAAATGTATGCCACAAGGTGAAAAAAGCCAATCTGAAAGGGCTACATGCTGTATAATTCCAATCATATGACATTCTGGTCTCAAACTCCTGAGCTCAAGTGATCCTCCAGCCTTGGCCTCCCAGACTGCTAGGATTACAGGTATGAGCCACCACACCTGGTCTATATGACATTCTGGGAAAAAAAAACTATGTAGAGACCACAAAAAGAACAGTGGTTGCCAGGGGCAAAGGGAAAGGTTTAATAGATGAGGCACAGGGGATTTTTTAGGGCATGTATTCTATATGATAATGTCATTGTGGATACATGACATTACACATTTGTCAAAACCCATACATAGAACTTTGCAGCACAGAGTAACCCTTAATATATGCAAGTTTTAAAAAAGCACTTAAAAGGTCAGGAAATCCCAGGGTGGAATGCAGACTGTGACAAAACAATCTAATTGTATTACAAATGTATGGAACAACCTCACTGAAGAGGGGGAGCAAATAGGTGCTGACCTAAGTAACTTTGGAAATGAGTAGAGTCTCTGACACTAAAGCAAAAGAAACTGTACATAAGCACTATACTTAGTTGATAAAGTTATTTCCCACCAGGGTACAGCTTATCAATTCTGATATCACTATCCATGTATACTGAAATTGAATAATTAAGTAAATACATGGTGGATAATAGGAGCCAGTTTTCTCACTACTGGAAATTTACAAGTAAGCAAAGGGAGGGGGCCAGAATGATCCAAGTGGTAATAGAATAGAACTGGAGATATTAGTATAAACTTATATTTAGCTTAATATGGATATAGATGTTTACATATAAAATATTATTAGATATGCATATACAAACTTTATGACATGGGTTAGTATAACATCCATACATTTTCTTATTCTGTCAACTAATAGAACCCAGAGGCAATGACACCTCAGTAACAATGAACATGCCTAGCATCCAGATCTTGGTTTCTAATACCATTCTCCAATGAAAGGAACCACGCCTCCTTGGAGAAGTGGCTGATTCTAGCACCTGGGGCAAGAAATAGTCAAGATAGGCCTGGCATTAAATATAAAATGTAAAACTGTAAGACTTTCAGAGAAAAATAGCAGAAAATTTTTAGGAATTAGAACTAGGCACTAAATTTAATGCTAAAAGCATGATTCATACAAGAAAAAAGTTATAAATTGGGCTTCAGCAAAATTTAAAACTTTAACCCTATGAAAGACTCTATTAAGAGAATAAAAAGACAATCTATAGACTGAGAGAAAATATCTATAAGCCACATATCTGGTAAAGGACAAGTATCTTGAATATATGAAACATTCTCAAAACACAACAGTAAAAATGCAAAGATTCTAACAAGATAATGAGCAAAAGACAGGAAGAGTCATTGCATCCAAGAGGATTTACAAAGAGCAAATAAGCACATGAAAAAATGTTTGACATTATTGGACATTAGGGAAATGCAAATTAAAACCACAGTGAGATATCACTACACACCTATCGGAATGGCTAAAATAAAGAATAATGGCAACACCAAACACTGGTGAGCATGTAGAGAAACTGAATCACTTGTATGTTGCTGATGAGAATGTAATACGATACAACCACTCCTAAAAACTTTTTGGCAGTTTCTTTGAAAACAGAATATGCACCTACCATACAACTGAGCAGTTGTGCCCCCAAACATTTATCCCAGAGAAATGATAACTTATAGTCACACAAAAACTTATATGGTAGTGGTCATAGCATCTTAATGTCTAATAGCCCCAAATTAGAAATAACCCAGATATCCTGCAATGGGTGAATGGCTAAGCTGTGTTACTTCCATATTATAGAATATTATTCAGCAATAAAAAGGAACCAACTATTGCTACATACAACAACCTGGATGAATCTCCTGAGAATTAGGTTGAGTTTAAAAAGCCAATCCCAAAAAGTTACATACTATATGATTCTATTTATATAACATTCATTAAACGACAAATTATGCAAATAGAGAACAGCTTGGTAGTTGCCAAGCATTAAGTGGGATGGGGAGAAAGGTGAATGTGGCTACAAAAGGTCAACATGGGGGGGGTCCTTGTGGTGATGGAAATGTTCTGCATTTTGACTTTATCAATGTCAATTTCCTACTGTTGATACTATACCATAGTTTTGCTAGATGTTATCAGTGGGGTACATTGGGTGAAGGGTACATCTATCGCTCTGTATTATTTCTTACAAATGAATGTGAATCTATAATCATCTTAAAATAAAAAGTTTAATTCAATAAAAAAAGTCTCATTGAAGAGCTGAGGAATGGAGAAGTTTTATTGTATACACAAATAATTCCACTCGGGGCTGTTACATTATCCAAGCACTAGGGTATGGAAGAAGTATGGTAATGTTCTAGTAGAAAGATTCTGGCTTTGTCATTGAGACCTCATGTCAAATATATCCCACCACATATCAGCAGTGTGACCTTGGGCAATCTGAGCTTCAGTGTCCTCCTCTACAAAACATGAGATTTCTTTTAAGGCTTATTAAGCAAGGTAGTATCTAAATTAGATATATAAAACATGTGTACTTTGAACCTTGGCACTGTGCCAGTGCATCATAAGCACTCCAATGTTACCATAAAGGAGAATTAGAACAATTACTTGCCACGCAACTGTTCCCTCTGTCCTCTGTATTATACTTGATAAGTGATTATTAAACAGATTCTAGAACAAAGTATAAAAACAAAGAATCCAACTGGGTAGATATCCATTGACAGGTGTATAGATGATAAAAACGGTCTAATAAATTTTCCTTATTTTTATAGTATATGATTATAGACACGTTGGAAAATTAAAGAGGAAATATAATACAACAATCATAATAGAATAACTCTTTTTAACACAATTAATCTGATTTTTTGTATGCATATATTTTTAGAGCACTAATATTGTGTTATTTACACAATTTTCAGACTTATTTTTTGATTGCATGAGTATTTTTCCATGTCATCAAATAGCTTAAAACATCTTTTTCAACATTGCCTAAATTAGCACTCAGACATACAATGGACTATTGACGATGTACCATTGGACATGCTAGTTGATTCCAATTTTTTCTATTGTAGAAACTAATAAAAATACTATTTTACATAAAACCTTGTCTGAGTTGCCTATTGATACAGAAATGCTTCTTCCTATAGAGGGAATATATATATTTTAAAAAGCGTATACTCTAAAATTCTTGATTTGACTAACAAATTCGTCCAAAAAGGATGAAGCAGGATTTTTAAGAAGCTTCTTTTTTGGAAGAAAGTATTTGTTCCCCTTGAATTAACTTCATTCTGACCAACATATATTAATGCCTTTTGAAGTAGAAGTAATAGAAACTTTGGGAGAAAGTAAAAACACCTCAGAATCTATAACCAAGAAAAGAATGTCAAGCACATTGTGAAAAATGTGCCAGATACAAGAAAGGTTTATTTCAAAACATTCAGAACATTCAAATGCCAGATAGTCTATTACTGCAAAAGAAGGTTCAGGACTGACGGGAAGCTAGAACTAAACTCCGGCACAGGAGTCACTTAGGAGGCAACAGAGGGAAGAAAAAAGAGAAACATGTAGATAAATTAAAATTTCAGAATATAGTTTCAGAGAACAGGATATAATCAGAAATAATAAAGGATTGCATCAGGAAGCTGAAACTAGGTTTGCAGAAGACAGCAATAAAGACAAATAGACCCCACTGCTTGAAGAATATGATTTCTTAAAAAAATCAAGTGAAAGAAAGCAGAACTGCCTAATTTTGGTTTTATTTCATCTTAATAAAGGAGAAAACTCTAAAGTAGAACAGTATTAATAGGCAGATGAAGCCCAAGATGGATGGAGTGAAGTGATAACTAAGGGAGGAAAATTCACATTGCAAAATATCACAGGGCAGTGTAGTTAATCTGACTGGCAGTAGTCGGTGAAAAAGAAAGAAGGTAGTTCTGAATTCTTATCCATAGCAACAAGATGCAAGATTGAAGCAGTAACTCTCCTTGGAGGATGATATAACTCCTAGTTGCATTTCAGATTTTAAACACACAGATGTACAGGCTCCATCCAAACACCTAAGCCCAATCTTGTTGGTAGGAGATGGGGGTCTTATAGCAGCTGCACAATTGCTGTTTGGTGAACCAGTTTTCAATAGACCAGGATCACTTAGACCACATTATTAAGAAGATTCTCATCAAATGTTAATTTTGGTACCTAAAAGGATTAATTCTCAGTTAATTATATGGACTTTATAGCTAGAAACGACTGATAACAAACAGGTATCATAAAATACATGTATTTGTGAATGTATGTTGAATAATTATGTTCTCTTAAGACTTAGGTAAATTCAATGAATTTCTCAGACTAAAAGAATCTTCTCTTTATTTTTGTAGCCTTAATTCATGTCAGACATAGCTGTCCTGCTTCCCCTCTCCCCATAACTCTTAGAATTGGTCTCTAATCAGGATATAGATACCCCACCAGATCTTTCTGGATTCGTAGTGCTTTTCACTATTATCTTAAGCTTTCAACCCAGTAGAGCTTATGCTAATGCAAAGTCAAAGACCTATCTTCCATCTCCACATATATTATTTATTCTCTCTTTGATCAGTCCTGCTGGACGTGAAGTAGGGAGATCATGGGAAAAGCAGGCCACTTTGCCCTGTTGTAGCCTGGCTACAAAAACAAGGGTAATACAAGAAAGATAAAAGTATAATCCTACCAATCTTCAAGAATCACAGGCCTAAGTCCAATAATTAGATTCTGTGCAATTCAAGGCAAACCTATCGCTTTATTAAATCAATGATAAAACGCATGGATTAGTAGAAAAGCTGTTCTCTTTTTTTTGTAATTTCAATAGATCTGTTTTCTCTTTAAAATTCTGTAAAATTTCTTAAATTACCAAGTTATGCAAATTGTCACAGGCAAAATCAAAATGATAAATAAATGATATCTATTGCTGCGCAAAACTAAATGAGATTTTTATATTTACTGATAGGTCCAAAGTTAAGTTTCCCATAAGGATTTCATTTCTGATACAGCTTTGTCCTGAGTTTTATTTAGTCCCTGAGCCAATTTATTTTAAATGGTAGATATTCTTATCTTCCCAACTCATTTTAGTTTTGAAAAACTGGCTTCACTCTGATACCTCTGAGTTCTCTAAACAATATCACAAATTAGCTAGCTCTTCATGTATAAATCACATGGAGATTAAACAAACTCAAGGGCAATTTGACACACAGCCATAAGATATATTTTGGTTTAGTCTTATTCATTTCCCTTTACTTCTTCTATTACTTTGAATTTTAACCACTGTATAGATAGAAATTAAATACTTTAATCCACTTTATATCAATATTCATTTACATTTTGGTAAGATTTTTAAAGGGAGAAATGACTAAAGTAAAATGGCTAAAGAATTGTTCTGAATGTCCTTCAAGACAATGTCCCGTCATTCTCCCCAACTGTCTTACAATTCTCTTACAGTGGTAAGCGCATCATTCTTGATTACACAGAATACCCTCACAAAGCCATTAGTTACCTATTAAAGGCTGTTTAATTGCTTTTGGGTAAGAACTCAGCTCCCTCATTCTCGGTTCAGAAAGACCATTTTGTGAGGCAAATCTGGGTTATAGTATTTGTAATTATATGTCAGTCTGTAGTTGAAATGTTTTTCAACCACCTCAGAAAAAGAATGAATCCCAAAACAGCTTCCTATAATTTGTTATTGGTAT
Source organism: Cheirogaleus medius (assembly GCA_008086735.1). Taxonomy (NCBI): domain Eukaryota; kingdom Metazoa; phylum Chordata; class Mammalia; order Primates; family Cheirogaleidae; genus Cheirogaleus; species Cheirogaleus medius. Next base: position 63,436,579 of record VBSM01000272.1, read on the forward strand.
AATTCCTGGTTTTCATCAACCTGGATTTAATTTAGATGAGAGTTCAAAGCAGACCTAGCTCTTATGGGATAATTTGAACCACATGAACTTTTAATTTTATTATTCTACATTATACACTATTATATGTATTAGTTTTTTTTACCCAAAGTAGATTTAATGGAAGAACAGTTAATTAAATGCCTATTAAGCTCCCATGTACCAGGTGCTGGGGAACAATGAAGACTGAAACAGAAGTAAATAGGTAGTACAAGGCAACACTTGTATCTTCAATATGAGTTGAAGAGTGTTATGATGAGTATAAAGCTAGCAATGGCAGCAAAGCTTAAAAGCAACAGATTAAGCTTCAGGTTTTCTACAACCTTCCTTAATGGCAGCTTGTTGGTTGGTTGTGGTCACTTTAAAAGAATTTCCACAAAATTATCTGGTACTTCACCCATCAAAAGGTGGGTATTTTTGTTCCCTCCTCCAAGAAGGGTGGGCTTGTGACTATTTTGACAATACAATACAGCAGACACCATCATAAAAGGTACTCCTTGCTCACTGGACTGCTTACACTTGGAGCACCAAGCAGCCTTTTCAGAAGTCTGACAACCCTGAGGTAGTCTGGAGACACTTTACTGCCCAGCCAAGCCAGGTCAGTTGTATAAAGGCCAGAGTCCTGGTGGAGCAAACCCGAAACTCTGAAAAAAGATAGAGATATCAGACTGGATGTCCTGAGGATGTTGACTCTGCAATCTTCCAGACCTTGTGGTTTTGCAGAAGTGGCCTGCCCCTGCCCAGCACAAACTAGCACTTCCCGTGGCATTTCCCACTACAGCAGAAGTCTCACCCCACAAAGCAACAGATGGCACCCTCAAAGGCAACCCTTACTACGTCTCCTAGCTGCCACGCCAATAACTAGGGTTAAATCCCAAGCTAACTCAGCAAGAGATGTGCTGGGCCTTATAAGAGAGGAAAGAGACTCTACACCTGAAGAATTCCATGAACAAGCCCACATATGTGAGTGGGAGTCAGGGAATTACTCCTGGGAGTGGATTTTGAAAGTGTTTGATCAACGGGGCCAGAAAATACAATCGAATAAATAAGAATTCATTGACTTGGGGACACTTTCTCAAGACTCAGGATTTTACACCCTAGCAAAGACCCCAGGGCATGGGTAAATAAGCAGCTAGGGTAGCTCCTAGAAGCCTGCCTTATTCTCAGTAAGGTGGAAATGTCCAAAGTGTCCTAGCAGAAGGTGGATGAAGGAATTAAGAGGCTGAGAAAAGTGGGCATGTGGTTATATGATATAAGGCCAGGAAACCCACCAGAAGATTATGTTCCTCAGAGGAGCCTAGAGAGCACACCATTCACCAAAGCCATCAAGAATGTTCTGGTGATAGCCACAATGTCACCACTAAGGAAGTCTGTGACGGCTTCCTCTACAGGCAGGGATGATGATACTAGAAGCTGTCATGTAGCTGGGCTGATAAATGTCCATGAAGATGATGGGGCCTTGAAGTAATAGAGGCCAGATGGTAGTACTTATCATCAAGAGCCAGGAGGCTGTAATTACCATCATGACTGGCAAGGCTAGGGGACAGCCGAGGTTCCCTGACCCACAGGGAATCGTAGAGATAGTTAATAGAGCATCGTGTCCCTAGGGGCAAAAAAGAGGGCAGTTAACAAGGGTGCTACTTAACACTACAACCAAATAAAGACAGCAATGGAGGAGCAGGATGCTGAGAGTGGTTACCCAACAAAGTCACAATTACTTGCTCAGTTCCCAAACCACACAAATTTTCAAACCTGTAACCCATTGACTAAAGAATGAGCTGGGGCCCAAGAAAGAAGGACTCTGCCATGCCACAGCAACGTGTTCCATGACAATACAGTCCCTGCATGCATGATTCAAATCTATACATTTGGCATGGGAGTATTCCACCTACCCCTGGCCCCCATGCTGCTGGCGTGTGGAGTAAGAGATGTCATAGTGGGAACAGCCAAATGGAAACCTCTGAAACTGCCACCCCAAGAAGTAAACCAAAAACAACATAGTATCCTCTGGACAGGTGTGGCAAAGATGTGTGGCAGCCTTAAGAATCCAAAGAATGCATGAATGGTGGTTCCTAACGCCATTTAATTTGCTACTCTGACTCCTTCAAAAACCAGAGGACTCCTAGAGAATGACTACAGACTATCACAGAGTCAACCAAGAACTATCCTAGATTATAGCTACTGGGCCTGGCATGGTGTGGTTGACAGAGAAAAGTAATATGTCTTCAGATACACAATGTGCATCCACTGACAGTGAATGCATTCTATTTGCTCCCAAACAGAAAAGGGAATCAGAAAGACTTTGCATTCCCATGGATAGATAATATATATTTAAAGCTTTCCATCAAAGCTATGTTTTTGTTTTTTTTGTTTTTTTGAGACTGTGTCTCGCTTTGTTGCCTGGGCTAGAGTGCTGTGGTGTCAGCCTAGCTCACAGCAACCTCAAACTCCTGGGCTCAAGCAATCCTCCTGCCTCAGCCTCCCTAGTAGCTGGGACTACAGGCATGCGCCACCATGCCCGGCTAATTTTTTCTATATATATTTTTAGTTGTCCAGCTAATTTCTTTCTATTTTTAGTAGAGATAGGGTCTCGCTCCTGCTCAGGCTGGTCTTGGAACTCCTGAGCTCAAACGATCCATCCGCCTAGGCCTCCCAGAGTGCTCCCTCAAAGCTATGTTCACTGTCCTGTCCTCTGTTGTAAGAGTCCAAAGAGACCTGGACCTCCAAGATATCTCAGGGAATATCACACTGACCCATTATATTCATGACACAATGTTGATTGAATGGAAGGAAGAGGTGATTTTCAGTATGCTGGAGGCCTTGGTAAGATGTGTACACTCTAGAGGATGAAAGATCAGCCCAACAAAGAGCCAAGTGCTAGTCACTTCAGTGAAGTTTTGGGGAATCAGTGATCAGAGACATGCCACAACAACCCCCCCGACCCTGCCCAAAAGAAAAGAGAAACTGCTATATCTTGCATCCCCTACACAAAGAAGGAAGTACAGCATTTGGAAGGCCTTTTTGGCTGATGGGGGTAATATATGCCAAACCTAGGAATTGATTCTGCCCATATACAGAGTGATGTAGAAAGCTTCCAGTTTTAAGTGGGGCCCTTAGACTGCATAGCAGCATAGAGCAAGCACTTCTGCCAAACTTTCCTTCTCTTTACTCTTCATGTGGGGTCATTCTTGCATCAGGATCTGACCATGGTCTCAGCTTTTGCCTGTTCTCTTCCTGTTTTCTATCCTAGGCACATAGCCTAATAAAACTTTTGCATGTCTAATCCCATTTCAGCCTCTGCTTCTTGAAAGACTAGCCTAACATAAATATTTAAAGAAAAGTCAAAGAAATAATCATTGCACCTTTTTAAAAAGATGCTCCAGAGGAAATAAAATAGAAGATCAACATTTACAGTATGCAGAGAGGATGATTATAAAGGGAAGGAACAAATGATGACAGAATATGTGTAGCAGATTCTATCACTAAATCCTCTAGTCTCAACTAGGGAGAAATCAGACCCCTCGTCTGGTGTGAGGAAGTTAATCAAAGGTGCCATTAGCGTGATTTTAGTGGTGTTGACTCCAGAGCCAAAAAAAGGTAGAAGAGATACAGAATCCAATCAGTCACCATTAAAATATCACTAAGAATTGTGGCTCAGCTAGATAGGAAGATAGTTAAATAAACATTTCAACCAGATAGTAAAGGATTAATGAAGAAATTAGTTACTTTTTGGGTAGAGGGTTGTAATCTCAAGTCACAGGAAAGTAATTTAACTACTTTTATTTAATTAAGTAACTTTAGGGCCAAACTTGAATCTATTTGAAAATGATCTATTCCACAAATTCCACCCATCAGCGTGGAGCCCTCACGGCCTAATCACTACTTAAAGGTCCCATCTCTTAATACTGTTATAATGGTAATTAAATTTCAAAATGATTTTTAGAGAGGGCAAACATTCAAACTATAGCACAAGTGTAAACATTTCACATTAATAGAGAAAGAATGGGCCATTAGATGGCCGGCCATTTTTCTCACAACTCTATGGGGTAAAAGGCAAATTATCATCAATTCTGCTTGATGGGTAAACTAGGGGCAAGATCTCCCCTCTTCCTGGGGCTTAGACAACCACACAGTCTACATGAAACTATGAAAACTATGGGCTTAATATTCTCCTTATCATGGTGACTACAAGAAAGGCTCGCATGTCTGAATCAGCCTGGCATCCTGGCCATATGTAGCCACCTTAGGTCTTGAGTTCTAGTTAGAGATCTCTGGGCAATATGCAACTTCAGCTTACTTTATCTTGGTCACTATTTATCGATTTGGTAACCTCAACTCATTGGAGATGATAAAATAATTCCCTTAGCAGAGGCAGATATACTAGGAGATGAGTGCAATTTATGCTTCAAAGTGGTTCAATTGCACAACCCAATCTAAGGTACTGTGGCTTATTTTCAATTCAAAATTTTGTATTTCTTTTTGTTAAAAAAGGATGGCCTCCCCCAAATGGATAAACTTCAAGCCCCATAAAGCCTGACTGTCTCTGGAGGCTTATACAGCAAGCTAAGAAATTTGGATATTGTCCAGAATAGGGGAACCATGTAAGGATGTCGGGTAGGACAGTGGCATGTCCATATTTGCATTTTAGAAAGATTACTTTGGGAACAATGTAGACAAAAGACTGAAAGAGGACCAGATCTGGAGGGAAAACTATAAGGAGGCCATCATTGTATTCCAAGCAAGAATAAAGATCTTTTGCTTTTAATTTCATAAAAGGAGTTGGTGTCTCCTTTGAAAGAGCAAGATCCTCTGAGGCATTTCTAATTTTACTTATAAAAGCTCTCTCCTCCCTATTTCAGAAGTATTATCCTTCCTACAAGAAGCTGAGATTAAAATCTTTCACAGTGTAATAGTCTGTTCTTGCCTTCAGAAAGTAAAATATAAAGTTTTCATACTCAACAGTGCTAACTTACTAGCATAAGGAAAATAGCAAGTATTTCTGTTTTACAATAAACTGTCAGTTTAAAAATAGAAAATAGGAGAGTTTTTCAGTGATTTTTTTAACCCAATAAGACATTTGAATAGTGTATGTTGTATCTCTAGATGGTAAACTCAATATTATAAAAAAAGCTTAGAGTATACATTTTGACACTAAATAAATTTAGAGTTTACCTGGAAGAATAAATATATGATAATCAAGATTGAGAGAAATGAAGAGGTAGATTGTTCTGCCAGAGAGTAAACCTTACTTTAAAGCCATAAAAATGAAGACATTTTTACAAAGAATCAGAATAAGCAAAGAGACCCACTGAAGTCTGTTTGAAGTCTAGAAATGGACCAAGTAAATTGTCTTAGTCTATTTTGTGCTGGTATAACATAACACCTGAGACTGGGTAATTTCTAATAAACAAAATTTATTGGCTCACAGTTCCAGAGGCTGGGAAGTCCAACATCAAGGTGCTAGCATCTGACGGGGGGGTCTTCTTGCTGTGTCCTCACATGGTGGAAGGCAGGAGGGAGAGAGAGGGTAAGGGGGGACTGAACTCGCCCTTCTATAACAGCACAAATTCCACCCATGAGCGTGGAGCCCTCACGGCCTAATCACCACTTAAAGGTCCCATCTCTTAATACTGTTATAATGGTAATTAAATTTCAAAATGATTTTTAGAGAGGGCAAACATTCAAACTATATCACAAGTGTAAACATTTCACATTAATAGAGAAAGAATGGGCCATTAGATGGCCGGCCATTTTTCTCACAACTCTATGGGGTAAAAGGCAAATTATCATCAATTCTACTTGATGGGTAAACTAGGGGCAAGATCTCCCCTCTTCCTGGGGCTTAGACAACCACATAATCTACATACAATTAATTGTCTACTCTTCCTCAGAAAGTTACTATTATAAATCCATACTCTACCTTGAGGTACTAGGGAGAAGGAAGAAAAGTCTTTTATGGAGCTTATGAGTATTCCTGTGAAGTCTGTAGCTACCATTAAAAAAATGTATGCTGGGCATGTAGATCAAACAAAAGATCCAGTGAAAATTATAAGTTGTTAGAAAGTCATTTAAAAAAGGTTTTAGGTTTTAGTTTGTGCTCCCAGTGTAGGGCTCTTTTGTGGCAATTTCTTTGCAATGAATGAACTTAAATACATTCAGATTAGATTTCTTAGTGGATGGATATGTTGTTTCCAGATTCTGGAAATATCTGACTAAGTATGCAGACCCCCTATTGAAGATCCTAGGCAGAGTCAACTCATGCCCCTACATACTTAAGCAAAAGGTGAAAGGGCATTAGCGCTCACATTAGACACAAAAGAGAAGAGCCATCACCTTTACTCTAAAGTCTGCCACTCCAGCCAAGAGATCTACCTCAAATATGTTGCTTCTCCTACTAATCTCCCCAGCCTAATTATTCCTGATCCTTCAGAGCCTAGGAGAAAAATGGGACTGCAGAGAGAGGAAGTATCTTCCTCTATGGGTACAGAGGAGGAACAATCAACTGTTTTGTGGAGAGGTAAAATAAAAGAAGTCTGGAAAGCATTCTTTCAAAACAGACTTACCTATCATACTATGTTTCAGTTGCCAAGTATACATGTTCCTACATTGGAGCATGAGCTATTTGGGCACAGACACCAGGCCCATGAGTGTGTGTCATCATGCCCAAGCCTAGTGCCTCACACATTGTATGTATTCAAGTGTTTGTTGTGCAAAAAATTCTTCAAAAATACTCTCTGTGGCTGTTAAAAAGCAAAACTCTTGGGCTTTCACAGTCTCATCTTCAGAAAGAAGAGGAAAAAAAAAAAGATATTCTCTCAATAAAATTTCACTAGATGCAAAGGCAGAATGGATTACTTTTTCTATTCATGAAGCAAAATATATAGGTGTGAAGTAGGAATTCATCTCCACTAAGGAGTTGCGAATAAAAGTAAGGCATTCAGATTTAACATTTTATTACCATGTAACGAATGGGTTGGGCAACAGTTTCCAAAACCTCAAAATATGGTGCCAATAACCATTTGTGAAACATGCTATCAGAAAGTCTGGCATACTGTGTATTGAGATGCAGAGTTGTACCATGAAGGTATGATAATTCCACAGGAGGTAGCATCTAGCAGACTTTACTTTTATTAAGCTCTAGGGAGCCCCATTAAGAGAGCTTTCTCCTGTGACATTCATTGTTAACTCTACTCTCCATCCTAAATTTAATTTTTCCTTAGGAGAAAAATGCTGTCCCAGACTGTAAAATAAATGAATTGAATCTTTTTAATCTAGCCCTTGAAGAATAAACCAATTTTTATTTAACCATAAAAATTCTCACAGATCAGATCCTTCTTGTTAGTACCCATATGTATCAAATCAAAATGTTACTAGCATATATGATGGAATAGAACTCTCATCCTGAAACTAGGCTGAATGTTTCAATATTTGCAGAGAGTTACTTATATGCTATTTTTCCCTCTGATAGTTTATATGGTTTATACCTTTAGCAGCCGCTTTTTTGTTTTTTTTTTTGAAAATCTAAGCTTTACTACTTCAGTACACATCCCATGTAAAGAAATTCAGAAGAGCTGCATTTTAATGTCAACTATTATAGCAAGAGCTGCTGGTGCCTGCCCAGATTCCTCTTTTACCAGGCTGATGTACCCCTTCCCCAGTTGCTATGCATATTGACTGTTCAACATTCACAGCTGCATCTTTTTCTAAAAAATTACCCTTGGCCAATAGGAGCCACCTCAGCCACAGATGTCTAGGAAAGCTCATAGCTTCCAGTGAGACAGGGGTACAAAAGCCACCTTTCTTGCCCCAAAGTGGGGCAACTTCATAGTGCCATTCATGCCTCAGAGAACATCTCATGGTGCTAGTTACTAAGTTCTGTTGAATCTACTTCCTAAAATCTGTTAACTGTCATGCTTTCCCATTCTAATGGCCACCCATCCCAGTTTAGGACCATCTCTCATCTAACTATTAAAATTGCCTTCTGAGTCAATTTTCACCTTCCTATAGTCCCTTCTCTACATTATTGCCAGAACACTAAGATGCAGATTTGAACATCAGTCACTGTTCACTTCCAACACCTACTTGAAACACTTAAATAATCATCTTCATCATCTACACAGGACAATAAACTAAAATCACTTCACACATATACTTTGTTTCTCTCCCAAGAAAGTGAGACCATGGAGCCAAGCAAAACCTTGAAATACGTACAATATAACTGGACGGCATTAATCTATCTTGAAAGTCAAAGTTAGCTGAAGCAGTTTACCATAATCTTAACGGGGTTAGATTTCCATTAGCAGAGAAGAAGTGGAGGATGAAGTAAACCCAGGGGATTGGGTTATAAAACCACTTCCCTTTCTAAGTTAGGGAGTCATAGCAAGTTAGGACTTAGCATTTCCCACTGCTGTTCTGGACAAGAATCTCTTCTACATTTGGCCTAAGAATTTCTTAGTACATTGGATGGGAAACTTCATAGTCTCAATTTGATATGATGATTATTTCCTAGGATGACTGTATCTTAATCCTGAAAAGTTGTGACATCAAGTACAGTAATGACAAAAGTCAAACCCATAGTAATAATAATTATGTTAGAGAATAATTTGTGTGTATTTGTTATTTAAGCATCTAACGGTTGAAAATTTGACCTATTAGAGATATAGACTGACTTGGGATTCCAGTTTATAGTGAATAATTGGGTAACTTAAGATTTTGGGTTTTACATTGAAATCTATATTTACAAATAGTATTAGAATACTTAACAGAACTTAATCCCCTCTCTCCTTTCATTTTTTTTACTTTTGGGTTTAGGAGTTTTATTAGTAACTGAAATGGGTTTTCAAACAATATTAAAACAAATATACACGTTTATGAACAATTTAAAACCTCCATAGGAATTTAAATTGTAAACCTCCCCTTAAGCTGGACCATAAAAAATTTACCATGTTGATAAAGTGAATAAGATTTGAATATCAAACTAAAAAGTCCAGAAAAAGGCTTCTCAATTTTGAACTTTAAGGCAACAAGTCAAATATCTTTAACAACTAACATAGCTCCTGAAATATTTTCTGTGCAGAAGAGTCACCCTCAAGAGCATCAGGATCTCACAATAACATACAAACCCAGGTTCAAATCCTTGCAAAAATCAGAACACATGGCAAATTCAGGCGGCATTACTGCCTGACAAAAATGCCCCCTCTTTGAGTTGGTGTGTGAGTTTTCTAGTTACCCATAGTTCCCTCACACACACATGACTCATTTACCAATACATGCCTGGTCCTTATAAAGGCATTTGCAATTTCAACCCATGCCTTTAGAGCAGTGGTTCTCAACTAGGGTGATTTGGCCCCCATGGGCCTTTTGGCAAAGTCTGAAGACATTTTTGGTCGTTGTCACTAGGGCTGGGTACTACTGATATCTACTGGGTATCGGCCAGGGAAACTATTAAACATCTTATAATGCACAAAATAGCCTCCTGCCCCCACCACAAAGTATTATCCAGCCTAAAATGTCAATAATACCTAGACCAAGAAACTCTGACCTAGAAGAACACATCTAAAATCCTCTAGCATGACACAGAGGCTTTGCAATGATCCATTTGTGTATCCTAGAGACTAAACCATTGACATTATATGGGTAGCAAATATCTTCTTTCTTCACTGTTTATAGAGTCCTATTTTGTACCTAGGTTCTTAAATTTTGATGAGTTACTCTTTTAAAATTTGTTCTTTATTTCCTTTAAAAAATCCTTTCCTGCATTGGAGGTTAAAGATACTCTATTCTGTTTTCTTCTAAAAATATTACAAATATTTCATATTTATGTGATAGAAATCAGAGATATAATTTTATTTCCACAAAGATAACCCACAGTTTCAATAGCATTTTGTGAAGTTTGTTTTCCACTAGCTAGTATTAATAATACCAACTCTGTTGTGTACTGAGTTTCCATATATTAATAAAAGCTCATCTGCTTCAGGCCATTTTATATTTATTCTTGTGATATTATTAAGTTATAGTTTTATTAGAAACCTTGCTATCTGATATTGTGATTTCTTCCTCATATCCTTTAAAATTTACTCTTACATATGAATTTCAGGCTCAACCCTCGTGGAATTTTAGTTGAAACTACACTGAGTTTAGAGACTGGGCAAAGACACTGAATGTTCTCATTCATGAACATCGTATTCATATTTGGAGTTTTCCAAAACTTTAAGTGAAATTTAACAATTTCTCCATACATATAATGACAGATTTATTCCTAGGTTCTATACATTATTTATTACTAAGATTTTTGTTTAATTATCTCCAGTAACTTTTCTTTAGTTTGGATCTCATATATGCAAACTTCCTGAGCTGTCTGAATAGCTTGCCTACAGATTCTCTTGAATTTTTTACTTGATCACATCACCTGCAATAGTTTCTTCTGCTGTTTTTTGTCTCAGTGCACTGGCTTTGATCTCTAGTAGTTATGAAGAATGATGTCTTCACCATGCTTTCTAAGACATCACCTGTAATGCTTCAAATACGAATATGATCTTTTCTTTCTAGACTTTTGGCAGACACTTTTTATTAGGTTGAATGGGGTTTAGAACATGCCATCCCAAAATATGTCACTGTTGTATATTGATGATTTTGAGGTGATGGCACTTGAGATACAGCAGATGCACTAAGGGCTCTCTGACCTTCCCCTTTCTACCTAAAAGCAAGTCATAAAATTTCCAATGAGAAAGATTCCATTCCTGTTGCAAGAAAAGAATAAAATTTTTAAGATTGGAGACTGGAAATAGATGCTGAAATGGGTTTGCACAAACCAAACTATTAAAATTATCCTTATCTATTAGTTTTACCCATGTATTTCCCAGCCAATTTTCGACAATTTACCACCCCTAGAAGCTTAAACCACTTTTCCTTTGTCTTGACACTTCTCTACCAATGTATCGTTCTTTGTTTTAAAAAAAAAAAAAGGCAAATAAGCTCTCAGTTCTAACTGCTTCTTTGGCTTTCATTTTTCCTACGAAGGCTCCTGTGTGCATGTAAAAATATTACATAAAATTTGTGTGCTTTTTTCCTGTTAATCTATCTTATGTCGGTTTAATTTTCAAGCCCAGCCACAGAACCAAAGAGAGTAGCATTAAAGTTTTTTCTCTCCTTGTAGTTTCAAGAAAGTTTTACTCAATTAGTGGTTTTCTAAGTTTGTAACACCCTGAATGAGTGGCACTAAGACATTTACGACATAACACAGCTTTGTTCTTTAAGCCTGCCCAGTCTTTTTGGAGGACTTGCTCCTCGATTTGGAGATACAGCTGGAAAGCCTGTCTCCATCTTTGAATCCACCTCTTTTTCACCACCAGCCTTGCTAAGCACCAAGGAAATCAATTTAGTTTAAATCATCTTGGACTGGGATGCTATTTAGTTTTCAGAGAGTCACAGAAAGACCTTAAGGGTCTTAAAAATTCCCTCCAATCACTTTACAAAGAGTTTGCAAGAAATAAAAGTCAAAGTCAGAAGCCCTGCTATTAATAGTGGTCAGTACAGTAAAACCAGGGATAAACTTCTCTCAAGATTCTTTACAGGAAGTATGAACATGCCTCAATGTTCCCTTCTCTTCAAGCTCTAACTCCTTAGTCAATGAATGAGCTAGTCCTGCAAAAAACTAATACAAATATACTCTGCAAATCTTCCAATTGGCTGAGACAGCTGGAAGAGGATTTGAGAGTGCATTCTCAAACACATGAAGAAAACTCCTATCAAGGAAAAGACCTTTTGATGTGTTACCAACTATTATGGGTAAACAGGGATTCAGCAAAAATAATCCAGGGGCCTTATAAAACTAAATGACCTTTCGGTGTTCTCATTTTTTTTTTCTGTGGGAAAACATTCAGTATTGAACACTTTGGCTTTTCCTTCATTCTCTTTGTGCCGCAGTTACTGGGGACACCTTATATATTAATCTCTTTTGGGAGATTAATGGGAGAGAGGAAAACCTCTTCCAGCAAACCCAGCACAAACCCTGAGTGTAACCACTTTACTTCTAAAGCCTGAGAACCTTTTGAGAGTCATTTTAAAAGCCACAGGTTGCTTGCTGGTTAACTAACTACCTCAAAACATATATTTGAGCTTTCTTTTTTTTTTTTCCTTAAAAAAGCATACATCTATTTACCACTACTCTGAATGTTATACACATGTACCACAACACCACTGGCCCACACATGTGGTGGTTGAGGTGTGGAAGTAAAGGGGAAAACCACTGTTCTAAGAAGACAAAGAAAGGGAAAGACCAATTCGATAGTGGGGTAGCATCAAACCCAATGTTTAAACTCGTTTTTATTAAAAGCAGCTGGTTAATGAATTGTAGTAGCAATCAATCTTTGTTTTTTACTTAAAAAGCAATTCTCAGTGGGCTTCCCTTTTAGGTTATTTCCTACATAAATTAGTAATTTTATGTACATCGTTGAATAGAAAATGGTATTTGCCTTTTTGATTTTTCGCTTTGACACCTTTATTAGTATCAGAAACAAGTTAGCTGTAGACTGATCAAAATGAAAAGTGCGCTCTTCTCCTTTTTCTAACAAACACAAAGATATTATAGGTACATCTCAAATTGCAGTTATGTCAAAAAAATGTGATTCTTCTGTATTATTTAGTGGCAGATACAAAAGATCAGAGATCCCTTAAAAGTCACACTATAAACACAAACACATGTTCAAACTCTTGCATTAAATTATCTTCTTCAAGAAAACTACCAGGCATCTACCACTTACCTCATTTTTTATAGCTGTTGGAAAACTGCCTGATACACAAGCCTTTTAAAAACTAAAGCTGGGCTGCATCTGTGGTCAGTTATGTCCTCTTTCTTGCATTTTCTAGGTCAACAGCTGCAGAATACAGTAACACCTTGTCCACCCTGTCTTTAGTCACACTTAGGGCAGGGACATTTCTTTCAAGATCTTTATTTTGTTGGATTTAACGAGGTACCCCAAAACTTTATAGTATATGTAATGGGTTTGAAACATTAAGCAGCAGGATATGAGCTTAGTATTCTTGTTTTTGCAGACGAAATCCTTCCCAATTCCTGGTTTTGCTTATCCTGTCTACTTCCCCACCCCCTCCCAACCGCTTCCCCAGCACGGGAGTAATACCGGGGTATCTGAATGCAGTCAAGCCTTATAATATACTGTTAAGTACAGCATTGCCTATTGAGAGAAAGAGTATGCTTAAAAAAAATCCCTTGTTGGAAAATTCTTGAGGTAAAGTGAACCTATGACATAGATTACAACTATAAAAACTTTGAAAAAGGTATGAGTGGGCTAGTGTAGCCTTATTTCCTGAGCGTCTTCTTTAATCTTTTAACTGCTTTTAATCTTTTAACTGCTACCATCGGACCCAGATGCCCACTCAGCTGCTTTTGTAACCAAGTCCAAGACGCCTCACGCAAGCTGAGAGTCACCAGGCAAGCAGAGAAGAAACACAGCCTCCCCAGCTCCACCTTTAAGCGGCAGCGGGAGGAGGCGGGGCGGGAAGCGGGGTGCAGGACGCCACGCCTCCAAGAGGGACGAAAACATCTCCCGGCCACACCCCCGCAGAGGCGAGGGGGGGAAGGGGCGGTCCCAGTGACGTCATCGAGCAAACCCGCCCTAGTTGGAGGGAATTTGGAAGAAACATGGAGGGCGGGAAGGAGGCGGAGTCTAGTTTCCCTGGTGACGGGTTGTCTGGCGGTCGCCTGGTAACCGGTCGCTGAGGTCCTGGCTGCGGCAGCGCAGACGGCCTAGGCCGCGGAGGTCCGCAGGCCCGACCCCAGCTAGGCTGTTTCTGCCTGTCCTGCTATGGCTGCCGCCACGGCTGTGGTCACGCCGTCGGGTTTGGAGGATGGGGTGCCTCGGTCCCGTGGCGAAGGGGCCGGAGAGGTGATTGTGGAGCGGGGGCCTGGCGCGGCCTACCACATGTTCGTGGTGATGGAGGACTTGGTGGAGAAGCTGAAGCTGCTCCGCTACGAGGAGGAACTCCTCCGGAAGAACAACCTGAAACCCCCGTCCAGGTGCGTGCTCTCGTCCCCGAGCGCCTGGCTGCTGGCTGGGCTTTGGGGAGATGCCTTCTTTGGTCCTGCCGGGAACGCGAGCGCGGGCTAGCAAGTCCTGGCTTCTGACTTCCTGGCCAGAGAAGGACACTTCGCCCCAAACTTGGCGACAAAGGACAAAGGGCCGTGGAGCTCACAGAGCTCAGGCTGGGTATGTTTGTAAAGAGAGTAAACAAGTTTTGGAACGGCAGAAAGGACTGGAAGACAGCTTGCTCATTTTTTAAAACACACATGCACCTCTACAAAACACAAACTATGTATTTTCTGATTGTAAAGGTAATAAAAATACTCATTGTAGAAAACTCAGGAAAACACAAGAAAATGTGTAGAAAAATACTAAAATTGCCCGTAATCTCATCTCCAGAGATGAATGCCATTATTTAAATCTGTTTCTAGTTTGTGGTTTTCTTTTTGAGATCCCATCCCTACAACTGGCAACTGTGGGTACGTAGGACCTTGCTGAGGAGCACTTTATATGCAGTTAGTAAACTTGTGGACTACTTGCTATGATTTAAAAGACTTTTGCCTTTGCATTAACAGTACTCTCTGAAACTGGGAAGTGGAAAAGACAAACGAAATGACAATTATTGGAAATGTCCCCTTATCATAGAACCTAAAGTCATGTATGCCCTGGTTGGAGTGGGGAAAAGTCCAAAATTTCCTGAAGTCAGTGCCATTAGTTGTTGAGGGTAATCAACAGCTAGCACTTCCTCTAATTTCTGTAGCTTAGCTAAAGCCAGATAAATAAGTTTTGTAGCTTTTTCTTCACTTTAATACTTGCATTTATTTATTTTCTTCCATACCAGGCAATTAATATTAGAATCTATAGTACTTTCTCTTATTGTTTACAGCCAAGCTCAAGTAACTTCCCTTGACAGTTTTGATCTTTCATCTGCTCTCTTCCAGTAACTTGAAAGATATGTAGGCTTTATGTAAACTGTCCATAATACTAAATTAGTCTGTAATAGGAGAAAAGGTAGAGGAAAAAGTAGTGTTGCTTGATCCATGATAGAAGTGGTAGGACTGGGATTATTACTTAAAATGAATTTATCAGGATAAAATAGACAACCAGCATTTCCTATGTTAATAAAAATGCAATTTTTTTCCAAGTATATTTTTCAAACCAAAAGAAAGTGACCTAGAGCTTCTGTTGATATCATCTGTGTACTATTTCCTCAGGAGTTTAGCAGGATACTTGTGTGGAGATGTACTAGTTAAGTGGTTCTCAAAGTATGATCATGCACCAGCAGTATCAGCATCACCTGGGAACTTAGTAGAAATGAAATTCCTCAGACCTCCTTCCCAGGTGTACTTTTTCAGAAATTCTAGGAGTGGGGCCTGGCAGTCTGGGTTTTAACAAGTCTTCCAGGTTTGCAGTCCCCAAACCCTGGGCTGCAGACTGGTACCGGTGTGTGGCCTGTTAGGAACTGGGCTGCACAACAGGAGGTGGGTAGCGAGCTCTGTATTTACAGCTGCTTCCCATTGCTGGCATCACTGCCCGAACTCCACCTCCTGTCACCTCCACCTCAGCTGTGGCATTAAATTCTGCATTATGGGTGAGTTGTATAATTATTTCATTATATATTACAATGTAATAATAATAGAAATAAAGTGCAAAATAAATGTAATGCACTTAAATCATCCTGAAACCATCCCTCCCTACACACCTGCCACCCCATCCCATGGAAAAATTGTCTTCTATGAAACCAGTCCCTGGTGCCCAAAAGGTTGGGAACCACTGTTGTTCCAGGTGATTCTGATGCATGCTAATGTTTGAGAACCTGTGTCCTAAGTCTACAGTATCTATCAGTATTCATTTCTTTGTCCTCTAGGAGTTATCAGCTAATAAGGAAAAGATGAGTTTTGGGTGGATGGGTGCTTTGAAAGAGTGTGAGTATATACCTGAAAGGACTTCATGGCCTTTCTTTCTTCTCATCTTTCTGTTGTCTTCCAGAACATTTACACATACCTGTAGGAAAAAGTTTGGGAAATATAATGGAGTAGACCCCTGATTCTTATGACAGTAGTTATAACAGCTGTAAATACATTGTAAACATAATAGTGATAGCTATACATTAAAAAGCAAAATAGGATCTTTTATCAAACTGACTTGAATGTTGTTGCTAGCAAGTTTTATTTCTATCATGTTTAGGTATAAATCATACCGATTCTCAAGGACTGTTCTAATTTAATCCACTGACGGAGAAAAAGCAATGTTTGGTCAAGTAGCAGTATATTTACAAGCTCCTAAGGTGATTTGAATATGCAGCCAAGATGAAAACAGTCGTTTGGCATAGCTGATAGGTTAGAAACAGTAAATGCATAGTGAATGATTTTTCTTTTTTTAACTCTGAAATTCTCTTAATTCCAAATTACCATTTTTGTTAGTAAGGTACTGATTAATTATTCTCAACACTTATATGATTTTAGCAAAAATTCCACATTGTTTTCTAACATGCACTACTTTTCCTGGGTATAAGTTCTTTGATCTAATATTCTGTGTTCAGTAGTAATTGCCCTAATCCTGCTGATTAAAAACTTTAATGTGAGTGCTGTGGATTACTGGAAACCTCAAAGGGTGATTAATAAAGTCTTTTGATTTGAAGGCCATTTAGAGGGGGGAAAGGTTCTTCGGCAATTTTGAACTTGGCCCCTTTAATTGGTATAGACTTTTACATTATTTCACATTCCCCTATTCCTACTTGTTTTAAAACAGACACTATTTTGCATTGCCTACTAACCCTGGTGAACAGTTCTACATGTTTTGTACTCTTGCTGCTTGGTTGATTAACAAAGCAGGACGTCCCTTTGAGCAGCCTCAAGAATATGATGACCCTAATGCAACAATATCTAACGTTTTATCTGAGCTTCGGTCATTTGTAAGTGTAAACAACTCTCTTCTTTGTGCATGTTCTCAAGTTATGAATTTTATAATAATATTAGTAATTTAATGCTAGCCTTTTAGATGACTCATCTGTGAAAATATACAAAAGTATATCTGAATCTATTTTCATGTAAAACCTTCTCAGAATGGTTGATATTATACCCATTAATGTCACTTCTGAAAATGTTCAGTGCATATTCTTTATAGCCCAAAGTAATATTTTTCTTCATCTTGGTATGTCTCAGAGGTAAATTTATGGGTGGTTAGTTCTCCTTCTAAAAAATGATAAAACTATGAATTCAAAATACTTTGTATGTTGAAAGGGAACTTTGATTTAATGAACCATGATGGCAGTTGTACTTTTCATTTCTGATTTTTCCTGGGGACAGGCAGTAAGACATTTTTGGCACATGTTATTAATTTTTGACAAGTGAATCACTTTGTCCTTCCCATAGTTGTTTAACTTAACTTGTAGTTTTTCTGATTTTTTTCACCCTAACAAGATCAATAATTTGTCCTGCTGCTATTATGTTCTTGCCTTTTAATTTGGTAACTTTAACAATGAAACATTTATTTTATTTTAGTTTTTTTATGTATCAATTGATTAGAAAGACTTAAGAGATGGATTTCTAAGTAGCAGTATAATTAGTTATTTTAAATCATTTGAAAGATAGAAAAGTGATATATCTACTCAACTGTTCTTTGCTTATAATGTTTTGACATTTGGAACATAACTAACAATACCCTGTTTATCTTTTTGTTTTTAGGGGAGAACTGCAGATTTTCCTCCTTCAAAATTAAAGTCAGGTTATGGAGAGCATGTATGCTATGTTCTTGATTGTTTAGCTGAAGAAGCATTGAAATATATTGGTTTCACCTGGAAAAGGTAAACATTTCCCAACTGGTAATTGTAATAAATAGCATTTTCCTCTGAAGGTGCAGAGCTGTCTAATTAAACTGATAAGAGTTATTTTCTCTCAACTGCTCTAAACTGACAATACTACAAGTAACTAAGAAAAGCTAGTTTAGACAAAATTGGAAAGTCTGTCTACAAAACTAGTTCTGAAGTAATGTGTTATATATTATGCCATTTCCCTGTTCAAATATGTAATTATTAAAAGTCGTGCATATATTGTGCATATATTTATACACACAAGCAAAGTATATACATGGAGGTAACTGATAGCTACAGATGTAAGGAAAAAATGAAAATTAGTATGGTACTTTAAATGGAATTTTCTCCTTTGCTTATAGTGACTAGGCAAGAGTAATACTGAAGAAGCCACTTGACACTCTCCTAGACATTGTTCATTACTTCTGTCTCTGACCTGACTGTGCTTTGTTTATATTTCTATTATATTTTATGTATCCTATGGTATTAAAATTCTTTATTTACAAGTCTGGCTTTCTTGCTAGAAATTATGAAATCTTCATATGTATTCTATGGCAGTTAGCATAGCACTTGGTATATCATAGGTGCTCAATTAATATTGAGCATACAGATGAAGAAATAAAATAATCAGAAACTTTCAATTTATATAGGTTATAATTAGAAAAAAATTAATTTGGTCTTTGAAGACTGGGATTATTTAGAATGTGGAAGGCACTATTCATGTATAAAACATGGGCAAGCAGTGATTTTTTTGGGGGGGATTAGAACTAACACTTATAGAAAGGTATATATATTATTCCCTGTTAATATTTTAAAGTATATTCAATTATATTCTTTCAGGTATAATCTATTTGCTATTAAGTTCCTTGATTTAGTTTAACCTTGGGTTTAACCATATGAAATTACTGATATTCATCTATTTTTTACTAAAAATGACAATTTCATATGCTTCAATCCAAACATTACCATTTAGTACAATGTAAAGAATGATTACATGATCCATAATATTTTATTAGATTTAAAGAAAAGATAAGTTATGAGATGTGGTGTACTATTTGGCATTTTTAAAAATTATTAAAGCAATAGCCTGATAGATTCTAAATTCACCAGAAGCTATTTTACAGTATTTCAACCACTATTCTATTTTGCACTTCATTTGTTTCTAGGCATATCTTATTCCTGGCCCATGTATTGTGACTTGGGTAATTTTTTTTTTTAAGTTTCATCTTATTTTTAATTGATACATAATTATACATATTTATGTGGTACAGCATGATGTTTTGATACATGCATACAATGTATAATAATCAGATTAGGGTAATTAGCATATCCATCACCTCATACATTTGTCATTTCTTTGTGGTGAGAACAGTCAAAATCCTTTCTTCTACCTATTTTGAAATATACAATATATTATTGTTAACTAATGTCACCATCCTGTGCAACAGAACACTAGAATTTATTCCTCTTATCTAACTTTACATCCATTGACCAACCTCTTCCCAACCCCCCTCCTTCTCAGCCTCTGGTAACAACTATAATAATCACTATTCTACTCTCTACTTCTATGAGATCAACTTTTTGAGATTCCACATGAGTGAGATCATGCAATATTTGTCTTTCTGTGCCTGGCTTATTTCATTTGACGTAATGTCCTCTAGGTTCATCCATGTTGACACAAATGACAGGATTTTCTTTTTTTGATGAAATGGTATTCTGTTAATTCATACTAATGAAATAGTATTCCACTGTGTATATATACACCACATTTTTTAATCCATTCATCTGTTAATGAACACTTAGGTTGATTCCATATTTTGGCTATTGTGAATAGTGCTGTAATAACTGAGAGTGCAGATATCTCTTCAACATGATTTCATTCCCTTTGTATATCTACCCAGTAGTGGGATTGCTGGATCATATGGTAGATCTGTTTTTGGTTTTTTTGAGGAACCTCCATACTGTTTTCCATAATGACTCTCCTAATTTACATTCCCACTGACAGTGTATAAAAGTCCCCCCTTTTCCACATCTGTGCCACCATTATTTTTTGTCTTTTTGGCAATAGCCATTCTAACTGGAGTGAGGTGAAATCTCATTGTGGTTTTGATTTGCATTTCCATGATGACTAGTGATGTTGAGCATGTTTTCATATACTTGTTGGCCATTCGTATGTCTTCTTTTGAGAAATGTCTATTCAGATCTTTTGTTCATTTTTTAATTGGATTGTTTGGTTTCTTTGCTGTTGAGCTGTTTGAGTTCTTTATATATTCTGTATATTAACCTCTTCTTAGATGCATAGTTTGCAAATCTTTTCTCCCATTCTGTAGGTTGTTTCTTCATTCTGTTTCTTTTGCTGTGCAGAAGCTTTTTAGTTTGATGTAATCCCATTTGTCTATTTTTGCTTTTGTTGCCTATGCTTTTGAGGTCATATCCAAAATATCCTGGCCCAGACCTATGTCATGAAGCATTTCCTCTATGTTTTCCTCCAATAGTTTCATAGTTTCGGGTAATATATTTAAGTATTTAATCCATTGTGTGTTGATTTTTATAAGTGGTAAGAAATAGGAGTCTAGTTTCATTCTCTTGCATGTGGATATCCAGTTTTTCCAGCACCATTTATTGAAGACATTGTGACTTGGATAATTTATATGGAGTATATATAAATGGGAAATAAAAAGAGGATGTTGAAAAGTAATAAACCTTAGGGAATATTATCAGCTATGTAACATGTAAATTACATAGAAGGTACATATTTATCGATAATTATTTTATATATCTAAATATTCCAGAACGAATCCTAGAAGAACATTGCTTTTGAGATATAATTTAATTCTAAATAATGAAAGATTAGGAAATTTATTCTTTAAGATAATTGATTTGGTTCACAGTACTTTCCATAATATTCAATGTTGAGGGTTTTTTTTTTTTTTGATATTTTGTTAACATGTCTGAAGTTTGGGAATTTAAAATAAGTTTTCATAAATAAACCCAAATATACTTGTTTTTTTTAATATGGAAAATACATGTTAATTTTGATGAAGAAATGATTGTTCAATACTTAGTGTTAGGAACACTAATTAGATTATGGAAATAAGAAGAAAGCTGTACTTCTCCTTATAACCTTTATCAAAATAAAGTTCAGATTGATCAAAGATGTAAATGTGAGAAATAAAACTATAGAAGTACTAAAAGACCAGAGGAGTGTAGAGGGTGTGGTATGAGAGAACGCTTTACATATCTGACGTTAAAGGTAGGGTCTCTGCAAGAAAACGTTGCCAAGTTATTTAATAAGAACTGTAACAATTTCGAACCGCCAAGATTATAAATAATAAACTAGGGAAATATTTTTAATACAGGTTAGGCAAAGCATTAATATTCTTAATATACAAAAAGCCAAAGGACAAAGGACATGTATAGTATTTCACTGGAAAAGAAGCATGAATAACCAACTAAAATATGAAAAGATGTTCAGTCACTCTCATGCCGAAGAAATGCAATTAAAACAAGAATGAGATTTTTTTCACATGGTTGATTGGCAAAGATTAAAGGTATATATCATATTAGTGAATGTATGGAAATGGAGTTACTGTCCTTCACTATTGTTGGGAGCGTAAATTAGGGTAATGTTTTAGAAGCCAGTTTTGACACTAACTAGCAAAACAATAACATGTACTAAGTTGTCTACCTAGCCATTTCACTTGAACAAATTTATTCTAAATAATATATGTAATGATAAATATACAAGGATGATCTTTGCAATATTGACTAGCAAAAAGCAAGAACCCTTGGTGTTCAGTCATAGGCTACCAGTTACATTAATTATGGTATTGCTGTTCAACAGGATATAGTGCAAGTATATATAAAAGAAGAGAAATGTATTTAAATGTGGAAATTAATAAGTGAGGAGAGTAACTTGGACAACAATGCATAGTATCATCTCATTTTTGTAAATTTATTCTTTAAATTTAGACATAAATACTTTGGCTTTTTTACATAGAAAATTATAGGAAGAGTACATAAAACATTTAACAGTAACTATGGAAGAGGGGTGAAAAAGGACAAAATCTGATGTAGAGGAGATCCTTAATATTCACATTATACCTTTTTGTCTAACTAAAGTATTTTTTAAAACTCTCATCTCATATTAAGCCTTACTATTTTAGGCCAGTATACCCAGTGGAAGAATTAGAAGAAGAAATTGTTCCAGAAGATGATGCAGAATTAACATTAAATAAAGTAGACGAAGAATTTGTGGTATGTGTGTACCTAAATTTGCTATTCATTTTCACCTTTGTGTTCCTTTCCCATCTATTAATTCCCCCAGACTTCCATTTTCTGGAATATTTTATTTCATTGTTTCTAGAGAAAAAAAGCTTTTAAATACAGTGCCAGGTATCAGTCATTTAGACCTTGGTTAAGTTAATGTTTGTGTTCTCTAATGATTGAGGTCTGAATTTTAGCAGAGGTTCTTAAACTATACAAGGAAGTATATACCACTAGTTATGTGAGTAATTATTTTATTAACAACCATTCATGATCTTAAATAGGCCATGACTCATAAAGAATTTAGAATAAAGCAATAGAATTTAGGATTAATGTAATACATTCTGCTTCATAAGAATACCATTCATTTCTAAGGAATTCCTTTACATATTTCAAATTAGGATGAGTACTACCCTAAAGGAGTTTTTAAAAAATGCTTTTAAATAACCATCATTATTTAAGTTGTTTGGCAGCATCTGCACCTTTTTCCATGCTTAACATCCTATTCATAGTGTGAAACTAAATGGTCAAGTCTCTACAAATGTATTAGACTAAAAAGATGATAGAGACAAAAGAGCTTTTTCTCAAGTTAATTTTTTCTCAGCACTAGAAATGGATTGACCCTGATATTTTAGAAAGTGTAAAAGTTATCCGAAACAGAAATGGTGGAAAAAACAACCTTATGTGTAGAGTTGACCCTTGAACAATGTGATGGTTAGGGGTGCTGGCCCCCACACAAAGATCCATGTATAACTTTGGATTACCCCAAAACATAACTACTAACACCTGACTGTTGATCAGAAGCCTTGCTGACAATATAAACAGTTGATTAACTGTTTTGTATTTTGTATAATATTTTATATATTATATATATTTTTAATATATACTGTATTCTTATGATAAAGTAAGCTAGAGAAGAGAAAAAAGATCATCAGGAAGAGAATTATATTTACTATTCATTGAATGAAAGTAGATTATCGTAAAAGTCTTCATCCTTGTCTTCACGTGGACTAGGCTGAGGAGAAGGAGAACAGCAAGAGATAACAAGAGGGTTGTTGGTCTTGCTGTCTCACAGATGACAGAAGCAAAAGAAAATCTGTGTGTAAGTGGACCCATGCAGTTCAAACCCACGTTGTTCAAAGATCAACTGTATTTTACTGTAATAAACCAATTAAACATTTTTAGGTGATTTTTTAAAAAATCAATAGATAATAGTTTTTAGTTGAAAGTAATTTAAGTTAAGTAATTTAGGTTTATTGTTTAAATTAGTATATGCTACAGAGGTGTTAATCACCACATTATTTTAATAACAAATCTTTAAAAGTATACAGTAGATAAATTAGACTATATTCAAATGTTATATAGCCATTAAAAATTGTTTACAAAGAAATATTAGTGACATGGGAATGATGACATACTGTACTTTATGCTATAAAATGATTTGAGAAAAGGATTTCAAATTTTGTCATCATGACCTCAACTATATAAAAATGTTAAAAAAATGAAGATATTAACATTAGTTATATATGGATAGAAGGATTATGGGTGATTCTTTTCTATGCTTCTTTGTTTTCAAAGTCTTTAACATGTATTTTATCAACAGTATAAACATGTTTAACCACGTATATACAAAGGATGACTGTTATTTACTGAAGGAAGGAAAAAGATCATTGTAAAACTAATCAATTTAAAAGATATCTTTTTTTAATGTCATAAATTTAAAAAGTCAAAGCAAGAATATATTCATTCATTCTGAACTGTGTTGGACATTTTAAACAGTTTAGACTTTATTCTTTGTGCAATAGATCTTTCCATTCAAGCTCAGAAATTAAGTCCTCACATATTCCCAATTGTTCACCTCATTTATTCTAATCAGTTATTTACCTCATCTTGTTTTCTTAATAACTCATAGTAATTAATAGTTTGATAGATACTTGGTCCTATTAATAGTGTATCAACATTTAACTTCAAAGACATATAACTTAAAACTCTAGTCAGGGGAAAAAAGAAAAACCTAGTCAGAAAAAAAAAAATCTGAGGGGAAAAACCATGTCTAAGTTTGCTCAGTGTTCTAAGTTTTTGGTGTTCTAAACTATGTCTAAGTTTGCTTATTGTTCAGGGCCTGGTGCATAGTAGGTGTTCATTAAATATTTGACCATAAAATCCATCTGTCAGCACATTGTTGTGTAACTTTTAGAAATGGTAGCTAATTTTTTTCTAGGAACCCTTCAAAGTTCAAAGCAGCATTTTGGGAGTATAAATTTAGAGAAATATACTAGAAAGCAGTATTCACATATTTCTTCACATATTTCACATATTTCTTCCCAACCATGAGGTAAAGACCTTCTATCATAAGACCAAACTGAAGGCCTTCCTCAAAGGGGTTGCCTCTGAGGCTGTTCTTTCCCTTGCATCATGTCTCTTGAATATGTTTTCTTTCCTTTCTTCCTTATTGTCATCACATGGGGCCCTCTCTTACTTCTCCTATTCTTCTTGCTAAGGAGAACTGGTTCACTGCCAAGGAGCCTTTTGATGGTGAGCTATTACTGGATTCTGTTGCCAGAATTTGTGGGCTTGCTCAAGGCTGGGGACGATCATTTCTGACAGAGTTCTGCTATAGTCATCTAGAAACTAGATGGCCATATCAAGATAGGACATGTTGATAATTGTAAAAAAGAGTATTGGTTGTGACACAGAATATTCTCACCTGCTATATATAATTGTATCCTTAGTAATTAGAAGTAAGAGAATTAAGAAGGTACATATCAGGCAAAGAAATGGCAGGAAACTATTGAGTGCCTTTTGAATTATTAGATTAGAATCTTAATTTATCCTAATAGTTTAAAATAAACTAAACTATTTTAAGCCTATTTACATTTGAACTCCTTTTGTGAAGGCTCTTAATAATATTTAGTAACTTAAATCCTTTTTATGTGTAATGGTTTGGATTCTCCAGAGAAACAAAACCAATAGGAAATATTCACACACACACACAGACACACATATTTTTATAGAGAGAGACTTATTATAAGAAATTGGCTTACGTGGTTATGGAGGCTGAGAAGTCCCAAGATCCACAGTTGGTAAGCTGGAGACCCAGGAGAGCTGATGGTAGAATTCCAGTTTAAGTCTGAAGGCCTGATAACCAGAGCAGCTGAGCTGATCATGTAAGTTTCAGTCTACATCTGAAGGCAAAAGAAGACCAATGTCCCAGTTTGAAGACAAGCAGAGAGTAAATTCTCTCTTACTCAGACTTTTTGTTCTATTCAGGCCTTTAACAGATTAAATGAGGCCCATCCTTATTGGGGAGGGGAATCTGCTTTACTTAGTTTACCAATTCAATTATTTATGTTATCCAGAAATACCCTCACAGACACACTCTAAATAGTGTTTAACCAAATATCCCATGGCCCAGTCAAATTGCCACACAAAATTAACCATCACAAGTTCAATCCTTGTCAATTTGGCATTCATACACATCATCTTAAACCATAATCTCCAAATAAAGACAATAGCAAGGTCATAATTCTGCCTAACATGATATAACTATTACGTATATAACAGATAACACTGACCCCTTCCCCAGAAGAGGTAAAGTCCTTGAGTGATATTTATTCTTTACCTTCATATCCTATAACTTAAATACTATGATGTAAAAATAACAATACTTAAATACTATGACATAAAGTTAGTACATCTTAAGTTACATAAGTAAATATGGGAGGGAAGAAAATAAAAATGTCTGCATACGAATATATTCATAACAAAATAAAGATGAAATACTCATGACAGTGATCCTCATTTCTGTAACTGGTCACATGCTTGTAGCTGGCATTTATTTATTTCAAAATATTAAGGGGTGCAAATGTTTTTGTTACATGGATAGCTTTTGTAATGATTGAGTGAGGTCTATAAGTGTATCCATCACCCAAATAGTGTTCATTGTACCTGTTAGGAATGATTTTTGTCCCTCCCTTCCTCTCTGTAGCTGATATTTATAACTACTTTCTTACCCACTCTGTATTATCTTTGCCTTCAGCAAGCACCACAGCTGGTTGTGGTTCTTTACCTGGTGCAGTGACCCAAATCTTTATTCCTAAAGGGTGTGGGCCATTAGTAGTACTGCCTGGATTGGGTTATTATAATTTTCTGTTGACTTTAATCATAGGGCATGGTAATACTAAGAGATGCCTTAAAGGATCTTTTGTATTCCAGACATACTCTTCCTACGTCCATTGTGGAGTAGCAGTCCAGTCAGGATCTAGCCAGCCAGTACATTAACTCCCTTCTTTGCCTGTTGGTTCAGAGGTATGAGGAGCCCAAAGTGGCAGCCTTAACTTCCAATTCAATGGGATCATTGTATCTACTGGTAGAAACATTCTTCCTTTTGGAATTAAGACCTTTAGGCCAGCAAATCATAAGGTCATGGAAACAGGAAGCAAAAATTTTGCTAGTGGGCTACTAGGGATAATAGCAAGTGGTACCACTAGCATATCTACCCCTTGATTCCTGAACCTGTGAATACTTGCTATGGGAAGATATTGGACACTGATCGATTTTAGTAGCTACTGTTAAGCTTTTTACCTAGTAATGTTCAGTCCAATATAATTCAACAAGTATTTATTGATTGCCTATATAAACAGTACTGATCAGGTTATTGTGAAAGCATTATAAACTTATCTCTTCTCCTATGAGCATTGAGTCATTGGCATTTCAATCATTTACTTTGACTCTTAAGTAGACCATTATTAGTGCAAACACAGAATAAGTCATTTTTCAAAAGTGTGCATCTATGCTTCAGATTTAAGATACAAACAATCAGTTTCATCTGTACTTCTGTGCCCCACTACCCACCCCCTAAAAAAAGTAAATGTCACTTGAGTGTGTAGACTCTACATTTATATTGTTTTTTATTTTACTAAAATCTTTCCAGTTCTCCTAAGTATAGCATAGGTCTCATATCATACTTTAGTGGCCCCTCCCCCAGAATTTCTGAGTAGGTCTGGGATAGAGCCTTAGAATTGCATTATAATGAGGTCCCAGGTGATACAGATGCTGCCGGTCTCAGAACCACACTGAGACCAGTGTTCAATATGTTTCTAAATTCTTGAAGATAAGAATTATCTTTGAAATCTACAACTGCAGCTTTATGCAGTTCTACATATGAAAGTGTTCACCAGTGGACACTCACTTGTTGGTTTGTTTTTTTCTTTACTAGATCATATAACTTGAGGACCAAGCTCCATTGGCTTTATTACTGTGTCCTTAAGATCAAGATAATCTTGTTAACTTTGTTTCATTTACTATGTCACTTGTTACCACAAAGACATTTGAAGAAAAAGGGAGTTCATATTTTGTCACAGATGTTCATAGAACCTGCTCAGACTCCATATTTACTGCATATTGGGGAGAGGGTTTCCTCTCAAAGGGCCACTTCCTACCTCTAACCCCTACAACCAATTGGTCTGCAGATCAGGACTAGCTTGGAATCCACCTGAACTATCCTTTTAGTATATGTGCTGCCGAAGCGAGCACCTGAACTATCCTTTTAAATAGATTTAGGGCCATGCGCCAAGCAGTGCTGGTAACTGTTACCTTATCAAACTTGAGCATACAAAAGATGAGATGTCAAAAATATGCATCAATGTGATTGGATTTTAGAGCAAGTGAGAATATTCTGTGTCTATAACCTCTCATTTTTGTCCATTTCAATCATATTGCTCAAACTCCTATTTATTTCAGATAAACCACTTGGGTCTGTTTCCCTTTCCTGTTTTTGTGTTTATCTGCAATGGCTCCCTTCCCCTCCTTTTTTTTTTTTCTGTCAGTGACTGCAAAAAGTATTCTATTTAAATGGTCCCATCAAAACCTCAAAAACCAGATGAGCTGTTAATAATATTATGCCTTACTTTATACATGCATTCACTGGGTTTTTGAATACCCTTTCCTGCATGAGTCTTTATATCAAGCTTAGTATAGATTAGTATATTATGTATGTGAAAGCTGGAAATACATTTTTTAAATTATAATTTTTATAATTACTTTTAAATTATTTTATTTTCCTAAGGAAGAGGAGACAGATAATGAAGAAAACTTTATTGATCTCAACGTTTTAAAGGCCCAGACATATCACTTGGTAAGTTTCATCGGATACACACAGGACCACAAGCAATCAGTGTACGTGTTCTGCTGGAAATTTAAATTGAGTAGAAACCGTGGTTGGCCATTGTTTTTTGCATGCCATTTGGAAAGTCGCTCTCAAATTGCTTTCCTATATATAAAATGTTATAATTATAGCAAATATAAAAATCCAGAGAAGCAAGTGAGACATCTTCCTGTCTATACCATAGAAAATCAACACAGTGCTTCTCGTGCAAACTGAAAATAATTTGCTTGGTGGCATTTTTTATTATGGAAAGACATTAATTATTCTATTTCAAGCTATTTGCCATTATAATAGGCCAGGATTGAATGATCTTGATTATGGGAAAGTACTTACATTGTAATTCTTTGAAATAAAATGGAGTATATTAAGACTGGTATGTGCATAGGTAATCAGACATTGCTTTAAGTCAGTTTTTTGCTGTGTTTTAATTATGAAATAAATCCAATCTATAAAAGAGTACATACCCAATGAGATATTTCAAATGTACGTATTTTGCATTTTTCTATATGTATATTTCAATAAAGTATATACCTATTGCACCTTCAAAAAGTACATATGTAATATAATATTTTTATTTGTTCTCTATTTAGTTTTTCTTATCTGAATCCTCAAAACAAGTTTGGATCTAGTTTTGGTTTCAGATCATGAAGACTTCCTTGACCACCCCTCCCCAGGATTATCTCTTCATTTATCATATACTGCCATAGCATTGTTAATTCTCATTAGTTATTATTAATGATGTGTGTATTTTCTGCCCAACTTAAGATATAACATGTGGCTAACTTGCTTGAGTGTGTAACTTGACTTTAATACTGTCTAGGATTCCAACTTTGGGCAAGATTCCAAACTTCTTGTGCTTCATCTTCATCTGTAAAATAAAAATTTTACCTTTTGCGTAGGGTTTTTGGAGATGACGAGAGTTACTACATGTAAGACTCTGTAACAATATCTATCACATAGAAAGTACTCAGGAAGTATTGGCAAAAACCAAAACTCCTATTCCTTCACATTCCCCTTCTGAAATCTGATTTGTAAGGTCCTTGGTAACAGGGACAGCTATGCTTTTTTATATTCCCTATAGTATAACACAGAAGTTACTGAATAAATACTTCTTAAATGAAAGAAGATACTTTCATTGATCAATTAAATTTTATCAGAATAATATGTTAACACTTAAATCCAAACAAACTCCAGCTGTGACAACACCTTTGCTCATGTTGTAGTTTTCAAAGTACTTTAATACACCTCTTTTTATTGACCTTGTGAGGAATTTGGGTAGATGCCGTTTTTTTACAAATATAAGCCATTTTACAAATTTTACATTTTAAAAATATAAGCCTTGAAATTTATAACCTTAGGACAGCTTAATCTTTTAAAAAGCTAATAAATTACAGTAACTGAATTTGAACAGTTTCTTCAAACTCCAAGTCTATTTTTTTTCCCCTTTACCTCATAACAAGAGTTCAACAAGGCATAGTTAGGGTTTGATTCCTGCCTTGAGCAAGTACACTGTGACGTTGTTCATGTAATGTATGTGTTGAAGATGATTATGACAAAGCGCTCCTATGTATGAGTAGAAAAATAAAAGTAGAGATGTACAGAGTTATTCTTAGAAAGAAACTGTCATTTGTGTTATTCATTCTTATGTTGATGGTGTAAATAGAGAACTATGAAGGCCACTTGGGAGTCCTTCTAAACAAAGTAGTTTGAGTATTGGGAAGGAGCAAAGTAATTTAATTTGCCTCTACCATTATTCTAAGTCCCTATTGGTCCTGATTTCAATTTTCATCTCAATTAAATTATATTTACTATGAGGAAGGGTTTTTCTGCTACCTGTGCCTTTATAAATTATCTAAGTATTAGATCCTTTGGACAAAGATGATATAACATATCCTTTAGAGCTATGTATAGTTCCATTTTCACAAGAGGAATAAGTGTGAACACCAGGTGTTTGTGGATGGTCAACCATGGAGTACTAATGAGGCAGAAAACCCTTTCATATTTTAAAAAATCTGGCAAGCTTATGATATTGCCCACTAAAGCCATCTGCCTTAGACAGCTGTGTCTAACTACAGCTTATGATGGCTCAGGCTGCTCTTTCCCCAAGACAGAATTGCTATATATGTTAGTAATATAGATTTAAGATTTTATGTTTCATGTAGCAGGTGGACTCACAATATAGAGGAAATATTATGTTAGTAGAGCTGAGCATGATGAATTCTTCACTAGAGCAAGAATGATATGCACTATCAAGAAAATTGATTTACTAAATGTGTATGTGACTGTGCAAGCCTATCAATGTATGGGTCAGAGCAATCCCTCCCTACCTGTGGTTGTAAAACAATAGATGCTTCTCCAGTCATTCTCTATCCTCTCACCCTGCTTTATTTTTCTTCATAGACCCTGGAATGATATTATATTATATTATTGATTTGTTTATTGTCTGTCTCAACCACTAGAATGCAAACTCCTCAAGAGCAGGAGATTTTTCACTGCTTTCTTCACCTGTGCCTGGTGTGTAGCAGTTGCTCAATAATCAGTAATATTGAATGAATGCATGCTATTTTATAATTTTGTAGGCAAAGTATAGTTTAATCTTCCTAGAGAAAAAAAACTTGATGATTGTGTCCTCTTCTATGTACCATGTGGGATAATGCAGGGAGAAATCTACCTATATTCCTTCCTTTCATTAAATAAAGTGAAGGCTAGACCCTGAAAAACATGCTCTTAAATATCATGATAATTCCAAGAGTTGGGTATATACACAAGCATTTTCCTAAGACTTGTGGTAAAATGAAGCAAGAGAGAATATGGGTGAAAAAGACATGCCACAATTTATGTTCTCTGGAAGCAGACACTAAGACAGTTTGGAGTACAAGATGTTTATTAGAAATAAACATGTTTAAAAGGAAGGGGGAAGGAAGGATGGAGCAAAGGGAGAAGTCTTGCTGCAATGCAGGCCTGACAAAGAGTTGGCCAACCTGGTGAGGAGCTCTAGAGCAAGTGTTACCTGATTGGTTCACTCCCAGAAGGAAGGCTATCCTGGAAAGGACATACTCCCAGGTGAGGTGGCTCTCTGCAGGTGAGACAGACCCTGAAAGAGCTAACAGCAGGAGATTATCTGCTGGCCACATTTCCTGCAGCTGGGCAGCAAATCCTCCCTTGAAACAGGACCCAGTGACTCATCTTCCTGACTACCAAAACATAGTTGAAGCCTATAACTGCTAATCTGAAGAATTTATAAAGAAATATTGTCTTCCCATTGACTGAATTTTAACTGTCTGCCTAAGCAGATCATGACAGAACAATAGATTTCATGAACACTGAAAAAGACATGTTCTAAGAGAAGGATTCCTCCTATTGATAATTAATGTTTACAGTGATGAAATTGGTTAGTTTTGGAAGCAGTTGCTTTTCAGAATATTTATTTGAGATTTTAAAAATATTTTAAAGGCATTCTTACTGTATTATTTCCCTCTCCACTTCCCTCAGACCAATTGTGATTTTGTCAAACATAGTACTTTTCAGGAAACCAACTACAATTAATGAGGGATTGCTTTATCTTTCAAAATTTCATTTGTAAGTTAATTATTTTAATTTTGAGATAGTTTTTCTTAGAAGGAAAGAATTATGGATGAATATCAGGCTTCAAGGCTAGTCCACAAAGTTCCAGATTCTCTAAATCCCGCTGATTCCTGAGCATTCTTGAAATCTTAAATGTACAGAGCTACCCTGAGAGTGGCTATGGAAGAGGACACTTGTATTGAATTAAAGCTCTGACAGTTGGGCAGGGCCTTTGATGATTAGCAGTTTTGTAGAATGTTCAGAGCTTACCGGGTGGGAGCAGGGAAGGAAGGCTCTGCTGGCAAGGTGTGCTGGTCATTTTTAAGTTGAGTGTGTCAATTGGGAACGTGCTGCATGTTCACGGTGGCTACGCTATGATTATGAGTGGTTTTTGTAGCTCCCTTCTCCACTGTGAAACTCAACAAAATTACGGCAACAATGTTCTGGCAGCATAATGCAAATGTGTCATTCTGTTCCCCCATTGAAAAAAAGATGAGAGGGTGCTATGCAGTCTCTGAATTCTATTTTTAAATGCCCATCACTTCATTTCAAAACATTTTTTTCAAATATGCCATAGATACTATTCTTCTTTGAGATGCTAAATTTGAGGTTTTAGAAACCAAATCCTGAGTTATACAGCATAAAACCAAGTATCTCAAAAGGTTTAAACACAATTGGTTTTTAATTACTTAGCAAAAAAATGCATTGTACCAAGAATGAAAGACTTTTTTAGCTTAAAAAGCAAAAGCTGAAAGGAAGTAAAAATACAGGCTTAGAATAAAAATGTCATTTCAGTTTTAGTTTAGGGTTTCATCTAGGCAATACATCTGTGGTATTGTAATCAAAGAGGGGAAGAAGAGGGACCTACTTTGGTTAGTATCTTAAATACTTTAAATTTTCTTCATTTGACATACGATTTACACTTTTCTTCTAGGAAAAACCTCCTTTCTGAGAAACACAGAGGGAAGAAACTGTTCTACAAATAGTTTGCCCCACAGATTACCATTGATTTTGATTCCTGCTTGAGGAAAATGTTTTTCTTCTCCTTTTCTAAAACCATTTTTGTGTTGGGCCACTTATCTGTGTTATGGAGAAGCCTATGGTTGGTATTTCACAGGAGAAATGATTAAAATGCCACATGTTTGAGAGTGATGGAATAATTATGACTGAGTAAATGCTTTTATTTCTCTGGTAACTAACCCTTACCACCCCCATCAATTTTACATCTGGAGGTGATTAGGAAATGTGGGCTAGAGAAAAAAGCTCTGCTTCTCACTGCTCAGCAGAAGCTCAAACAGCAGTTCTTGCTGAGTGTAAAAGGCAGAATTTTTCTTGATCTTTAGTGTAGCTTTTGAATCCACACTTGAAATATGAGAGATCCTTATTTTCATCCTGGTTTCATTGTGTGCCTAGCAAGAAGGAGGAAGCAAGGACCATTCAAGGTCCTTTCGAGATCTAGTTTCATACCTTCAAGGGAGATTCTATGGCAGAAATAGCAGCCTTAGCTAAAATCCTGACTGTGTGTCACTAGCCACATGGCCATAGCATGTTAATTAACCTCTGTGACTCTGCTTTCTTATCTGTAAACTGGTATACAAATAATTCTTCCTAGTCTTGTTTTGAAATTATTATAACCTAACTTGTGGACAGCACCTGATGTGGTGGTAGCATAGAGCCTGCACTTGATGTGTTTCTTATTTTGTATAAGTTTTCCCCGTTCCTAGAGACTGGAATTGCCGACATTCTATGTGCCATAGGAGAATAGAAAAAGCCCAATCCCTTAATACAAATAAGTCCCTAGATTGTCATGAGTATTTTTGAGTAAGAAGCTTACATAGGATATAAGTTATCAAGAACCTTGCATTTCGATGTAAGTTAGGAAGGCCTGGTGATGTCATGGATTTATTTTCATAATCTGTCACATGGATTATTATTGGAGGCCCACTAAATTTGCTGTCACACAGGTTCTCCCCTACAGAAATGACTAAGGGAAATCTGATGAAAAGTAATACAATAATGATTTTTTCAGGTATTATTTGAGAGCTGTCATTCTATAAATGGATAGGTTATATTTCCTGCATCAATACTAAGAACAGATATTTTTTTACATAATTCAGTATATTAGCTGAATACTTAGAATTTGTGCATTTTTCAGTCTTCTATAATATAGCCCTATATTCTTTAAACCCACCCATTTATATAGATTATAGAGCAGTAACATTTTGGTCTGGATTTCAAGGCCCTTAGCAGTTTGACAACTGTCCACATAGCAAATTTGTTTTCTTCCATAAACCCCTTATTCCAGTTAAACAGTTCTCCTCATAGGTTTTCAAACACCTTGTGAGCATATCTTCTCCTCTCCCATCCTCTTTTCTGTCCTGTTTTACCTAAAATACCTTCTCACTGTCTCCCTATCTGACTCTTTAAACGTTCATGGTTTAGCTTAAATTCTGCCTCCTCAGTAATACCTTCCCTTATCACCCTAGCCCCATTTAATCCTACAACCAACCCACAAATCTACAACCCATAAATCTTTATAAAACATAACTAGCATGTTTGTTAGTGAGGATTTTTGTTGTTTTATTCACTCCCTGGACTGGACTAGTACATGCACATAGTGGGCACTAAATACATATTTGTTGGATAAATAAATGAAGTCATTGTACCTTGCTTGTAACTCTTCTTTGCCTCTTCTTTGGCTTGGGGGACAAGAGTCACATTCCTTAGCCTAGATTT
Source organism: Cheirogaleus medius (assembly GCA_008086735.1). Taxonomy (NCBI): domain Eukaryota; kingdom Metazoa; phylum Chordata; class Mammalia; order Primates; family Cheirogaleidae; genus Cheirogaleus; species Cheirogaleus medius. The sequence continues at coordinate 63,471,197 of VBSM01000272.1, forward strand.
TAAGGTCTTTCACAATGTATTTATGTCTTTTTTTCTCCTCAATATTCACCTTTTTTAAGCCCCTAGTCTTTCTTCTTATTTTGATCTTTGCAAGCCGTATTCATTCGTGTTTCGATATTTTGGCTTATGTTGTTTTCTTCACTGTAAGCAGTTGGCTTGTTTCTTTTCTACCTAGTTATATCTTAAACATCCTTGTAGGGCTAAACTTAAATCTCACCATTGTATTAAAATATACTTCTTTCTGATTCAAACTCCTAAAGCATTTACCACCTGTACTGGCTAGTTTTTGGAAGTTAATCAAACTGATATTTTTACCTGCTTATTTAAAAAGCTTTATTCTTTTTAGAATTGAAATATGTTTCTTGTGTTTTTTAAAAAAATGAAAGCACAAAAAAAAAAAAATACAAGGAAAAATGTGAAAATTTCTCCAAATCTCAGCATCCAGGAATAAACACTGTATCCTTTTATTCATAATCACCCTGAGGTTATACAAGATGCTAGCAGAATCTGAATGAAGGGTATATGGGAATTCTTCATGTGATATTGGTGCAATTTTTTGGAAGCCTAAAAAAAGTATGATGCTGACACTGAAATAGATTGATGAAGTAGTGCAAAATCACTAAAATAATCCAAATATGTGGTGGTATTAGTATATATAGCAATGTAAATCAGTGGAGAAAACTGAACTATTTAATTAAATGGTGATGAGATAATAGACTATAAAGCAGGATTTCTCCCTCATATATTACACCCAAGTAAACAACACATGGATCAACAATTTTAAAAAAATTAGGCACAAAAATAATAAAAAAACATGAGTGACAAGTATTATGGGTTGAAGTAGGCATGGCAAAGTGTGACAAGAAAACCAGGAACATAAAATAAAAATACTAATAAATCTGTGTATATAAATTAAAACTATATTATAAGAAGGTGAGGTAGGGAACATCATAAACTTAAAAGACAAGTGATAAACTAGAGAAAAATAGTTGTAACCTATATGACAGACAAAGGGTTGATAGACATACAGGGTAAAATGTTTTAGAGCATGTGCCCTGGAGTAACGCTGCCTGGACCTGCCGCTTACTGGATGTGGCATTGGAAAAGTTACCTCAGTTTCCTCATTTTAAAAAATTAAAAGAAGACTCCTGGATTGATGGTGTTATATGGGAAAGCATCTAATATCATGTTTGGCATATAATAATGATAATGATTGCTGAAATATATTGGGTGTTATGTATCATGTACTGTATGAGCCTTTTAAATACATCATCTTATTTAATGCTCACAGATACCCTTCCAATAAGGAAGGTACTATTATTATTCTCATTTTACAGACGGGGACCCTGAGATTTAGAGGGGTTAAGTAACTTGACCAACTGCTACTAAATGATGGAGGTGGGATTTAAGCAGAGATGAGATTCCAGACCCATCCTCTTAACACTGACACCATACTGTTGTGACTCTTAAAGACAACTTATTAATAGTTCCCCATTCCTTCAGTTTTGGAACTATTTAATCTTGACAGTTAATTGGACTTTTATCTTGGTAGGTATATGAATTAAGCTCTTCAAATGAGTTTGGGCACTGGTAAATACACGAGGTTGCCATCTCAACCATATACATAATATATATATATTTATAGAATATAGTCTTTCTTGAGATGCTTGACCATTCTATTATTACCTGGGAGGAGAGATTATCTCTTGGAACAGGATTTTGAGCAGGCTATTAACATTCGTGTTTGCTTTTTGAACTGACATGGATGTTGTACCACACAATTTGAGCCCAAGGTTACTCTATGGGTTGGTTTCAGGGGTCCTCAAACTACAGCCCGTGGGCCACATGCGGCCTGCTGAGGACATTTATCCAGCCCGCTGGGTGTTTTTGCCCGTTTTGGTTTTTTACTTCAAAATAAGATACGTGCAGTGTGCATAGGAATTTATTCATAGTTTTTTTTTAAACTATAGTCAGGCCCTCCAACGGTCTGACGGACAGTGAACTGACCCCCTGTTTAAAAAATTTGAGGACCCCTGGTTCAATTCTTCCTTTGGTATGCTTAGGATCTGTTTTCATCTCATCAGTTTCTCCTTTTACCAAAGACCAATTATTACTCCCATTAACTGGCCTCGAACTCTTCCTAATAGACTGTAAACTCTTTGCAGGCAGGGATTAAATCCTTTTATATTTCCACACTGAGCATGGATTCTTACCTTGAATGTTGTAGGAGCTTAACAAATGGTTTATTGGTTAAATTAATTAATTATAAATAAGACTTCTAGAAAACTTGTGTCTTATTGAGCTTCTAAATTGTTTCTTCAGCAGCAGTGACTGGAAAATGCAATTTCCCAAGAGCTATGCTTTATCTTAGTTCTAATGTTTCAGAGAGGGACTTCATCATAATGATATAAAATTTTAAGCAAAAACAGCAGTTTATTTCTCTTTACAAATAGCCACACATAAAATACCATCTGTTAAATGGAGAAACAAAAGGTTTTCGCAAAGCAAACTAAGGCATAGTAAAGAGTTTTAAAATGATTTATACTTCATATATAGGGCTTGCTCAGTGAATGTATCCAGTTATTAAGGCATTAAGGAATTTTGAATGAGGAATGAGGTTATGAAATTCATGTGCAAATATGGAAGTAGAAAGAAACTGTAGTTGAATAAGTTAATGCTGGTCTGCCAAACCTAATGTTCTCTTTTTACCTTTTCTTCATTTAGTAACTAGGCCATTTCCCCCAGTATATTAATTATGGCCTAGGAGTGAGTAAAAATTTTTGAGCTCTTACATTAAATCATTTTAGGACATTGTGAGTAGGAGTTAGCAAATCATTGCTTAAGGGAACCAAATAATAAGCTAGTAACGGTAAATGCAACTTACTCAAGGGCCCAGTATAAAGACAAATAGCTTATGCAATGGGATATCTAAATGCAGTGTTTGATCTTTATATACCTGCTAACTCAGATTCTGGGTCTAATTCAAACAAGGCCACTGCAAAACCATTTGCCTTTGTGAAAATTAGAAAAACATGCCCTTCCTTGAGTAAAAAAATTTAGGTATGTTATTCACAATTTGCGCAATCCTACATTCAGACCTGAAGAAAGTGGGAATGTGGGTGGGCGTCCCCTTCTGGATTTGTTTGGTGATCCTGGACTTCACCCTCTTGTAAGGAGGAGCAGAGGGAGGGGTGGAAATGAGAGGATGAGGTTGGAGGGCACTGGCTCTGGGAATTAATCAACAGCAGCCAGCTTCAATTTGCCGAAACAGTGGCTCCATAAATCTAATTTATTTTTGAATCAATGACCAATGTATCTACATTCTATTAAGAATCATGCAAAACTGCTGCTGAAAGGACATGCCCTTTTGGTTCAGCCTGATTCTGTGGGACTGAGATGTGGGGCCCATAACCCTGGTAGGAGCAAGCCTATGTGTATAGCCACACACATGCTCCAAATGTCAGTGCTCACATAGCACTAGCAGGGCATACATCCTCCCTGGCCCCAGTGGTCTACCTTGTTTGGTATAGAAAATTAACTAGTCAGAATCAGGCCTCCTAGAGCCTGGAACAGGTACCCAGATGTGCCAGTGAATGCACACATGCTGGGCTCTTCTAAGCATAGGCATGTTATTGATATCAGTGTGAATTTGCATGGCAGAGAATCTTCCCCATTGCTTTAGGTTTCAACACAGAGACTTGCTATCCCTTTTCTTGTCATCACATATTCTCATATAACTTCATACATGTCTACTTTGTGAATACTGCACCCTCCTCCCCAGCTATGATATTCTTGCACTACACTGTATTCAATTTGTGTAGACGTATATATAGCATTCTATTAGGTACTCAAAATAATACAGTGTTTCTATATTTAAATGAGAGCTTTAATGTCTAAAATAGAATCTTGAGCTTTTTTCACTTAGATTATCTACATTTTATTTAATGCTTATACTTTTTTATACTTCAGTTTTTTTAAATGGAATGTAATCAAATAAATCCAAACCACATGTTATAAAGTATAAAAGCATATATTAGTTATCCATGCTCAAATAGTGAGGTTAGAAATATATAGTCCCCCGAATTTCTGTACCAAAAGCAATACATATTTTTTTAAGGCTCTGCGTCTATTCAGGACTTGCTGCTATGAGCTAGGAGGTAGGAGAGGCTTTGTTATGTTAGCATTGCCCCAGAGTCTCAGTTGGGAGTGAGTTCAAAGCCCCTAAAGACCTCAAGCTCCCACAAATATACAAACCCCAACATAAGGTTAATCTTCTACTTAGTTGTAGACTGAGTTGGAAAGACAAATCTAATGAGCTTTCATTTAAGAAATGTCTTTTAGTGATATAAATTCACATTAACAATGTGAACCTCACTATGAGGTTATTTACCCAGTCTTCTATTTTTAAGTTTGTATTATGGAACATTTCAAACATATACAAAATTAGAAAAAGATAATAGTTATACAACATTACCCACTTTTAGCAGTTATTAATATTTTGTCAATCATGTTTTATCTGAAGCCACCCCCTTTAATTCTTTGCCTCATAGTGTTTTAAAGTAAATTTTAGATCCTATCAATTTGCTTGTAAATATTTCAGCATTGCACTCTAACTTATAAGACTTTTTTAAACATAACCACCATGCTACATCATACCTACAAAATTAATAATAATTTCTTAATATCACCTAATACTTCCTTTGTTAAATTTTCCTGATTGTCTCAAAAATATCTTTTTACAGATTATTCAAATTAGAATTCATTTAAGGTTCATGCATTGTATTTGGCTGTTTATGTCTCTTTGGTCTCTTTTTTCCTACCTAAATATTTGTATTTTTTTCTTTAGATTTGCTTATAATTTATCAAGGGAGTTTAAAGAGAAAAATTGCTACCAAAATTAATGTCTTAGATTTTATTATTAAATCATTAATTTGTACATTCTTTACATTTTCAAATCCAAATATACTTAATGCTGAAATGCAAAGGGCTGGGAAAACATAAAAAGGATTTTTTTGTGTGTGTGAGATTCAAAAACAGTCACGAATTGATTTTATTATTCAAGGGCAGATGATATTCAAGGGCAGAACTTTGGCACCCACCCTATTCAAGTTCAAGTATGTCTATATTAAATCAATCATAGTTTGACCTAACTAAATTATCACTTTTATTATGAATACAAAATTTGTAGATAATGAATCATTTTCTTCTGGGTTTTTATATTCTTTGCCTTTCAGATTTTGTGTTTGTATTTCAGTGTAAAACAATTGTTTTTAATCAAAAATGAGTTAGTGATCATATCTCTTTTGCTGTTACCAATTAACATACATAAATGGCTTGTCCACTTGATAGTATTACCGTTGAGTTCAATATGATATCTCAAAAACTTTTGCTTTGTAAAAACAGTTGAATCATATATTTGCTTCTTTTTTAATACTTATTTTGCTATTCTACCAGGTTGGTGCATTATTTTCTTTCAACATTAGTAGGAGAACATAAAAAAATTTTTTTCTTCCACTATAATTTTAACACTACCAATCCTTGATTTAAATTGTGCAGTGCTGCTAAAATGCCTCAAAATTTTACCATTTCTTTTTATAAACTCTCAATCTTGTGAAATCTTTCCTTTCTTAGGATATGAACGAGTCTGCCAAACAAGAAGATATTTTGGAATCCACAACAGATGCTGCAGAATGGAGTCTAGAAGTAGAACGTGTACTACCACAACTGAAAGTCACGATTAGGACTGACAATAAGGTATTGAAGAGAGAACACATTTTCTTCAAGAATTTTTTTATAAGGCAATTTTAGGGTTAGGGGTACTCCCAATTAGCAAATGATTAAGGGCGGAAGGATTCAGTTTTCAGCATTTTGTCTTACTAGGACTTTAACAAATCGTTGAATAAACAAATAATGTAATATGGTCCAAAAAGCAAGGAAAAGATTTTTAAAAGAGTGGTTTGGAACATATCATGTTTCCCTGGTATTGAGAAGTATTTTCCAAATACATTTCAATGTATTTTCTTGGAAATCATATTTTGTTTAGGTAAATAGGAATTCCATCACTATACCAACAGATAAGGGTTAGAAGATGGTTCAGAACTCTGCTGGATGGCAAAACAGAAGGCAGCCTGGAAGTAGTCCTAGATAACCTATTCAATACACATGAGTAAAAGTTAAATATTAATAAAATAATCAAGAAATCATATATAATAATATGTAGGGATTATACCATATGAATTGGCCATTGCATCAAGTTTCCACTTCCTTTTTATGTACAATTTTAGAAGTACAGTTGACCCCTGAACTACACAGGTTTGAATTGCACATGTCCACTTATATGTGGATTTTTTTCAATAAAAGTTACATGGAATGTGCCTGCCTCTTCTGTCTCCCCTTCCATGTCATCCATTTCTGCCTCTGCCACCCGGAGACAGCAAGACAAACCCCTCCTTTCCCTTCCTCCTCTTTCTCAGACTACTCAATGTGAAGACAATGAGGGTGAAGACCTTTATGATGATTCACTTCTACTTAAAGAATAGTAAATATATTTTCTCTTCTTTATGATTTTCTTAATAACATTTTCTTTTCTCTAGCTTACTTTATTATAAGAATATAGTATATAATACAGCATACAAAATGTGTGTTAATTGACTGTTACCAATAAGGCTTCTGGTCAGTAGTAGGCTATTAGTAGTTAATAGTTAAGTTTTTGAAGGAGTCAAAAGTTATACACATTTTTGATTGCACAGGGGGATCAGCAACCCTAACCTCTGTGTTGTTCAAGGGTCAACTGTAATGATCAGAACAAGCTAATAGGTAATTAGACAATACTATTCCCCTTAGTAGTACAACAATCTGTAGAAAAGGGGCTAAAGAGACATCTAGGTAAAGAAACTGAAGAAGGATTTTTATCCTTGGAGGCTGGACATAAGCCCCCGCCATTAGGAAACAAGGTTCTAGGGAAGCTTATTACTCTGAAAGTATGGTCCTGTGTCTGCTCCTAAAGTAGAAGCCCTACAAAGATTGCTGTTTTCAAAGTGCCTTGGAAGCTAATTCATTCTTAGAATGTCTGGATTGGGGCTTCCACTTTGAAGAACTGTCAAAGCAGGTAAGATGTAACCTAGACTCTTGGAGCAGTCCCAGAATAGAATAGAGATGACAGAGGTCTTACTAACTATGAATAGCTGTGGAACAAAATCTATACAAGGTAAGTGGACAAATCCTGCAGTCCATTTACCATATAGTTACCCAGTCATTATGGAGAACAGCTATTATTTTACTGCATTGGAGGTGAATTCTTTGTTTGCATAACTCTTATATGTAAATATATATTAATAAGAATTTCCTCTTCACTGATTAGATCTCTGCTGGAAATCTTCATTTGCAAAAATGTGATTTTTTTTGCAGAAATGTAATTTCTGATTCTTTGGTTTTATCAGAACAAATTCACTTCATAAAATTAAAAGTCACTGTTATTGTGGTTCTAGTTAGAATGACATGTTAAAATAATTGTGTAGTTGGCAACTCTCAAGTATAGCTTAATCCCACAAGGAAGCAAGTTTAATTCACTTACTTTAAGCTAAGTAAACTCTTGAAGTCAAACATCTCATTTAGAACCTAATAAGTTTTTTTAAAAGCAGTCATTGATTTCCACATAATAGAAGTAACTTTATAAAGAAAAAATATAAATGTAACTGCTAGCACATATGTTTTTACAAAACTAGGTACAAGTCAAATTCTATAACAGACCAATATTGCAGTAATCAAAATCCTGGGTTTTTGGAGAATCAGTGTTCTACTGATCTGGGGAAGAATTAACTAGCTTAAAGTTGGACTCTCACTTTCATACCATACTATCAGCCTTAATCTTATGGGGATATACCCTGCCAAATTAATTATACAATTAAGTTTTATAGACAGCATTCCAAAGTATCAGATGGCATTCTTTTGTTTTCCAATAGTTTTTAGAATATGTAGATATCATTTTGAATTTGGATTTTTGTAGTAAAACCTACTAACCTAAAGTCATATTTGATTGCTTTTTTTCAGAATTCTTCTTTAGATCATTTGGCCTTTGTGTTCAGTATTTCACAAACTCTTCTTTCTTTTAAGTCTTTTAGATATAGCAATTGGGAAATGCAGCTTTCGGGTCAATTTTTTTATTCAGCTTTCTTGAGAAAAATAAAATTATACATCAGTTTGAGAAAATAAGGGGCTAATGAATAAAGGAATGTTTCTCATGTCTCAGAAATAAAAATAAACTAATCTAGTTACATAAGAGGTTTCTTCTCACGGACTCATTATCATCCTTCAGAAAAGGTTGACTCCAGCATCATGGTAGATCCCATTCTTTCTCAACTCCTTCCTCTACCAAAATCAAAACGTCTCCTTTACTTTTGGCCAAAACAATAACTTTTCACTAAACACAGGATATTTAGAACATCTAGAGATTCAACTTTGTGTTTGAGAGGGGAAAAAACGAAATTTATCATTTTGGTATCAATGTGTTTTACTGGTCACTATTGGATTAATTTTTAAGTGATTTAGAGATGTGGGAGATAAGTAATAAAGGGCTTCCATTATTTAAATCCATTATGAATTTCTTCACAATGGCCTTGCATTTATAGTAAATGAGTTCCATATTTATTTGGCACTGGATCAAGTATTTGTTTTGCTTTTTTCTCTCAGAAATTTAGTTTATTCCTCTTACGCTTCCTTTCAGGGAATTACCAAAAAAGTCAATCTGTTTTTCTGTTCTTTTTGCATATTGTAGTATGCTTTGATGAGATCCCATCACATACCAATATTTTATTTTGTATACTCTGCATACTATTGCAATCACATTTTTATTGCTAAACTAGCTTATCCCTATTGTCTGGCACCACTTGCTGCTGTTGCCAGTTCTCAAAGAATGCAAACTAATTTTAATATTAGCTTAAACAAAATACAATTAGGAAAATAAATGTTGCCAAAAATACAAATAATATGCTTCACAACTGAAGATAAAGGATTTTTGTTATTTGCTGATTTGAATGGACTATATTAGTAGTTCCCTTTTTAGTGTTGATTATAGAGAAAGCTCCTGGTAATTACAGTTGACCTTTGAACAACACAGAGATTAGGGGTGCCAATCCCTGTGCAGTTGAAAATCCATGTAACTTTTGACTCTCCAAAAACTTAACTACTAATAGCCTACTGCTGACCAGAATCCTTACCAATAATAAAAACAGTTGATTAACACATATTTTGTATGTAATATGTATTATATACTGTATTACAATAAAGTGAGCTAGAGAAAAGAAAATGTTACTAAGAAAATCATAAGGAAGAAAAAATATATTAACTATTCTTTAAGTGGAAGTGAAACATCATGAAGGTCTTCATCCTCATTGTCTTCATGTTGAGTAGGCTGAGGAGGAAGAGGAAGTAGAGGGAGGGGTTGGTTGGCCTTGCTATCTCAGGAGTGGCAAAGGTGGAAGAGGTGGACAAAGTGGAAAGAGAAGCAGGAGAGGCTGGCACACTTAGGGTAACTTTACAAAAATACATTGTAATTTTTGTCTGACTTTTTTGCCTTTTCATTTCTCTAAAAATGTTTCTATATAGTAACAATCCTTCCACCATTTGCTTTAGTTTCAGTACCTCTATCATAGAAGGGTCCAAAAGAAGTCAAAAGCAGTCTTGAATAATTGGAACCTTTCTGCCAGATTGTCTAAAGTTAATTTGTTTTCTGGCACTCCTTCTTCTACTTTCTCACCGTCTGGCACTGGTTCTCCATCAAGTTGTTTTCTGTTAATTTCTCTGGTGTGGTGTCTGTTAGCTCTTGAATTTCTCACAGATCCAAATCTTGAAACCCTTCACCCTTTCCCACAACCTTTTTTGCCATATCCACAATCTCTTTTATGATTTCTTTGGCTCTGTCATAAATCCTGTGAAGTCATGCAGAACATCAGGACACAGTTTTCTCCAGCAGGCATTTGTTGTTTTGGGCTTGATGACTTTCACGGCTTTTTCTATAACAATGATGGCAATTTCATTGCTATAATCCTTCCAGACTTTCATGATGTTCTCTCTATCGGGGTTCTCTTCCACAGCGTTGACAATCCTTTTTGTAGAATACTGTGTTTGTTCTATTGGTTCTATTGGTGCTTTGTCCCTAAAGTGAGGAAGTACCTTATCAGTAAGGGACTGCCTTTCAAAATTCATTTGATATTGGAAAATGCTGCTGGTCACCCGGAGAACCGCATGAGTGCAACAGTGAAGGAGCCAAAGTGGTTAACTTGCTCCCAAACACAACAACATCTCTAATTCAGCCTCTAGATCAGGAAGTCATAGGGACCTTGAAGACTGGCAGCTGGTGTTTATCTTTTCCTTTCAAGGCTCCAGGGTTAGCAGCTTTATAGATAAGGGCAGTCCTGAGCATAAACCTGACAAGAGAGTTAGCCTATCCCTTCCTGCCTCAAATCCTGGTACTCCCTTCTCTTCCATACTAATAAATATCCTTTGTGGTATTCCACCCCCCCCCCCCAGAATAGGGCACTTTCATCTACATTAAAAACCTGTTCAGGCAGATCTTCTTTCTCAATGAATTTCCTAATGACATCTAGAAACTTGTCTGCTGCCTCTTAGTCAGCAGAAGCTACTTCTGTTAATTTTGACTTTTTATTTTTTTAGGCCAAACCTATTTCTAAAATTATCAAACCATCCTTTGCTGGCATTAAATTTTCCAGCTTTAGAGCTTTCACCTTCCTTTTGCTTTAAGTTGTTGTATAATGACTTCATTTTTTCTTGAGTCATAGCAGCTATAGGTGTGCTTTTCTTATAGCAATCCTGTGCCCATTAAAAAGCTGCATTTTTAATAAGAAATAAAAAGGCATTTTGCAATAAGTGCAAGGTTTTTGTGTCTGCTGGCATACCTGCAGCAACCACTTCATGAATGTATTTCTCTTGTTTTTTACAATAGTCCTTACACTGGATTCATTTATCTTGAAATGGCTGGCACACTGCAGCTACATACCTCAATCTCTGATGCCTATCAAGCAATTCAGCCTTTTCTTGTAATGTCATGGCTTTTTTGTGTTTCTTGGAAGCACCCCCAGCATCTCTAGTGGCACTTTGTATAGGTCCCATGGTGTTATTCAAGGCTTACAGTATTGCACCGAACACGATGAAAAATAACGTGAGAGCTGCAGGAGATCACATTTACTGAGATAGGAAATTTACTGGAGAGACAAACTGCTCACGCAGAGATAATTATCCTCATGGCATTTTAATCAGATACTTGCAACACTTGAGCTCACTGCAATAGCAATAGGTGGTGGCTATGATATTATTACAGTAGTTCAGTATACTGCAGTTAATTTTATGAAGTTATGATTTAATACTGCATCTCTACATTTGTTTACATTTCTCTCAACTGTGAATGGCACCATGTATGGTCTGTGTATGCACAAAATTTTGATCAATTTTAGCTTTTTATAATAGATTTGTATATATTTTATGATAGTAAATGATAAGATAGACTGGTATCTACATATATTTTATGCATTCATTACATACCTAACTTTTTCTTATTTTTTTCAATATTTCTAGGTTATAAAGTTCATCTGTTTTTTCAAATTGACATAAATCTCCAAAAACTTTTCCAATATATTTATTGAAAAAAATCTGAATATAGGTGGACCTGCTCATTACAAACCTGTGTTGTTTAAGTATCAGCTGTACTTCTAGGGTAGTTATATACCCAGAGAATAACTCAGATATGAATAATGTGTCTAAAGACACAGTCATAAGTTCTGCCAAGAGAGTCAAATTCAGCCATATCCTAGATCATGCTACTTTACTAATGCCTTAGTTTTGACTAAATGAGTAAGACTCAGGAGTCAATTTTTTAGAAAATTACTATCTGAGGATTCCTAAACTAGAGTAGACATTGGTGCCAGCTAAAATTATTTAATAGTATTGTTGGTACACCGTGACTCTACCTCTTATGTTTTGTCCTCCCATCCCTTTTTTCCCCTCTTTCTCTTACCCTTTTCTCTTCTGCCGAGTTTTTAGCTGTCTCTTTTTTATTGTTCTTTATTAGACCCAAAAATGGGGCCCACAAGTGTTATACAATTGCTCCAATAGAATTTAAAGCCAAGTTAGAGCAAACATCTGTGATTATCCTCAGACTAGACTTAGATCTATAATGAGTCAAGAATTATCCTAACCTCTGAGCCTTTTTAAGATAAAAATTTTTTTTTAATTATAAAAATGATATGGAAGCACTGTTTCAAGGAGGAAGGGTGCAAGCAATGTGCTGTGAATTAGAAATTGGAGATTACACATTTAGTTCTACTGTCAGTTCCTGATTTATTGAGCCAAGGTTTCAGAAACTTAGTGAAACTGTGGTAACCATAAAGACCCAGAGAGGATGGATCTTATTTCACATACCTTCTCTTGGCCCCCAGAGTTCATATTTACACCACGTATTAACTGTGTGACCTGGGGCTTATAAACATCAGCCTTTTATCTTTACATGAGGATATAATCAGGTCACATAACTCTCACTTGGTAAATTTTTCCAGTTTTTTCCATAGTAAATGTATATATAATATGATGATGTTGATAATAATAATCACTGACATTTACTAAATATTTTCTATGTGCCAATCACTGTTCTTAGCTCTTCACATGTTATTAACTCATTTAATCCTTTCCACCACCCTATGAGATATATGTCTCTTATCACAGATGAGGAGCCTAAAAACAGAGAAGTTAAGTAACTCACCTTTTTAAGTGACAAATATGGTATTTGAACTGACAATCCAGGCTTTTACCTATTTGATTAATGACAATGCAGCATACTGGTTAAATGCACAAATTCTGAACACATGTTGCTTGAGTGCAAATCCTGGCTCTAACACTTACTAGCTTTTGGACCCTGTGGGCAATTCAATCAACCACTCTGTATCTCGGTTTCCTCATCTGTAAAATGGAGTTTCTTATAATACCTCCCTCAAAGAGTTAGAGGATTAAATGAATTAACATACCTAAAGCACTTAGAGCCAGTGTCAGAAGAATCACTTACTATATGTTGGCCACTATTTCTGTGTGTGTTTATTTATACAACTGAGATTATACTTCTTTTTAAAAATATAACATTATATCACAAGCATTTCCATACATCATTAAAATTATAAACTATAACACTGATAGCTATCTATAGTGCTTGAAGGTAACCATCAATCCCCAGATGAATGCCAGGTAGCAGAGATGGCTTGACCAAGCTTAGCAGGTTGGGGTCAAATCAGGAAGTTTAGGATATAGGTGGAAAAATGGAAAGACAGAGTTATGCAAAAGCTGGCGGTGAGAATATGGACAAGAATAGGGACCATAACATCTGAGAGCACAGGTTAATAGCAAGAAATGGATTATGCCAATGAGTCACTTAAGGTGGAAGTCCAGTTGAAAGGTAAAACATGGAAAGCAGGAAACAGAAATTATGATTGAATAAAAATCTAGATTTAGAAATCTTCTATAATTACTCATTGCTGCAAGAATGTATAGTCAGACCAATCTGTAGGTTGTAGCTGCTGTTACCTCTTTTCAGCTTATGTGAGAGGCTTTCTTTCAGGGTACTTTAGGACAATTATTGAAAGATAATATTTTCCTATATGATTGAAAAATTTTAAGTTCCATAATAGTAATATATACATATATTTTATTTTTAAGTGAATCAATTGACAGTTGCTGAGTTTAATATAACAGTAGTTGAAGCTGAGCTGCCAAAGAATTCTACATGTCACATATTTCTGGAACATAGAAAATGTGGATGCATATTCATATAGATTTTCACTTTCTGTATTTTTGATTAATTTTGAATCTCCAAAGAAATATATAATGCTGTTTCATGAAGAAGAATATTCTATCTTCTTAAATTTTCTTTTTATTATAAAAAGCAAACCTTTATTTGACTTTGTTGAAATAAAGGTAGATCACCCAAGTGAGAACAAGCAAAGGCTATTTATTCAGAACTGTTGTATAGGAAGGGAGTAAGCCGCTATCACTTGTAGTTGGCAGAGACTCAAGGCAGGTAGGAGAATTTAACAGATTTATAGTGAAAAAAAAGAAAGGCCTCATATATGTTCAGGTGTGGCTAGAAATCTGCAGGGTATGCTGTGTGATTAGTTGGTTAGGGAGGGTAGTTGGCTTTGTCTGGTTGATCCTAAGTTGGAAGTAGCTGGTAGGCAAAAATGGGGAAGCTCGCATTCATTGATTAAGTCTTGTTTGGGGCCGATTGCTACAGAGGTTGTGGTTTTGCTTTCTGAACTGGTTGCTGCTGTTGTTGTGGGTCAGAGTTATGTTTTTGTATTTGAGCTGGCCATTGTCTGTTTTCCATTTGTATATTCAGTCTCTCAACTTCATTGACCCAAAGGAAAGTGGCTTCTTAAAATCATCAGTCTTATTAGTCTTTATCAGGACAATGATCTTTTTTGAAATCAAGGGTTTTTTGGGGTTTGTTTTTGTTTTTTTACCACAGTGGAAAACAAATAAACATTAATAATACTTATTCCTGTTTTTCAGAAATAAGGAAGAGCAGAAAGTTTGAAATCAGTTTTCAACTAAACCTTACTTAGACCATTTTCTTTAATTATGCAGTACTTATTCCTAAAAGACTGTACATTATAATGATTTAATATTCAGTATTTAATGCAATGAAAAAATGTTCTAAGATGCTTTAATGCCCTGTGGATATTGTAATTAAAATTTTGATTAATGATTTAAATAGATTTTTTCCCAAATTATAATTAAATGTTTCCTGCTTTGTTGTTTTAAAAGATAGTTGGGTAGGTATCCCCTTCATTCCACTAAAATGTCTCTAGTAATTATGTAAATCTTCAGGTTCATTACAAGGAATTTAGATAAAGAGATTATTTTTTAAAAGGCTTTGGAAGTATTATAGCATGTGTTTCTAATTATCTCAAACCTTTGATTCACTGAACTGACTTTTTTTTTACATCCTTACCTGTTCATTTAGTGTCTGACTTTCTCAAAGTGCAGTTGTAAAAAGAACCTTAAATTTTAAATTTCAACTGGAAGCAACTGGATTTTGTTTTAACGTAAATAAACCTTAGAGATACTGCCTTGAGTAATTCACGGCAGGAAACCTTTTGGGAAGAGTCATCTTGCTAAGGATGGAATCATTGCAATAGTCTTGAGCCCTTGGGGCTCTCTAGTCACAGTGAGAGCTAAAACCTAAGAGGGAGGAAAGAGGCCTTCGTTAATCAGCAGGTGGAATTCTATTTAAATGAACCTGGAGGGACCACAGAATTGCTGTATTAGATCTAAGCCTCTTCCAATTGGAAGCCAAATCCTGCAGAAAGAGACAAAGGTAGGATTTCTCTTTTTATTATTATAGACAAATCTGTATCTGGAAGCAACAGAGGGTATTTTTACTCATTCCAAAGTAGTAAAGAGAGTAACTGGCTTTGACCTTCTGCCATCACTGTGTTTGGATGCAGTATATAAGAGGGTGTTAATAAAATTTAGTTTTTCTAAATATTTCTGACCTGCAGGGATTTAGAAATTGTTATAATTTAGGAATAAAGAGCCTTTATGAAGATTTATACTCTGGTTTTTGGATAGGATATATTGATAGGATTCTTGCATTCAAGAGCAAAAAGGTATAATATATTTTGTGGCCTAGAGTATAGGAATATATTTTATATGTATAATAGTCATTAAAGTGGGATTCTGCTTGTCATTTGAACAATGAAGTAACTACATTTATAATTCTTACAGATTTTCTGGGAGACAGACCTTCTGTTGAGAAATAGCCACATAATTTAAAGAAAAATAAGGTGCCAAATAAAAAAAATTAGCTTTTACAATTACTGGTAACAAATGTAAATACAGTTGGCAATAAGTTGGTCTCCATGAGGCTCCATGCAGGAGTAATAGCTCCAATTACTGTCACAAATGTTTGTAATTGTATCTATTGCTGCCAGACAATAAATGCTTTTTAATATAGTAAGGCCATAAATGTACATGCTGCTGTTGTTTAAACAAAATACAATTTTCAGCAAATTTATCCTTGAAACACCTGCTATAATCAAAAAGAGGTGAATGCTATCAAAATAAACTGCCTAAATTAACTAGACATACATTTTTAGAGCAGCCTGCATGATTACTCAACTGCCACGACATCTCGGAGAATGAAGGGAAATATTCACTGATGGACTTTTACAAGCAAGCTTTCTTTAAAGGAGACTACACAAAACAGAACATTGTTTGGGGCTGTCGTGTTATTTTTAAACAAGGTGTTACTTTGGGGACTTAAAGTTGTATTTTCAAGGTCAGCTGTTTGGTTTTTTTTCTTTGTTGCATGTGAGTCATGGACAGATATCAGGGTTGTGGGAAAGAATAGTGTGCTTAAAATTATACATGTAAAAATACAGCAAAGGGGTGGAGAAAAACACAGCCATTCTTAAGCAACTGGAAAAGATTTTTAGTTGCTTCTGTCACAGTCTTGTTGAATATTCAGGATAGTCTCTGTTTAAAGATAGTTGATCATACCTTCCTTCCTATTTACCCTGAGTGTGATAAATGTTTCAACTGGATCGGGGAAAAGGTTCTATTTATCACAAGTTGAAATAGGAGAACTGGTGTTTTTGCTTTAGAGATTACCATCAGCTGTAACTAAAGAGCATCAACAGTGGGAGCAGATTTTAAGGAAATAACCAATAAAGACAGCATGTTATATAAATACTGCAGGGGCAAGTTACTAATGCCTCACTGCTGATGCACCTCAAATAGACATTTGTGATTGAGAGCAGTGAATTAATTCATATTGATTATAATTAAAATTCTAGGCTGCCTAAATATTTCATTATTGCAAAGTATGATTTAATGTTTCCTTTAAATTACTTTATATAAAATGTGAATCGAAGCACAAACCATTTGTCATGTGGACCTTCCTACAAAATGTACTTTTTATTGGCTTGACACATTTTTTCCAATCAACCATATTAGAGTAGTTCTCACTATCACTGAGTTTTATTAATATTTGAGCAAATATTACCCTCATGTTTTTATCCCATTTTTTAGATTCTGTTTCCTTATACCACTTTATGTTTCTTGGTTCTTCAAATATGCAGGAGATTACTATTGTTTTGGGAACTTTTGAGGGGAAGGGGTATCAGTATGAGAGCCAAGTTTTGATTAGTAGATTCCTAAAGTCGGGAGGGACTGTCAAGGCCATCATCTGGGCTGGCTCTCCACTGTGGTTACTCAGCATCCTGTAAAATATTTAAATTTCAGTTTGGCCTGTGAATGTTCCTGCATTCTCAGAGGGGCCCCATTCACTCCCTCCTTGCCTTGCCAAATCTCTTCTCTGGGCTTGTAACTCCTTCTAAAGCCTGAAAACTCCCTCAAAAGATCTGTGTGGCCATATAAAAGGGTTTGAACGGAATAGACATGATTAATAGATCTGAGTCAACATATGAAAACTTGTTAATAACAGATGGAAAAGTCAGTAAAGATAATCTCTGAGTGTGTTAGAAATGTAATTATTTAGCTACAAAGGTATTATATTATATCGTAGATCTCCAGTTTCAGTTCAATTACAGTTAGGTATGAGAATACCAGTCATTGTTATGACAGCCTGGCTTATCCACTGTGCACACTGTTTTATTTTTCTCTACAATGAGAGGAATATCTAGAAACTAGAAACTTCCGTGAGGAAACATACATTTCCAGCAATCATGAATTATTCCCACACCACCTATGACAGATACACCACAACATATAGCACACAATATACACTCAACTCTTCTTAAGTAGTATGTTTAGTTCTTTGAACATGTAAAAAGAAAATTATGCTTTCATACCACAAGAGTGTACCATAGAAGACCTTAAGCTACTGGCAATGGAAGAAAAATGTCACATTAAAAAATTCAGGAAAAGTCACATTCTGTAATTATACTGCAACCTGATGGGCATTTTTCATTAAGAAAGTAATTCAATCTCATAAAAAAGTTATTTAATTGAATGGACAATTTCACTCTTTTTCTCTTTCTCTCCTCACACACATGCACATGCACTCACACACACAAATACATACACAAATGTAGGCAGTGATGAAGCTGAAAATTCTGATGATGAGAACAAAAAGAAGAGCTTGTGCAAAGTGGCAAAAAGAGAATAGAGAAAGGAGTGTTCTCTGTGGAGGAGGGAAATAGGCTGCTCATATCCTTGCAGAAAGCATTATAAATCATAGATTTGTCACAGAAATATTTGCTACGTTGAACTTAGATATATGCAACTCCCTCTATCAAGCTATTTTCCCTGCCCCTTTCACTTAGGCTGATTCCCTGTTATCAAATTTGCAAAGAATTGTTGACCACGGGTGGGTATTTAAACATGTCACAGGAACATCAATATTATACACTGAAATCTTGAGACTTGTCACTTTTGCACTGCAGTTCCCACTTGGTCCTAACTCTCTACCACTGTAGCTACAATTATAATTTTAATAACTCAGTCTTTCACCCTGCGGTTGAAACAGAGATGTGCTGTCCAAATCCCCTTACAAGAAAGGACTTGCTGCCCAGCTGGAGAAAGTGGTCTGCAGACAGCCTCCAGCTATCCACTTCTTCAGTGGCAGAAAGCTGCCTCACTCAAGGTCTCATCCTTCTCAGAGCAGCCTGTGTCTGGGCATATGTGAGTTGTTTCCAGTTTGAAACTATTATAAATAATGCTGCTATGAAAATTCTTCAATGTGTCTTTTGGTAAATGTATGTACACATTTCTACTGGAAATTCTACTAGGAGTGGAATTGCTAGGTCATGTTATATATTTATGTTCAGCTTTAGTAGACCTTGCCAGATAGTTTTTGAAAGTGGTTATAAAAATTTATGCTCCCTCCAGCAGTGTACGAAAGTTCCAATTGGTTCACATCTTTATCAACATTCAGCATTATTTTGGTCTTTTTTATTTTAATCATCATGATAGGTATGTTTGAAATCTGATTGTCATTTTAATTTGCATTTCCTTCTAGACCCCCTTTTCATATGTTTTTTCATATGTTTATTTGGCATTTGGATATTCTCTTTTGTCTTTTGCTATTGGATTATCTATATTTTCTTTCTATTTATAGAAGTTCTTTACATATTCAGGATAAGTCCCTTATCAGATATATGTACTGCAAATATCTACTCTTTAACTTTCCTTTTCATTCCTTTGTATATTATGATAAACAGTGACTTAATTGTAATATACTAAAAATGATCCTTTCAGGTAGTGGGGGTACAGTGAGTATGGCTAATATGTTTTAAGAAATCTTTGTTTACCTCAGTGTTCAGAAGGTATTTGTCTATCTTGTTTTGAAAAATTTCTGTTCATGTCTTTTGCTAACTTTTTAATGGGGTTGTTTGTTTTTTTCTTGCTCATTTGCTTGAGTTCTTTGTAGATTCTGGATATTAGCCCTTTATCGAATGTATAGTTTGTGAATATTTTCCCCCATTCTGTAGGTTGTCTGTTTACTCTGTTGATTATTTCCTTAGCTGTGCAAAAGCTTTTTAATTTAATTAAGTCTCATTTATTTTTCTGTTGTTGTTACTGTAATTGCCTTTGTGATCTTTGTCATAAGTTCTTTGCCAAGGTTGATGTGTAGAAGAGTTTTTCCTATATTTTCTTCTAGAATTTTTATGGTTTCATGCCTTATATTTAATTCTTTTATCCATCTGGAATTAATTTTTGTATATGGCATGAGATAGTGTCAGGTTTTAGTCTGAAATGTCAGTTCTTAGTGTGCTCATGGCCGAAGAATAACTAGACACACCAAAGTAAGGCAAGCACGAAAATGAGATTTATTGAGGAGAGAAAGATAGAATTATAGGGCAAGAGCAAGATACAGGTTTACAGAGCATGGTACATACGTGACAGATGACGACTGGACCCACTGTCACAGCAAAGGGAGAGCAAAAGGAAGGGCAAAGAAAGAGAGATTGGCTATGGTCTGTGTCTTATTTTATAGTGCCCGGATAGGGACCTTCCTCATGGTCCAGAGGTCACCATGGACCCACTTTGATTGGACAATTGGGAGTCATATAACCTCAGCCTTAATTATGAATGTGGGTTCTAGGTCACTTTCTGGACTCTATGGTATCTATGCTGGTTGGCCCATGGGCTAGAGAGTGCTCTGCATTTTTTTGCAGCTGAGCACCAAGTTTTGATTGGCATATTCATAGAGTATTCCCTCCTCCCCAGGTATGGAGAATTAGGGTGGAGCAGGACCAAGATAGGGACACGCAGCAGCCACTTTCATCCCTAGGAGACCTGGAATCCCTGGCTATCTACCTAACAATAGGGGTCCTGTTTCATTCTTATGCATGTGGCTATCCAGTTTTCCAGGACCATTTATTGAATAGGTGCTTGCTTTCCCCAGTGTCTGTTGTTGTCTGCTTTGTCAAAGATCAGTTGGTTGTAGGTAGATGGTTTTATATCTGAGTTCTCTCTTCTGTTCCATTGGTCTTTGTATCCATTTTATATCAGTACCTTGCTGCTTTGGTTACCATAGCCTTGTATTTGATAGTATAATTTGAAGTCTGATGATGTGATGCCTCCAGATTTGTTCTTTTTGCTTAAGTTTACTTTGGCTATTTGGGCTCTTTTTTGGTTCCTGGTTATTTCTTTCTTAAGTGTTTGGGAAGATTCACTGATGATGCCATCTGGTTCTGGATTTTCCTTTATGAGAAAGTTTTTGATTACATGTATTTCTCCTAAGAATATTTGCAATTCATTTCTATTATATTATTAATATATGAATACATTCTTATAAAAATTCAAATATTAAAAATAACACTAAAGTCCTCCTTAACCATTATACCATTAAAATTTTTAGTTATACCTTACTGCATTTCATCAGGGAAATAATGTTATGTGATATAATGGTCCTTGCAAGTTTCAGCTCCTCCATGGATTTTTCTGTCTGAGCTGGGCAGTCTACTTAAAAATAGCTAAGTCTCAATCTTAGTAAAGTTTTTAAGAGAATTATATGTGATGACATATTAATAATGCTTAGCATAGTACCTAACACATACTAAGCATTCCATGAATGTTAATATTGTAGTTATTGCTCTTATATTTAAAAAGATGCCAGGATTGATATGACTGTTGAGGGACTACTCTTTACCAAGGAAGGAGCTAGGAAAGATTTCTGAGTAGCCAAAATAAATATCACAAAAGAAACTATACTAATGCTCATGCATTTTATTTGTAGGAGAGTCCCACAAATCCTTCTTTGGAACTTATTTATCCTTGTGGTAGAGATAGTTCTAGCAAGTTTATTTTATCTAGATTGTCTATCTGCAGCAGATTCAAAGCAATAAGCCTCCCTAGCGTCTACACTTTAGCAAAACAACCAAAATAATAAACATTTATTTAACTTGCAAACTTTGAACTAAGAATTATCAGAATTTCTTGTGCTTCTGACTGAAATTGTGTGACAAAATAAGGAAATGAAAGAGGCTGTTTGATGTAATGGGAAACCTATAAGTGAAAGAAAAGACATTTGATTTCTTATTCATTTCATGATTGACAGTGTAAAAATCACACAACCTCAATTTGTTACCCAGTCTGTGAAATGGAGATACAGGATTTCTCCCCTGAATATTAGTGTGATCTTGAAAATGTCTAGAGAAAGTGAATCCTCAGTTGAAACAATAGCATGATGAGAAAAATGGGGTTAGGTGTCTTAAATGGAGCTTATAAAAGCCCTTGTAAATATTTTTATATTCACTAAAATAAAACTGCAAAACAGAGCATTGAATTACGACTTCATTGGTTATATTTATAATGGAATTGGGGAAGAGATAACGAGAATAGAAGAGAAAGGTATGGTCCATGACAGCACAGAAGTAACATTTTTGTGCTACAAAGTGATTCAAGACACATCAGAGCCTTGGGGTTTTGCTCTTACTTTCTGGGTAGAGAAGCAAGCAAGGGATACTAATAGACACCCCCATAAACTGCTAGGGTCAGCTGCACTCTGGCACGGATTTTTCCTGAGCCTAGAAAAAACATTCCAGCACACAGGAAGATACCTTCCTTGGCTTTATTATTATTATTGTTGTTGTTTCAAGATATGATGGGGGTACAAACATTTTGGTTACATGTTATGACGTTGCCTCACCCAAGCGTGCCTCTCCAGGATTAGAGGCATGCCGTTCCCCTATAAAATGCTCACCGAATCCATTAGTTGTGAGTTTACCCACTCCCACCCCCCTAATCCCCAGTGAATATTACTACTGTGTGAGCACCTGAGTGTTGATCAGTTAGTGCCAATTTGATGGAGAGTACACGTGGTGCACATTCTTCTGTTCTTGTGATACTTCACTCCAGAGGATGGGCTCAAGCTCTATCAAGGAAAATATAAGACTTGCTAGATCACCATTGTTTTTTGTAATTGAGTAGTATCTCATTGTATACATATGCCATATTTTATTAATCCACTCATGGATTGACCGGCACTTGGGTTGTTTCCACATCCTTGACTTTTTTCTATCAAGAATTCTTTAGTACTGTGCTCCTGCACACATAAAGAAGCTCAAACTTGGTTTTAAAAAAAAGAGTTTGACATTTTACAAGTTGCAAATTAATGAAACTTGTACATAGATCTAAGTTCCATTTACCATTACTAGCTCTCATGATTTAGTCTCTCCTTGCGGTTTTAGGGAGAAGCTTTAAGCATTGAGTTGCAGATCCAGACAAAGAAACAGTGTCTCTGCATGTGCGAGGGAAATCTTTAGGTTGTTGTTCTGTTGAAACCCAGAGATCCATATAGTCTTTTCAGTCGCCTTAACAGCTGCAACTAGATCTCATACATTTTATTTATGGTATACTGTGAATCACCATCTGCAGATACTTTATCACAATTCTCCAGTTACTAAAAAAAGGAGATATATAATATAATTTGGTGATAAAGAATTTGGAGTGGGGAGAAGGGGACTATGGTTATAATAATACCTTTTCTGTTTACCTCATATGTGATAGAATGATGATACATGAGATTTTGTAGGAGAGAATTTGTAAAAATAGAAAGTCTAAGGAAATGATATACTATATCATTATTAGTCTTCTCAATTCCATTGAGAGAGAAAGTTTGCAAGATTAGGTGAAGCACTCATCTTCAATAGAGAGGAGAAATGATACCTAATGAACACACTTTAGAGTACTTTGGAATAGGTGACCAGTAGACCTCAGTGGCTCATGCAGACTCATTTTCATCTTATCACAAAGAAAATCATCATAAAATATGTAGAAAATGCACTGCTTTGGAATCACTTTTCATTTTCCAGACATGAGACTTTGAAAAAGTCATTTAGCCTACCTGCTTCTTAGTTTTTCTCACTATAAAGTATGTATATGTAGTTAATTTTTCCATATAACAAACAACCCCCAAAACACAGTCACTTACAATAACACATTTATTCTCACTCAAGATACACATCTGTTGATGTGTGGCTCAGCTGCAGCTCTGTTCCAACTGGGTTCCACGTTTCTTACTCTCAGACCCAGGCTGAAAGGAGAGCCCTCATATGAGGCAAGAGGCATGCTCATCATCATGGCTGAAATAAAGGGCGAGAGAGCTGGTGGATGGCTGCCTCTGACAGCTTCTGCACAGTCCTGGTATAGACTGTCCACCACCATTCTACTGGAGAATCGCACAGCAAAGGGCAGCATCAGTGGAGCAGGAAAGTATACTCCTCCCACAGCCAGCCGGCAAATCTCGTAACCCTCTTACAGGGAAGCAAAAAGTGAATAAGAAAAGGTGAATAAGCGAAAAGTGAATAAGAAAGGATAACAATATCTACTTATCTCTCCAAACCTTTATAAATGTCAAATAAGAAAAGTTATATAAAAGATCATTGTAACCTAATGAATTCTATACTAATGTAAGAAATGCCATCATCATTGAACAGTGCCTTTTAATGTTATTTATTTCAGGGATCCAAATACATTTCAAGTCCTTATAAATCATTAAAACCCACTACTTCTCCATTCTTACCACAAACCTTTGTAAAGCTTTTACCTGTCTCAATTGTAGTTTTTTAAAAGCTATGTACTTTGCCTTTTTGTATTCATGTTTTAAAAATGCTATAGTTATAATCATTTATATTTATTTTCTACTATATTAAACCTCTTTTAAGAATTTCCTGGGCATCTAGAAGGTTATTATATTTTCTTCCCCTGACAATTAAAGGGCCAAAATTCCCTTGTAGGAAATTAGAAAATTTTGGAAGGGTAAAGAACAAATTTTAAAGCATCCATATTCAAATCCCTATCTTAATACACACACACACACACATACATACATTACAGTATATACAAGTACTAATTTTTACTAAATTGAACACCTAATGAATATACTCTTTCGATAGTGTTTTGTTTCGTTTTCTTTTCTTTTTGAGACAGAGTCTCACTCTGTTGCCCTGGCTAGAGTGCCCTGGCATTAGCCTAGCTCACAGCAACCTCAAACTCCTGGACTCAAGCGATCCTACTGTCTCAGCCTTCCGAGTAGCTGGGACTACAGGCATGTGCCACCATGCCTGGCTAATTTTTTCTATATATATTTTTAGTTGTTTGGCTAATTTATTTCTATTTTTGTTAGAGACAGGGTCTCACTCTTGCTCAGGCTGGTCTGAACTCCTGAGCTCAAATGATCCTCCCATCTCAGCCTCCCAGAATGCTAGGATTACAGGTGTGAGCCACCGCACCCGGCCGAGAATGTTTTCTATATGTTGTTGGCATGCATTTTTGCTGATCATTAAATATTTTTTGAGAATGCAAATTTAACATTTTAATATTTAATATTAACATATGTAATATGCAATACATATATACTGATGGTCCTTGACTTATGATAATTTGATAGGATTTTTCAAATTTATGATGGTACGAAAGTGATATGCATTCAGTAGAAACTGTACCTCAAGCACTCGTAATGTTTTTCACTTTTTCAGTACAATAGTCAATAAATTACAGAGATATTCAACACTTTGTTATAAAATAGGCTTTGCAGCCACGCATGGTGGCTCATGCCTGTAATCCTAGCACTCTGGGAGACCGAGGCGGGAAGATCACTTGAATTTAGGAGTTCGAGACGAGCCTGAGAAAGAGGGAGACGCCATCTCTGCTAAATATAGAAAAAATTAGCCAGATATGGTGGCGCACATCTATAGTCCCAGCTACTCGGGAGGCTAAGGCAGGAGGATCGCTGGAGCCCAGGAGTTTGAGGTTGCAGTGAGCTATGATGATGTCACTGCACTCTAGCCGGGGCAACAGAATGAGACTTTGTCTCAAAAGAAAAAGAAATAGGCTTTCTGTCAGATGCTTTTGCCCAACTATAGGCTGATATTAGTGTTTTGAGCACATTTAAGGTAGGCTAGGCTAAGCTATAAGCTATGACGTTTGGAAGGTTAAGTGTATTAAATGCATTTTCTACTTAAGATATTTTCAGCTTATGATGGGTATATCAGGATGTAACCCCATCATAAGTTGAGGAGCATCTGTAATTATGTAGCCCAATAATAAAACAAACCCACTCCTCAACTTGAGAACTAAACCATTACAATACCCTTGAAGTTACCAGTGTGTTCCCTGCTGCCACCCTGTCCCACCCATGGTAACCACTACCCTCAAGTTTGCATACTATCATTGACTTCTTACTTTCTTTTTAAATTTTTTTTGTAAACAGTTTTCAGTATTTTTTTTTTTTTTAGTGTTTTCATATGTGTTTCTCCAAACAATGTATCATTGAGTTTTGCTTGGTTTTGAGCTTTATATAAATGGCATCATACTACATTATTTTTAGTAGTGGAATGAATCTTACAAAATTTGTTTAAACTGTTCTCTACTGTTAGATATTTGGAAAGTTTTCTGCTGTTTTACAAAGAACTTGTACATTAATCTTTGTATGTATTCCCAATTATTTCCTTAGGAATAATTTCTAGAGGTAAAATTATTGGGTTAAAGGGTAAGAACACTTTTAAGGCTTTTTTTTTTTTTGTAATTGTACATCAGGAAATGCGTTCATCTAGAAGATTTTAATAAAACAAATAGATTTGCCTGGCAGATAATTATAAATCATTACTAGCTTTCCACTTTAATGGTCTGTAAGAATACACAAATGTTCCAGTGGCTTATCAAATTTAATAAATCCAAACCCAAATTCCTCAGTATTTCTGACTTCCCTGAAAGCTATTCTGTTTTTGTCACACTGTAGCATTAATATCCCCTCAGTTCCTCAGGCTAGAAACCTTAAAGACACCTTCTCTCCTCTTCCACACCTCCATTTCAGTCACCCCATACTCATACTTCTCCTTAGTCAGTCTTCGAGTTCTGCTAGTTCTACCTGCAATGTCCCTTGAATCCATCACTTCCCTTCCATTCTTATAAGCACTGCTCTATTTCAAATCCTGCTAATCTATGGAATGTGAACCATTCCACAGCCTCCTAACTGGGCTCCTACCTGTCTTCAATCTCTTGTCTTTCTAATCAGTCCTTCACTCTGTAACTTCCTCAAAACACAGACTTATCTTTAAAATGGAAACCAGAAATATCTGCTAACTCTCCATAATCCACGTGATTGGATTATGAAGTGTGATAACGTCCATACTTCTTAGTTGTTATAGGCAAAGCCCTTGATCTAATTTAGCCTTCCTCTTCAGCTTTATTTCCTTATGATCCATCCTCCCCAGCCCACCCCAAGAACTCTGTTTTGTACTCTAGCCAGCCTAGGCTACTTGTTCTCTGTATGTTTTCTTTTTTCATGGTACTCCCTCAGCCTAGGATACCCTTCATCTCCCTTCCTTTCCAGCCTGTGGAAATGCTACTCATGCTTCCAGGTTCCACAGAAATACTAGCTCCTCCATGGAATTGTACATCAATGTAAGTTATCATAGTTATATATCAATGAGTCCAGAACAGTTACTTCTCTCAAAATGTTTTGAATGTTGTTACATACCAAAAATATATTTATAAATAATGCTAGGTAGAAATAGCAGAACAAAAACTATTTTAAACACATCCATTACAATAGATAAAAAACTATATATGTATATGTATGTGTATGTGTGTATATGTATGTGTGTGTGTCTTTCTACATACATGTATATGGAGAGAAACAGAGGCAAAGACAGAAACAGATGCTGTTAGGAAGACAGGGAAGACATGTAAATACTTGAGCCTGGTATTTATTAAGCCCTCTGAAATTCTTTTTGGAACCACATAGGATGAGAACTTTTTCAAAATTTTAATAATATTATGATACTTGTTAGGTTCATTTTCTTTCATAAAAATGCTTACTTGGGCTTAAATAGGTTTCCATTTTGAGACTTAACCATATTTGGTCCAGTTGCAGGCGGCCAGCCACTTGCTTCTCCTTCCTGTTTTAGTGTTGGCTAGCCAAGTTAGAGGGGCCTTGTTCCTTTGCCAAATCTTTCTACTCATAGTCACAGGTGGTGAACATCCATTCAACTGTACAATGAAAACATTGTACTAGATGACTGTTAAATGGATGAGTAGATGATCTCTAAGTTTCTTTCCAGCTCTCCCATTCTGAAATACTTTTTGCTTATGAGACAGAAAAATTCTTAAAGTTAAAGGAAAGTACTGATTTGCTTTCTGCTCTAGCACCCTCACTAGCATCAAGCAACCAGTCGCCCCTTTTCTTAACTCTGAACTGCCGATATGTGTTGTGTGAGAATTGGTACATTTGGCTTCTGATGCAGGTACACTACTACCTCTGTGGCCTTGAGTGTACCCCTTTCTGTCACCCAGGCCTCTGCTTATCTGTAAAATTATAAGGGTGAGACTAGCTGCTTTTTGATGTTCTTTATAGCTTTAGTATATTATTTAGAATTTTTTTTACCCTGTAGTCACTAGCCCATTTTAAAGTTAAGAAATAGGTAGAATGGGACTACTTACAAAATATTTTTCTCTACACGAAATAGTGTAGATAGCAAAGTGGAGCATCAGAGTATACAAACAGATATGAGCAATTAAGAAATGTCCTAAATCCATCACTTACTTCAACTTACCATATTTTTCTCTTCTGATGGGTATTTCCCAAGTCTTTTAAAATTATTACTTTGTAGTAATATAAACTGGAATATTTTGAATATATCTTGTAGAAATTTAACATGATGGTGTAGATTTCAAATATGCATACTAATTCAGATCAGTCTAGTAGTAGTAGACAATGTTTCAAAATATATGAACTCTAGTAATCATTATAGATTTACTGTATTAAGAAAGAGACTCAAAAGAAGAAGAAGAAAAAGGCCCCATTTTAATTTCTAAGGGACAAACTAATCTTTGATATATGGTGTTTGAGTTCAGAGTTGCTTCTGGCAAACATAATTGTTACTGCTTAAACAAGTATTTCTTTTCTAGTAATTAGAATTTTTTCTCATTTTGATGGGTAGTCATAAATATTAACCACCAGCAGTGCAGGAATAATTTATATTCAAATTGTCAGACATAACTCTGTGAACACATAAAATAATTTACATTTATTTAGAACCTTTTATCCTAAAGTGCTCTGTACATATTTCTTTATAATCTGATTGCAAGCTATACATAGGACTCTCCTACCTGCAATAGTGCAGCAACCAAAGTAATTAAGATAAAGGACACAACTTCACAAAATGTAGACAAAAGAAGGAAATGTAGTATTTTTTACTTTGTTCCTATATGCTCTTATGCCTGTAGGATTGGAGAATCCATGTTGACCAAATGCACCAGCACAAAAGTGGAATTGAATCTGCCCTAAAGGAGACCAAGGTATGTGAATTACTTCAGATAAAACAATATGTATTTACTCATCCATAGAATATGTATTATGGGAGAACATGAAATTTAAAAAGATACAATTCTTGCCTTTCAGGAACTTTCTAATCGAATGTACCATATTACATTTCAACAGCTCTAACACTTAAACCAACTAAAGAAAGCTACCTTATATAAAAGCTGTATATATATATACAGATATATATATATATATATACATGAGAAACATTTCATTCTTCTTTTCCTCTCTGAATTCCAAAGGATGAGAGAACACCAGGCCAGCAATGCCCAGACCTACAGCTTCCCTAGGCTTGCTGCCCTGCCAGAAATGGGGACTTTTGGAGGATGCCACAAAGATGGAAAGGAAGAGGGGAGAAGTTTTGGGTCCCAGGCTAGGGCTGTAGGTTTAGGGATCTGCTTTCAACTGAGATAGTCCAGTCATCTTTGAATTGTGCTATAAGAAATTCATGTTATTCCCTTATGTACTTTGTAAACTATATATAAAGCTAATTACAATCACATAAATTTTAGATATGCATAATGACAAATAAATTGACTAATACTACCAGGTACATTTTTATTTGAATGTTCTATAAAGTGTGAGTAAAATATTTCTCTTTTTTTTTTTTTTTTTTTTTTTTTTTTGAGACAGAGTCTTGCTCTGTTGCCTGGGCTGGAGTGCTATGGTATCAGCCTAGCTCACAGCAACCTTGAACTCCTAGGCTTAAGCAATCCTCCTGCCTCAGCCTCCTGAGTAGCTGGGACTACAGGCATGTGCCACCATACTCAGCTAATTTTTCTATTTTTAGTAGAGATGGGGGTCTCACTCTTGCTCAGGCTGGTCTTGAACTCCTGACCTCAAGCAATCCTCCTGCCTTGGCCACCCAGAGGGCTAGGATTACAGACATGAGCCACCATGCCTGCCCTTAAAATATTTCTCATCACAGACATTTTTTGCTATTGAAAATTTCAAACTATCTTCTTTTTCACATGTTGTTGATCATTTGTAGAATGGATTGAGAGAGAGTTAACCCATTTTTAACTGTTTTTAAGACGTTTATTTGTGAGTTCTTTTATCTACTAAAATCCTATGGAATTTTTAGGGATTTTTGGACAAACTCCATAATGAAATCAGTAGGACTCTGGAAAAGATCGGCAGCCGAGAAAAGTACATCAACAATCAGCTTGAGCACTTGGTTCAAGAATATCGTGCAGCTCAAGCTCAGCTGAGTGAGGTAATTCAAGAATGATTTTCATGGATTTATTCTAATTAATGACCCTAAACCCTAAACTTGACACAACGATTTTCATTTGAGAATCATGAAATGCTTTTCATAAACAACAAATCGATTCTCTGCCCACTTTAGGAAGCTAAGTGAGCCAAGTAAACTTACCTCCATTTTACATGTAATAGAAATTGTTATCTCCTAGAAGTCTTTAAATACTCTTTTTCATTTGATTTAAGTAAATGAAGGTATATACTGTTCAGGAACATCGCTGAGAATAGGAACAAAGTGTCGGGACACATGATTTTGTTTCTGGAACATGAAAGCAAGACACATTCAGAAACAAGCAGTTTAATTAATGAAATGAGTCAAATTTTTCATTCAAAAAAATAAAACCACTAGGCTTTGAAAGTACCAGTTCTTTATTCCAGGGATAGGGATCTAAAGGCTTTCCTTTGGGATTTATGTTCCCTATTTCCTGATGTTAAAGACTAGTAAGAACACTTGCAAACATCAGTTGAAGGGATATTTTTTCTTCCAGTAGGCAAAATTAGAAGGAGAAAAAAGTGGAAATATATTTGAGATACTTCTGCACTTTCAGAAGAAAGTAATCTTTACTTTTTTATTATATTATTTGTTTATTATTCCCTCATATGCACATTTATTCATGAATATTTTTACTTTAAAAATGCTATAAAATTATCTGATTAAAACCACCATATATCTCTAACATTAATATTAAATAATTGTTCATTTCCAAGAACATATTCCAGTTGATTGTACTGTCATACTGCTTGTTAATCCTTATTAATTGCTGAGCCTGATGCTCTACTTTGATTGATTTTTTCTTTTTTTAGAACTGATTTTCTCTGCATAGCATGCAAATTAGATTGACCAAGAGCCACTCTCCTAAACTGTTTAGGAATGACTGAGGACAGTTTTTATTGTGAACCATGCCCATGCGACTTACATAGTCAGTTATGAAGGTTAAGGTAGTTCATCATTTTGTAGTGCTTTAGTTAAATACATGGTGCCTAATAGGGACATAAAATAGCTGCAGTTAAATGTCACTTTCACAAATGTATTCACAAACAAGGAGGGGGGTTGTCATAAAATGATATGCAAAAATTACAAACACAAAGAGGTCATATTTAAGTAATCTGCTTCTGTTTTGAATTTGTCATTAAACAAAATGTCTTTCCCCTCAGGCAAAGGAACGATACCAGCAGGGAAACGGAGGAGTAACTGAAAGGACCAGACTCCTGTCCGAGGTGCACACCCCTGCTCTTGCCTTGCTTCTCCCCTGTCCGCTGGGCCCTGGCCTTTCAGAGCCGGCAGATGGTCTAATACTGCTTATTTCAATTGCTTCCTGTGCCCTTAAATCATTTGCTTTAGGAGAAAATCCTTAATTTTCTTATCAATGAATCAATTATTTATTCATACATTTCTTGTTTCCATAAGATGCCTGAAGTTGCTGTATTAAATTCAACATAAAACCTGCTTATAATAT
Source organism: Cheirogaleus medius (assembly GCA_008086735.1). NCBI lineage: Eukaryota > Metazoa > Chordata > Mammalia > Primates > Cheirogaleidae > Cheirogaleus > Cheirogaleus medius. The sequence continues at coordinate 63,502,766 of VBSM01000272.1, forward strand.
TAGCACACTTATAACCTTCTTTAATCTTTATTTTTTTTACATAATAATTATAATTAATATATGAATAGTAAGTAAAGCACTGGTTTAGGGAATCTATAACAAATTTTAATGTTAGTCTACAAGATATAAGGTTTATTTTTAATGATTGTTGTTGGTGACTTATGTGTAATATTGGGTATTTCTCTATCCACAATTGGGAATGGCTTATAACCTCCCCCTTCTGAGAACTTGTAGAATATTTCCATATATTTTTGCATTTATTTTCATGATCTTGCAAGAGAGGTAAGACCTGATATATATTCTGATTTTTCTCCGAAGGGCTGAGGGGGAAAAAAAGCCTTCAAACAAGGTCAGTAGCAATTTGGGACTAAAATCTAAGATGATCTTTGGCTACAATCCAGTATAATTGTCACAAACTTTCCTGTTTTGATAGGAAAGAATTAAACTTCCTTTATAGAGATTATTTGAGGAATAGTTATTTTAAAATACTAAACATATAACATTAGAAATATTTAGACTCTAATCCTGTGGTACTTCTAGGCAAATAAAACGGTATGTAGAAGCAAAGTGCTCACTTATGTTAGGTAAATTAACACTTGAAGGGAGTCCAGGGAACCATTTAGTTCTTTTGGAGTAGATAGTTATCCCCATTTGTAACGTTTCAGGTGCCTGAAAAAAATTAATTTGCTTTACTTGGATGAGCATTTTATTCCCAGGAAAGGTTTTACTCACCAGTATGATAAAAATAAAGCCTACTAAGTTACAATAATTATAGGTTAGTTCTAGATCATATAAAAAATTTCGATTTTTTAAAGATGGTATTTTCTACCTATATTAATGCTGGTTGTGAATTTTTGCTAATAATACAGTCTATAGTAGCATAATCATGTCATAGAATGTAGGTAAGAACCAGTATGACAACACAGTATGTCTCTTGGACTTTGGAAAAGTTCATGGTTTGAATAAAACAGTAGAACATTTTTATATGTAGCCATGTGATATACACTTTTTTTAAATGTTCTATAGAGGAAAAGGTGGCATAGTCTCTTATAGAACTATAATATAATAATTAAGAAAGTACCTACAAAACCTTTAGAAATCCAAAATCTCTTAGGATGTTTATACCATTTTAATTAATAACTGATCGTTAGAGAACGGCACAGTGGATGCTATGAGATAATTGCAAGATCTGAGTGTCTTGTGCCTGAAACAATTTTGATTGTTTTTGTTCCATTCTGTCAAAACCTGAGAAATCTGATGTGAGAGTAATTTGGTGAAGTTTAACATTAGGGGCATTCTCAGAAGATGAAAAGCTCTGCATATTTTATCTTACTATTTGAATTATGTCCAGAATATTCCTAATATCTTTATTCCCCTTTATGTATGTCTAATATCTAAGTTAAATTTTCTCAATACATCATTCAAAAATTTTGACAGTTTATTAATATTCAGTGCTTATAAAAACTTTTTTCTTAATGAAAGGTTACAGAAGAATTAGAAAAAGTAAAACAGGAAATGGAAGAAAAGGGCAGCAGCATGACTGACGGTGGTGAGTACACACTCGTTTTGAGGACAAAAAGTAAGCAAGAGAAAAACAGCTCTTCAAGAAACCTGTTTACACAAAATAGTACTAATAAATAGGGACTTTACATTTGAAAATGAATTATTTGTTACTTGTTTGAAGAGAGATACATGGTAAAAAAAATATAATGTATGATAATCAGTATACTGTTTTCCTTATAAATCAGCTAAGAAGAGTAATTTTTTTTTTACTATAATTTAGGGTTTTTTTAAATTCAAACTGTATTGATTCAAAATAGAGTGGGGAAATATTTAAATGTGTGCTTTGCTATGCCAATTTAAAAAATAATGTTTTATTCTGTTTTCATAAAATTAGCTTTGTTTTTCCATTTTATATACGAAAGGGCACTAAGTATGTACCCAAATGACACTAAGGCAGGGATGTGGTGACCTTTGTTTTGTTTTCCCCTCCCCAGTAGACTTGACTGGACAGAGGTCAAATAGAGAAGACTTAATAATCCTCCGTAATCATCATCCATTGTGAGCTGGTTACTTTCACATGGGCCAGTGGTGATTGTCTAAGGCTTTTCTGTGTCCCAGAAAGATTTTCTGGAGTTCTAATGATATATAATGAATGATCTTGCAAAAGGGGATGTGTAGGGGTTTTTTGGCAATATGTTTTAAATGGGCCCATTATCTATATTTCAAAGGTAATTCTCTGTTCCCCCTTTCCCCCTTTGTATCCAGTTTTCCTGTAGACACATATACTAGCCCATAAAATCATCTTGAACACATCCTAAACACCTGTTTAGCAGCTCTTCCCCCATAAAAGGAAGAACTTTTAGCCTTAGTACATCAAATACTGCATCATTTTTCATCCTAAAAATCTCAGGTGCTTAAAATGCCACAGCCAAAACTATGTGAATGTCAGTAAGTTGTTGGCTGTGTTTTTAACCCTATTTTTGGCTTAAGACAAAGTGAGAAAAATGTCATGCAACTCTGTAATACACTGATACTCCAATGAACATTTTGATTCCATGTTATTTTCATTCTGTAGCTCCTTTGGTGAAGATTAAACAGAGCTTAACAAAACTGAAGCAAGAAATTGTTCAGATGGACATTAGAACCGGTGTTGTGGAACACACGTTACTCCAGTCAAAACTGAAGGAGAAGTCCAACATGACCAGGGACATGCATGCGACAATTATTCCAGAATCAGCAATCGGCTCTTATTAAAACATACTGTTTTCATGCTTCTGATTAGTTGGTTTTTTATATCAAATTCTATTTCATGTTGCAGAGATTTCAAAACAGACACTACACTTCTTAAAGCATGTTCAATGGGTATTTTTTACATATATATACACATATATTGTATCATGGTGATTATGATGGTTAAAGCCTTTACATTGAATATAATGTTTAATAAAGTAATTAAAAATTCTTACTTTCAAAGAAGTTTCATTAATTATTACCTATGTCAAAGCTCCTGCCTAGCGGCTCATTTTTCTTAGTGGTTCTTGCATAAGCCAATGTATGTAACCCGTGCTTTCTGTAGATGCTGCTGCTGTCGCCACATGTACTGTTGACACAGGCCTTCACTTTGCTCCATCTGCCTCTGCGGTGATCACAAGTGCTTTTGTGCCCAGAGGCAGCTAAGGATAGATGCCTCCCTAATTTATTCTGCTACTTGAGGATAGAACAAAATCTTTTTTATTTCCATATTCTTAACCAAGTACCCAGCACATAGAAAGTGGCCAGTTAATTTTTTTAGTATGTAGATGAGTAGATTACTGGTATTATACAGTTCCACAATATCTTCTATCTCCTATGATATAGCATGAAGAATTTAATGACTTTGACCCTGTGTGCTTGGTATGGTTTCAAGATAGCAATTAAAAATTATGATTTTTTTCCTATGGTATTAGATTGGAATTGGAAGCATCAGTATGAATTCATGGGGTTTTTAAAATATGTATGGGTTAATATAAACATAGAAATATTTATAAATGTAGAAATAAACACACACACATACATACATATATTTCCTAGTTCTGTCATCTGAGAGAGCCTAGAAGCAGTGACAGCCCAACAACTGTGTACATTACCTAGCACGCAGATCTTGGTGTCTAAATGCTCTACTTTAAAAAAATACAAATTTTTTAGAAAAATGGCTGATTCCTGTGCTGGGGCAGGGAAAGCACAAGATAAGCCTAAATTATCTTGTTTTGCCAAGAAATAAGGAAGTACTCAAAGAAAGATGGGGAAATGGCTAAAGGACAAGCATGATTGAGGGGTATCCCGTCAGCCAATCCGGGGCAATTTGAGCATCAAAGTGAATCATCACAATAATGAATTATAATCCGTAAATAAGAAACCGTGAGCCCATACAGATATAAATGAATGAATGAATAAACAGGGGGATGATAAAGGTCTTCCTTACAATAGAATGACAGCTCATGTAGAAGCAATGCCGGATTAGAAAATCACCACCTGGCAACTATCATAGTATTGTAGTAATTGTTTTAGGCAAGAATCATGAATGGATGCTAAAAATAGGTGGAAGTTTAATGAGAAACAGGATATTTATAATACATAATCTCAATGTATGTGAAATACTCCACAAAGGAAAAAATTATAACTTTACAGTAGAAAAACCTAGCAGACACCACTTTAAGTGATCAAAGTTAACATCACCAATAATGGGAAAAATAGACATCAAATGCCTTCTGCAAAGGGCACACAGTCACCTGGTTCCTGCTGAAAATGAATAACCTGAATCTAATCATGAAACATCAGATGAATCCAAATTGAAGGATTTGTACAAAATGGCCTATATTCTTGAAAAATGATAAGGTCATGAAAAACAACTACTAAGGAACTGTTCCAGAGTAATGGAGACTAAATGCACAGATGACTAAATGCAACAAGGGATTCCAGATTGGACCCTGGGCCAGGCAAAAATAATAATAATATTTATATAGTTATAAAGGACATTATTGACACAATAAGGAAAATTTATATGTAGTCTGTAGATTGGAAAATAGCATTAATTTCTTGATTTTTATATTTGTGCTTTAGTTACATGAGAGAATATCCTTGTTTTTTAACAATACAAGTATTTAGTTCTAAAGGGTATCATGTCAGCAACTTACTCTCAAATGATTCAGGAAAAAAATTGTGTGTGTGTGTATTCACACATACAAAGAGAGAGAGGGAGAATGATAAAGAAAATGTGGTAAATTATTAACATTTTGGTAATCTGGGAGAAGGCTATACTGAAATCCACTGTAATTTTTTTAACTTTTCTATAAATAAGAAATTATTTCAAAATAATAATTTAAAAATACAAAGATGATATGCTCTGTATAGAAATTAGCCTCTCTCAGAATCAAATAGCTAATCAACTTGTTGAAATAGTGTGACCTCCCCAGTAAAATTCTGTGGCTCATTGAACAAAATTTAAACTTATAATTTTATAAACATTGACTCACAGGCCAAGTTGTGCAACTTTTTGAGAACTCTAAGGATATATTTTTCTACTTCCCTCTAATTTATCTAGGTCAGCATTTCCCATGAGTTTTACAGAAAAATAAAAAGTTTTGTAATCAAAAGTTTGAGAAATGTCAAGTTTCATCTTCTTCAGGATTTTCAGTCTACATTGTGAATCTGTAAGCGGTGAATGTAGTTCCCTTATTTTTTACAAACATATAATTATTCCCTGGTATGCATGGAGGATTGATTCCAGGAAGACTTCATCCCAAGGATACCAAAATCTGAGTGTGCTCAAGTCCCTTATATAAAATTTCTCAGCCCCCTTCCCCTCAATTCTTATTTCATAGGCTTGGGTAGGACTAGGGGTGGAATCAGAAATTTTAAAAAGCTCCTCAGGTGACTTCGATGCAGCTAATCTAAAAACTACTTTAGGGAGCCAAAAAAATCTAGAAATTTTCCCTGGCTATGAGTAAACAGGATCTGAAAAGGTCTTTAAAGAGGACCTAAATTAGTATTTATTAAAGCATTGCCTGTGGATTACCTTAATGTTAGCCCCACCTGGGGGGATTTTTAATAAGTACCCTGGATGACTTGATACATACTGGAGTTTGAGACATAATAATATCAAAAACTGTCACTTAAAAAATCAGAAAACCAAAGCCCACAAAGATTAAGCAGCCTGCGCATTTATAAAGCAAAGTAACAAACTGCATGGATTCCCAGATGGTTTTCAGTGTAGTTTGGAGCAGCCCCTTAAGAACTTCATATCCACAGCTCTTGTCTGCCACCCATCCTTTCCATCTATATCCCAAAGCAAGATTATGGTTCTGTTCATGTCCAAAGACTTTTTCCCCTGCACAGTCATGGTTCTGTTCATGTCCAAAGACTTTTTCCCCTGCTCCCTATGTAAAGGCTTGTGCATAGAATACTGCACCAGAAGTCCAGATACCTTAATTCTAATCCCAAATTTGCTGATAGAAGGTTGTTGGTTTTTCACACCAACAACCAATTCTCTAATTCTTCAGACACCAACTATGTGTACAACAATTCAATTCAATTATGATACTAAATACCCAGAATTAGCACAGACTCCACAGGTGAGGGGCTCAGCCGCACAAGACTGCCCCTGTTCCAGACACCAATCACGAGTCTGTGCCTTCTACATTTCTGGACAACCGGCTGTAAATTGGAGATTCCCTTGAACTCCTCCTCAGGTTTGATCATTTGCTGTAACACCTCATGGAACTCAGAGAAACCCTTTACTTACGTTTACCATAAGGATACAGGTAAACAGCCAGATGAAAGGTATAATACATAGGGTGAGGGACTGGAAGGGGTGTGCAGCTTCTACACCCTCTTCAGGCAGGCCACTGTGCCAGCGCCTTCATGGGTTCAACCTGGAAGCTGTTTCTATTCATGCCCAGTGACTTTTTTCCCCCATTCCCTATGTAAAGGCTTGTGGATAGAATGCCAGGAGTCCAGCCACATTAATTCTAATCCCTTAATTCTAATCTTAATTTAGGGTTTTTATGGAGGTTCCATTACACAGCCATGATTGATTAAATCATTTGCCATTGATGATTGTACTCAAGCTCCAGTCCTTCTTCCCTCCCTGGAGGTCAGAGGGTGGGGCTGAAATTCATCCTCTCTCATCACGTGGTTGGTTCCTCTGGCAACCAGCCCCTACCCTCCAAGAGACTCAGGTATGATGAAAGGGGCTTATTATGAATAAGAACAGATACTCCTCTCATCCCTATTACTCAGGAAATTACAAGGGTTTTAGGAGCTCTGGGCCAGGAACTGAAGACAAAGACCAAATATATATTTATTTTACCACAATATCACAGTCACCTTCTGCATGACTTTTAGGATATCACTTATCCTCAGTTTAATCTTTTCTTTGGCAAGGTTAGGGGCAGGACTAGAATATTCTGAGTGCTTTCAGTCCTAAAATCTCTTGATTTAAAATGTTTACTGGTCTCTCTTCACTGTTTATGATAACTTACAACCGTGTGTTGCAGTCAGCTCTGACCATCTCCAGAGAGCAGGTTGTCAGATAGAAACTTGGAGAGCCATTTGTTAAACTGTTGGTATCTTAAAACCAGCCTGTGATGGGAGTACTGTCTTTACACCTTAGAAAGAGGAAAACACTACAGATTAGGACTTTAAAAAACAAAAACACAACAAAAGAGAGCCAGTTTATCAGCATACCACTGATAACAAGTGTTAAATTGTTCCACAGACCAGAACCAAATACAGTAAATATGTAACAGAATGTTCTACCATATTTTAAGGTAGATTATTATGGCACTAATTGAATTAGACCAGATTTGTAAATTGTTCTCAAAAATCATTAAGTCTACATAAAGCCACTCAGTGTGTCAAATGTGCATCCCCTGCACAATTTTATTGATATTCCTTTACTGCCTTCCTATCACCAATTCCTTTTTACTGCTTCTCAAATCAATAGGCTAAAACAGCCCAGGCTTCTTCCTACACCATAGATTCAAATCTCATGTTTGTACAACTGAAATAATGTAGAATGCACAACTAGTCCAATTATATGACCATAAAAAAACTAATTCAGCTCACTGCATCATTGATCCATTTAATTGTGTAGCAGCTTTCTATTGATAACAGGAAATATCCCTGACCTGACCATGCTGAAAATGAAACTGGCCAGTTTTCTACAACCATAAATTCAAATAAAGATTCTTCATAATACACAAGGCCTTAAAATCATAGCCAGAGTTTATTAGGTTTTTCTTGGTTTTACTGACCTATTTGCCTTGCATATGATCTGATTTGCCTTATGCTTTCTGGACTTTGTCATTAAATGATAGCCTATACTAGTAGTCATGACTGGATATTTTATTTCAGATAGTGATTGTGATAAATTTTAGGTCATCTATTCATTTGGTCCTTGGAAAACATCCAGCAGCCCATAAGCATTATAGGGGACGCTGCTGACCCAGCAGTGCCACTTCTAGTCATATTTCTGGCCTCTTGGATTAGACAGGTGCTACTTAGTACACCTATGTAGTGCAAATACAGCAAACATTTGATGGATAGCTATCACATTTTGAACACGGTAACAGGTGCTGAGGGAAACAAAAATGAATAAGGCATAGTCCTTCCCTCTAAGAACCCATAGTCTAATGGGAAAGACATGTGTACATAATTAAAATGTTATAATGGTAAGTTGGAGACATAAACAAAATATTATTGAAGTTAGGGTGAAGAAGTAATTCTAACTGGGAGGAAACAAAAAAACTTACAGAGTTGGTGCTTGAAGGATGAATTCGATTCCAATAGCAAAGAAAAACAGGAAGGGCCATTCCGGGCAGAGGGAAAGACACAGCCAAAGTCCTGGGGGTGTGGAAGGGCCTCAAGGGATCAGGTAGTAGAGGGAAAGTATTAGAGGAAGACTGGGAGGAAAAGAAAGATGGTAAAGGGTTGCAAATGCCAGGCTAGGAGGTCAAGCAGGAAAAGTGGGCAAAGCACATGGGCATAAGACAACAAAATATGATAATAGAGCTATGTGTGCTGGAACACAGTTTTTTGAGGAAATATGTTGAACTAGGTCTTTTAGAATTTTTCAAAATGAAACAGAGGAGCAGCAGCTGGAAGAGGAACTTATATCAGCAAAGGCGCAAAGATAGCAGCAATGGTCTGTGTGCCAGGCACTTGCTTATGCTTATCTATATGATCACATTTTATTTTACAACTGGAATTATTTCCATTTCCCAGACAGAAAAACTGAGATCCAGAGAAGCTAAGTAACATGCCCAAGGCCACACAAAAGTGGACTTAAATGTGAACCTGCCATGCCATAAAACCTTCAATTTGAGAAATGTAATGATACGGTAAAGGGAGTTTTCTCTTTGAAGCTTGATACGAAGACAATAGTAAGTCAAATTGGGCATTATGTAAAATTTTTTGAAATTATAATTACCCTTTATGGAGCAGCTACTATTTTGCACGGAATTTTACATGTGCATTAAATCATCACAACAGCTTGAAGAAAAAAATTGACCAGAGTCACCTAGTTAGTGGCAAAATTAGAAATTCTTCCCACACAAAAAGAGCCAAGAGATGTGGGGAGGGGAGGGAGGAAGGATGCCAATCATGACTTTTCAAGAGGTATCCTGGCAAAATAGCAAGCTATGGATGACTACTACACTATTTGGTGTCTATTGCCACTGACCCTTTTTACATAATGCTAACAGAAAAAGATCCAAATTCCCAGTAAGGAGGGAGACCCTACTGGACTTGAACCTTGTTGAATGTGAAGCATGTCAGAAATATCCACGTGGATATGCTCAAATAGTCAGCTGCAAATACCATCAGTCTAGAGTTGATATGGGATATCTTGTAATGAGAGGTGGAAGGGCAACCTGATCAGAAACTAAGACAAAATGTGAGAAAATGGACCAAGCTCCCATTTCCTCAGAGGAGGTCAATAGGGCAAAAGCCAAGTCCATCCAGGGAATGGCATGATGTGGTCCAGTTCAGAATCAGGGAGTGGCAGTTCCAGAGTTTCCATCCAGGGGCAGCAAGCCAGGAATCAGAGCAGAGCTGATGTAACACCAAATTCTAAACTTTAGGTAATGCAGGCCATAGAGAATGAGAGTAATGTCTTCCCAGGGACTGGGGCTGGCAAGGAACTGGCAAGTAGGTAAGGATACTGGATAGGATTCCCCCTTTTAGAGGGAATCCAAAATGTCCAGGACACCAGAAAACTCTGCGTGGCTCTCAGAAACCATTCAGCAAAAGGTGCTGCTGATCCAAAAGTGCCACCTTCAGTGTTAATCCTGACCTCTTGGTTCAAGCAGATGCTATTTGGTCCTAATCTCTCCAGATTCTGGAAAGGCTGGAGTGACTGGCCCAGCACACGCTAGTTGGCCATGAGCAGTTGAGTCCCACTCACTCGTGGGCTCGGTGGCTGGCTGGGAGCAGGCAAGGACTGGCACGTCCTGGAACTCAGGACAGAATCAGGGCTGAGATGTGCCTCCAGCCTGGAGTGGGTAAGACCATTTGGAAACAGAGACTGAGAAAAGGACCAAGGATTGTAAATGCTTACTCTCAAGGACTGGTCAGAGGAAGGAAACTAAGGCAGATTCCTCAGGTAAGTTAAAGACAAGTGAGGAGAATGTACCTTCTAATGTTCCCTCTCCCTTCTTTTCTCATTTCCTATGTTTCCCACTTAATTTTAGTTTTGATTTGTGATTGGAACAAACCTTCAAAAAGAAAACTCCCTTTACTTTAAAATGAAGGTAATGAAGTCTCCCACACGGAGAATTTGTGGGGATTAAATGGGATAACATAGGCAGCTGCACCTATTCAGTTCTCAATGTGCATTCATTCTCACCAGCATCACTGCCCACCCTCCCCTTTCCCTGGGGGTCCAGGCCTTAGTTTACTAGTCCTTTGATCTTGTCATCAAAACACAATCAGCTTTTGGGGTGTGGTTGATTTCTACACACAGGCTTAACAGTGGGAGAACAGGAAAGAATCAAGCTTTTGGTTTCCAAATCAGCTTTCACAGTGTATTGAAAAAGTGTTCTTTGGGTATACCCTTGTATGGATGAAAAAATTGAAATAATTGACTGAAAAGAAGTGTCTTCTCCAAATTCATAGTTGTAGTCTGTGCTCTGGCTGACACTTTCTTGCCTGTTGCTCAGCATTTCGGAAATTCCAGGGAGTGGAAAGCAGAAAGACAATGAACCATTTGGTACTGCTTATCCTTCCAATTCTGGAGCAAACTGGTTCCCCTGAATCACCTTAGAAGAGTTCTGTTGCTTAGTTATTATGTTAATACTTCAGTCCTGCATTTTACAAGTGTGAAGGCTGTAATCATTGGCCTGTTACCTTTCCCTCTTATTAGAAGTAGCAGGTGTTTATGATTATAGGGCCACCATTAGTTCCACTTCATGGACCCACCTTTCCTGTAATGTGCTCACATGGTTTCCAAAGCATAGTTCCATTATGCACGTTAACTCTCCTGTGGCCCGGGAGACCCATGATGTTTGACAAACCAAGTGGGAAACCTCAAACAGTTCTAAAGCATTCCTCAACTGCCAGCTCTAGCAAGGTGATAAATTTTTACATCTTAGCTCCAGAAGACTCTCTACTTCTACCATGGAGGTCGGGCTGAGCACCAGGAGAGCACAGGGGAGGCAGGAGCTCATGATAGTTTTGCCACAGTGCTAGGCCAAGAGCACATCTTGCCTTCCTGGCCTGGTACCACCAGAGATCCAAAGGTCCCCAAGGAGACCACTCCAGTTTGTCTCATATGATGATCTGTAGTTGTAAAGGTATGAGTATGTGTATACACACATCAACATTCAAAAAAGGAGAATTTCGCATAAAAATCCAGATTGCAGACCTCATAAAAATCAAAAGATAACACAGCACAAAGCCTGCATTGCCACCCACAACAATCAGATTAAGCAGAGTAATGCTTCCCATTGTACCTCAGTCCTCACCACTCCCTATTGTCTTCCTGAAATGAGGTCATCCTGAATGCAATGACACTGGATTATAAGAATTCTTATCTCCCTGCTTTACTCTTCTGAATTCTCTCCTTAGTCCAGTAGGCATTTCAGTGTAATCTAGTGAATTCTCATTGCCTGCTAGACTCTAATCATCACCATAGCTACCAGTACCACCAGCCTCTGTTTAGCCATCCACTTTCAGAGAAGAAGGAGAAGGAGAAGGAGAAGGAGAAGGAGGAGAAGGAGGAGGAGGAGGAGGAGAAGAAGAAGAAGAGGAGGAGGAGGAGGAGGAGGAGGAGGAGGAGGACAACAACATCACCAGGTTGTTTTCTTCTCATTGAGAAGAAGAAGGAGAAGAGGAGAAGAAGAAGAAGAAGAAGAAGAAGAAGAAGAAGAAGAAGAAGAAGAGGAGGAGGAGGAGGAGGAGGAGGAGGAGGAGGAGGAAGAGGAAGAAGAAAGATCATCAACAGCTTGTTTTCTTCTCATTGAGTCCCTAGAGCTCCTGGAATAAACTCTGTACCAGGTTCCTAAGGCCACCCAAAGAACATAGGACTGTTCCCAGGGGTGGAACACATGATGTCAGAGCTCTGAGTTTGACATGGGGCCCTTTTGACATTTTCTGACTCTTCCAGGAGACAGAAAACCACTCCCCTCATAGGCCCATTCAATGTGAGTGACTGAAAAGATTTTTGTTGTTGTTGCTGTTAATGAAGTATTGATATACCTATATATTGTATCATATATATGCATATTTTACATATATGTATATTTTACATATATTCCTTATACATATTTTACACATAGATAGGCCTCCATGATTTTGATATATCACAGTACAAAATTTAGATGTTACTGGTCTGTAATTCAGGTAAAGATGGGAAGCCCTGGCCTAGAGTATGCTGGCCTTGTTTCTCAACATCTGTTTTCTTTACAACTTGAGAAAGTACCCCATGTAGACAATAAAAATAATATTAATATTTAATGGACTGTATTCTACTGAACAAGCTCGTACATCCATTCTCACTGAAATGTCCCATTCATCCACAGAGATGTATGTGGCAGAAGTCATTACCCTAATTTAATGAAAAGGAAACTGAGGATCAGGTAAAGTGACCTGCTCCAGGCCTCTCAGGTGGTTGAGGTAGAGCCAGAGAGAAGGAGACCTCTTAGCTGGCAGCCCAGGGCTCTTTCTGAGACTGATGCCTCCACTAGAATCGGGGGAACATTTAAAGTCTATCTGCTGAGTGAATAAACTACCCACAGTCTTTGGCAGTTAGTACATAAGAAGATAAAGCAGAATATGAAAGACACATTTGCACACTAGTGAAAGTTCCCAGGTATTGTATTGGACTTAGAGGCTTAAAGCAGTTGTCGAGGTAGTCTGTAATGAGAAATGGTCATGGTTTGAATGTGCTCCTTTATGTCACTAATTCTATAACCCAATTTTTATCAACGACCTCAGGCCTGAAGAGCTCAGACTGCATTTTGAAGCATATCTCATTAATATTCACCATTGAGGGGCATGTAGCATTATCTTCCCATTTCAGATGGAAATAGGCGGTGTAAGGAAGGATAGCCCCGTGTGTCTGGGTTCAGGATTGGGAGACTGTTTGCTTTTAGCACCATCTGTCATGTCAGATTCAGCTTTGCCCTCCCCTGTAAGAAACAACACCAAGATAAAACAACTGGGATGCTGTCGTTTCAGCCTAGTGTCCCCAGTGTCAGAGTCTGACCAAAAATAATAAGATCAAAGCCCTGAGGCTATGATGAAAATGAAAGGTTGTGATGAAGCGAAATCAGCAAAGAAGTCATTACGCATGGGGCTGGGTACTCAACTGTCCTTAGAAAAATATTGAAAACACAGATGTGTATTATTACAATGGTAATTAAAACCTAAACCTCACAGTGAAAAAACAGCCAGCTTCGAGATCCAAGCAGTGGCCACACAAGAGATCTGATTCTGCTCTGGTCATTCAGCATCATCTTGAGCACCCATGTGACAATTTCATTGCTTCCAACACTTCTCACTATTTCTCTTTCTTCAAAATCTCTCTGCACTTTTTAAAAAGCAGCCCAAAGACCGCTGGCATCATTCATGCCAATGACCACTGGAAAGACCATGAGAAGTGTCACACTGGGTAGATCAGTGGTCCATCTGATCAAGAATTCTGTCACTGTTATCTGAAACATTTGTGGGAGGACATGACTTCTTAAAAACTGGTGCTACACTTCTGGGGAGTTTATCCTACAAATACAAAAGTCCCACAAGATCATTCATTTCAGTGATGTTTGTAATAGCAAAACACTTGTCAACAAGCTAAGTAAGCAGCCGTGAATACGAGACTGGTTGAATACATTTTGGTACGTCCATTCAATGGAATATAACTCAGCTCTAAAAAAAAAAGGATGAAGAAAATCTTTATGTATCAACAAAGAAAGATCTCAAGGATATATTGGTAAATAAATAGAGCAATATACACTCAAGTGTATAAAGGATGCTACTAATTGTTTAGAAACTGTGGGGGTGAATATTTTCAATTATTTAGCATATATTTATTGAACAGTTTCTATGTCCCAGGAACTGTTCCAGCTACTGGGGATATGGCAGTGAAGGAAGTAGATGGAACACCTGTTTTCAAGGAGCATATTCATATTTGCTTGTATGTGCATTTCTAAAAGTCATTGAAAAGACACACAAGATGCCCCTAATAGTGATTTTTACTGGGAGAAACAGGGACTGAGTAAATATGTGACACATGCAAGAGGGCAGGGGGGTTTCACTGCGTAGACTTTTGTAATTCTTAAATATTTAAATAAGATAAAATACAAATTAAAGAATAAACTGGTAAATATTACACACCGTTCATTACTGATCTGGTATGGATTTGTGTTCACTAATTTATGCAAACCTGTCTTGAACCTCTTTATTTATTTAGCTTAAGTATTATGCCCTGTTAGTCTAGCCTTTTCCAAATATTTACTTGTGGAATTTAAATAAAATATTATTCCTTTTTTTTAATCCTATAGAAATTTCTTTCTTACCTTCAAAATGTCCCTTTCATCTAACATTCTGAGATGAAATGAACATATTCATGTTTGTTGTCCTCAAACTATCCATTAATCTATAAACTTGAATGGAATCTCTCCATTACTTTGCCTTCTCTCACTGAAGAGTTCTGATTCCTGCGAACCAATTTCTAATTCCCATCCTGTTAGTTACATAAACCTGAATGTAAATGAAAGCTTCTTTGCTTGTATTTGAGGTGACTGGGGCTCCATTTCTTCCTTTTTCTAAAACCACTGTCCTCACCATCCCTGAACTACCTTTTGCTTCCATTTTGATCCATGAACCCCTTTTTCATAGGAAACATCCAAAAGAGATCACTTTGAAACACAGAAATTCCTTTTAAAAAATCCTAACAATAAATTCATCTCTCTCTGCCCCTCATCCTTCCTCTAGCTCCCAGCTGTCAGCTGATCTCTAGAGCCTTTCACTTCCTCGTCTGCGGATGATGCTGTGCCATGTACCCGGAGTTGAGTCTCATATCCCCACCCAGCCCCTGCTTGTACCTGTGTTCGGCCCCTCTTCCCTCACCTGTGTCTCTAATCGCCAAATTAAAAGATGTTTCCCCACTCGGATTATCCTCCGCTGCAGTGTGTGAAACTGTGAAACCACATGTCCTTGTCACAGATCACAGGCGCTTATCATTGCAGGAGTCCTCGGCTGCTTATTGACCTCCAGCATCCCTGGCCCAACCCCTGGGGGTCCTGTGGACCCCCTGTCACTCCAGCTTGGAGATGTTCATGCATCTACTATAGGAGATACTACCAGGCTCTGCCCTGTCCCCTGGGATCCCTTTCTAGAGTGACCAACTGTTCAGTTTGCTAGGGACTGAGGGGGTTTCCAGGATGTGTAACTTTTGGTTTTAGATATAAACTGCTGTGGGCAAACCGGGTCACCCAACCTTATCATTTGCACACAGACTTCCTCTGGGTGTGCTTTCACCGCACAGCTTGGCACCTGTGCCTCCCTGTCAGAAGACATCCCTCAGGCTGCCCAAGGCCTGTGCCTACCCCACAGAGAGCCACAGGTGATGGGGCGTTTGCGTGTACCGGGGGCAGCCCTCACCAGATGACTGAAGGTATTCCAGTGCCTTTGACCTGATTGCCGTGATGCGGAGTTATGACTTACACTGTCTCCAGGCTCCTGCAGAATTAAGTCAAACTTACCCTCCATGGAACTTTGCTTGCTACACACCCTCGCTTGGTTTTCTTCACTTTCTTGTCCCACTACCATCTGCTGCCTCTAGCTTTCCCTGAGAACATGTCCTAGTAAATCACTTCTTTATCATCAAGTAGGCTTCTGGAGGGCCCAAATGGTTTGATGATCTGCTGCTGCGAGGTAAACGACCCCCAAATGTAGCAGTTAAAATACCTATTATATTATTTCTCATGATAAGGCTGAGGCTGAATGGACTCAACTGGGTGGTTCTTCTTCTCCACATGATGGCAGCTGGGACTGCAGTGATTTGGGAGGTCCTCCTGGGCCGGGGTGTCTATGATGTCTTGTGCCAGGACACTCACTTGTCTGAGGCCTCTCGACAGTTCTGCTTGTCTCACTTGGGGTCTCTCAGATGGATGTGGTCAGACAGCAGCGGGGGCTGGCGTTATCTGAAGCATGAGCCGGAAGGCTGGGTTGGCTAGGCCTCATCCCCTGTCCTCTTGTGTTAGTGTCCTGGGGCTGCCACAGCAAAATACCACACCCTGGGTGGCTTAAAACAACAGATATTTATCCTCTCATACCTCTGGAGGCTGGAAGTCCACAATCAAGGCATCAGTAGGGCCATGCTCCTTCTGAAGGTTCTGAGGAAGGGTCCCTTCTTGCCTCGCAATTGTCAATGTCGTGGTCATTGACAATCCTTAATGTTCCCTGGCTTGCAGCTGTATTACTCCAATCTCTGCCTGTGCCATCACATGGCCTTCTCATGAGGATACCAACCATCAGATTTTCAGTCTGTATAATCCATTATGATTTCATCTCAACTTGATTCCATCAACAAAAACCCTATTTCCAAAGAAGGCTGCATTCACAGGTGCTAGGGGAGCTTGAATTTTGGAAGGACACTATTCAGCCAACACACCTCTCCATGTGATCTCTCTGCATGGACGCTCCGTCAGAGAGAGAACTTACAAGTAGTTCAATGTTCCCAGAAGCACAATAGTGGAAGCCACCAGGCCTTCTTAAGACTTATCAACTGCTCGCAATGTGCCTAGCGCTTTCTTTTCTTTTCTTTCTTTTTTTTTTTTGAGACAGAGTCTCACTCTGTTGCCTAGGCTAGAGTGCCGTGGCATCAGCCTAGCTCACAGCAACCTCAAACTCCTGGGCTCAAGAGATCCTCCTGCCTCAGCCTCCCTAGTAGCTGGGACTACAGGCATGCACCACCATGCCTGGCTAATTTTTTCTATTTTTAGTTGTTTGGCTAATTTCTTTCTATTTTTAGTACAGACGGAGTCTTACTCTTGCTCAGGCTGGTCTCGAACTCCTGAGCTGAAGCAATCCTCCTGCTTCGGCCTCCCAGAGTGCTAGGATTATAGGCGTAAGCCACCGCGCCCAGCCCCTAGCACTATTTTAAATGCTGAGGTTACAGTGGAGAACAAGATAGGGCAGCAGCCTGCTGTCACACAACTTCCACTGTAGCAGAGAGACTATCACGACCATTTCCCCCGTCTTTTGAGTTAATGCGCTGTGGTAGTGCAGAAAGAATAATGAAGTACATCTGAAACCTGGACTCTAGTTCTGCTTTGGGTTCCAGACAGAATAAAAGACAATGTATCTCCTGGCTCAACCACATAATGTCCCTGGGCCTCCATTTCCTCATCGTGGGAGAGGGTTTGAACCAGACAGTCGGAGGTCCTTCCAATTCTGATGTGTCTCCGCCATTTATACAACTGCTTTCCTTTGTTCAAACAACTTTCTAATATTCACCCCTTTATAAAGTCTCTGGGAGGAGCTAAAGCTTTGGGGATGAGTAAGGAAAGGACGAGAACTTCTAGAGGAGAGGAAAAAAAATAGGGTCCCTCGGCAGTTGAAAATTGCCTTTCCCATTCCTTCCATATTCTTGTACTCTGAAGTTGTGCCACTTCCCTAAATTGTTAATTCACGTCTGTTCAAATTGTGATTTTCATCTCTACTGACCCATTTGGCAGGAGTGACAGGCTGCAAATCGTCATCTGAGCCGACATCATATGATTTTTTTACCATTGCTCTCTCTAGCATACACCTGTTACAGAGAACACCAGGTGTTAGTCAGCAGATGCTCCTGAGATTCACAAAGAAAAATAAGTAACTGCTCCTCTGTACTTCTTAGCACAAAAATACAATGATACTCAAAAATATACTTTAATGGAAGGGACTTGAGGACCCACCCACATGATGGCTTGTGTATACGTTGTTCCAAGCAAGTCAGGTGAAATACAGTAGGCCTTTTTTGCTTTTTGTCTTAAGAATAAGTGTTAATGTTGTTTTGGATAAAAGGTATCTCTATGCCAGTGTTTCTTCAGATCGCCAATACAGGGATCTCATGCGTCAAAATTGCCTGGGCTGCATATTAAAATTCAGATTTCTGGGCCAATCTCAGCAAATAAAAGTGGGTATGCCTGGCATTTAATCATTTCCCCAAAACACACTGAAAATAGTGATTCCTACTAACATCTCATCCTTCCAGGCAAATCCCATCACTTCCTGTTCATTCTTCTAGGCAGTTTTGATTTCAGGTGGGAGCTTCACAAATTCCCCCTGCTGGAGCTCAGGAATTAGCACAGCCATCAGGATCATCACCACCACTGCCACCCTCACCTCCATTGACCACTCCCAGCCCCCGCTCCTCACTCCTATAGGGACATGAAATCCAAGGGTGAAGCAAAAAAGAGAGTGAAGAATTGCCCCGACCAAGTAGGCTCTGGCGTCAAGGCTGGGGACCCCAGAAGGAGGAGATGCAGGGAGGTGTGTTCAGTGTGACAGAAAAGGGGGTCCAGCTGGCCGGTGCCCCAGAGCAGCCTGCACTCCCTGCCACACACCAACCACAGCAGGGCCAAGTCCCAAGACCCAGGATGGGAAAGACCAGATCATACCCTTTCATCACATGTCACTGAGAAAATTAAAAGGATTATACAATGAGATGATCAGAGTGCATTAAGAAGATCACAGTAGAAGGGTGGAGAAACATTTTAACTACCCTAAAATTTAGTATATGACCTATCACTCAACAGAGATTTAGTTTTTACCATTTAATCTGTTACAATTAAAATGAACTCTGTTGTGTTTCTAAAGTCATTCATTTAATTTATTCAATGAATATGTATCAAATGCCTGCAGGGGATACAATGTTCAGCAGAAACTGACCAGCTCCCTGCCCTTACGGAGTTTATATTCCAGTGGGGGAGAATCATTGAGCAAATGATCACGTAGGCAAAAGCACAATTAAAAACTGTACTAAGTCTTATGACAGTGAGGTTCATGGTGTTATAAGGGTATATAACAGGAGAACATGACCTGGTCACAGGGTCAGGGTAGGTCAGGGGAGGTCCATGAAGAACTGATGTGTGATCTAAGAGATGAGGTAACGAGTAAAAGTTAACCAGGCTCAGGGAGAGAGAGCATTTCAGACAGTAGGGCAATAGCATGTGCAAAGGTCCTGTGGTGGGGTGAGGTGAAGAAGCCCAAATGAAAGAAGACAGATGTGCTCTAGTGCAGAGAGCAAGGGGAAGGGGAACCACATGGTTCTGGAACTCCAGCAAGGCTTTAAGAACAATGAGAACCATTAAAGGATCGAAGCAGGGGCTGCTATGGTTAGATTTGCATTTTGAAAAGATTCCTTAGACTGCAGTGTAAGGTACAGATGAAAAAGACCAAGGCTGGATGTGAGGAGACCAGTCAGGGGTTTTGATGGTCAATTTTATGTGTTCATTTGACTGGGCTAAGGGTGCCCAGATAGCTGAGGAAACATTATTTCTGGTGTGTCTGTGAGGGTGCTCCCAGAAGAGATTAGCATTTGAATCGATGGACTGAGTACAGCACATGGCCTTCCCCATGTGTGTGGGCATCCTCCAATGCACTGAAGGCCCCGACAGAACAAAAAGGTAGAGGAATGGCAAATGCACTCTGTCTGCCTAAGCAGATACTGTGGCTTCACTTCCAGACCATCACAATAAAGCAAATATCACAATAAAGTGAGTCATAAACATAAAAGTTATGTTTACACTGTACTGTTCTAAATGTGCAAGAGCATGATATCTAAAATCATAGTCTTGCTTGAAGCAAGGTTGCCACAAACCTTCAATTTGTAAAAAAACGCAGTATCTATGAGACTCGATAAAGTGAAGCGTAATAAAACAGATGTGTGTGTGTGTGTGTGTGTGTAGAGAGAGAGAAAGAGAGAGAGACAGAAAGAGAAAGGAGAATGCAATGGCAAGAAAACTTCATTTAAAGCAAATTTGGATTGAGACCAAATATATAGCAATAGAATTTGCATTGTTAAATAAAGTATTGATACTGGCTCATACTCCTGGAAGTCTGTTCTCATTATGATGATAGCTACTATTTCTCCCATTAGATTGATAAATTGCTGAAAGAGGCAAAAAGTGAATTCATCTCTGTAAATGAAAATCATTTCACTGAGTATGAATTTCATGTGGTCCAGCCCCAATACTTAAATACTCACAGGTTGAATATCAAATGATCTCTAGCCTAGGCCACTCTCAATTAAAGGCAAACATGCAATGCTGTTCAAAGGAAGAAGCACTATTATCTGAAATTTAATGAAGATCTTGGGAAATATTTAAATAGACTAAATCTACCTCTAATGTTTTTTTTCCTGAGTGGAAATGTTGTTCTGAAAGGTCTTCAGGCTGACATTGTCCGTTTACTTATTGATCACATACTTTCTGCTCTGCCAACAGCGTGATAGCCTTGGGGATCATTTTTGAAAGTAGCTTTTTAATTTTTTAAATGAGGACATTCTAATGTATTAAAGGCAGACAGAAACTGGGAAGAAGCTCTCTTTTCACACACCCCATAGGCACTCACACGCCCTCCATTCTCAGTTTCCCTTTGCTGCCCTGCCTCTCTTCAGGAACCCTTGGTTTCTGCTGGAGTTTGGGAATAGGGTAACAAAATCACTTATCCAATCCTCACCTTTCAACTCCACACAGTTAAGAACTTGTCAAAAGGAGCGAGTGGAGGATCATAGCGGAGTGTCAGCTTTAGCAGTGGTAAATAAAGCTGGACTGGGGAACACTGCACGCTCCAAGCACAGGAGCTTTGTGTAACGGGCCAGGGAGCACAGGGCTCTTTGTCAGACTGTGCAGGAAACACAGCTGCGCCTACTTCCCCTCGCTTCATGTCTGCACCTGGGCACCCACTGGACCAGGACTTATTATTCACCTACAAGTGGAGAAGCAAGACCAAGAGACTTGGCTGGACATACCAGTGACAAACTAACCACATGGAGACTCGGGACAGGCACGTACAGCTCCTAGGAGTGCTTGTGTCTGGGAGGCTGAGAGAGAAAGAGCAGTGACCTACATTGCCGGCACTGAAGGGAGTGGCTACAGTACCTTTCCCACGGGGGCCACTGACAATTCTAGATGCAAATGGAGAAACTATTATATTTCATTATTTCCCCAGTGGACATACTACACAGGCTTTATGATTTTCCCCTTTCATATCGAGCTCTGGTTATAGGTAGCCCAGAAATCCAAGGATGGAAAGGACCTTACCGAGGTAAATTGTATTTATGTTCACCATTTTGGCAATTATTAACCCTCTTTTTCAACTAGAAGTGAAGTATTTTGAGATCGGCTGATTCAGTCTCTCTGAGAAGCTGATATGGTTTGTTATAAATGTGTTTTGCTTCCCAGACAATAGTGCTGTGATGGAATGGTTGGTCCATGAGTCTGTGAATAAATGAATAAAGTACACACCTGTTAAATTGTGTGCTGCACATAATGAAGAGGTTGTGATGTTTGTGGGGTTTTTTTTTTAAAGCAAAATGTTGCTTCTCTCCATTTGCTGCTCCTAAACAATTTCTACATGTAATGTCTTGTATATCTCCCCTTTTAGTAAAGCTCAAAGTACTTCATGGTGCTCACACAAATGAGTTCTAAATCTATTTATTGTCCTTGTCAATTCTCAGAGTTGCAAATATAAACACTGTGATTTGGCAGAGGAGCAAGTGAAAATATACCAACATTCTAATCCTGCCCCAGGTTATATCTAAGTCAAAGATGGAGAAGCAGGAGTGATGAAGTCTGAAATGGTACCAGGAGGCATGCCTGGGCAAGTGCCCTGGGGAAGGGCACAAGGTGTGCAGGATTCTGGAGAAACTCATCAAAGTCTTGGAGCCTTAGGTCCCAATTCAGGAACACCTAGCATGGATGACATCTCCATGCCAGGAACGTCATCATTGTGTCCATGGCCCAGACCAACAGAAGAAGGAAACCATAAAGCTGCTGGGTTTTAAAACTTATACATGGATAGCTTCTGAGTTCTTAGCTGCATCTTATAGTTTCAAAAACAATGTCCTCTTCTGGAGTGGGGAAATGCACTCCATTATGAAGACATTACATCATTATCTAAGCTAAACAATAATTACCGTATTGATTTTTATCTACTTTGTACCTATTATCTCCAAGATATGCAGGGAAGAGAGTACAGGCTTTGAAGTTAGGACAATTTCACTTCAAATTCATACTCCATATTCTAGTAATTTGTCATTGGTCAAGCTGAGTAGCCTACCTGAATTTGTTTACTTATGTCCCACAATGGACATAAAATTGTTACAGAGTAGAAGGGGAATTAAATGAGTGTGTGTGTGTGTGTGTTAATGTAGCACACCCAGGTTGAAACAGACCTGTAGAAGCTAGATGTTTTTACTGAGTTTTGGCCACTTTATGTACTACATTATTTATTAGTCTACCTGTTCCATATATATTTATCTGAAGAGGTTTTTTAACTTGAAGTATCATATATAGAGAGAAAGAAAGAGCAAGAATGAAAAACAAAGATAAAGATAAAGAACTGAAAAGGACTGAGTGCCACATCACGGAGAACTACATCCAGTTGGTTATGTAGTTGAATTAGCCACAATGCATTGCTAAACTATATGTTATATTACAATGCAGGTCCAGTAGGAACCTACAATTCCTCCTCACTAACCACTGTAGAAGACTCCCGTAGGAAAGGTCAATAGAATAAGCTATAGTCTGAGATAAACTTTCCTTTTATCCTTAATTCAGCTGAGGCTTCCCTGCATGCTCTGAGCAGTTGCCTTCTTCTTAGCCTGCCCCATTCGCAGTGTTTTCTCCTTCATTTGCTCCAAGTTCACTTTACTTTGAGAAGAGCCCTTAACACTATGTTGCTAAGGAAGGTCTCATGCTCTCTAGTACATTGAGCCAAAATACTTACCACTGTTTATTATACTTGGAATACCATCGAAATACTTCTCTTACTTGTTTTTGTTTCCTGGAAGTCTTCTTTCTCTTTCTTATCTGAATATTCTATCTTGTCACCATGGAGATGAGGAGATTTTTGTTTTTGTTTTCATTCTCTGCTCCTTTTGATGGAAAGAATAATTTCCATCTTGGTTTCAACCTGAACCAAACGCATGGACACTTTGACACTTTCTGTATAATATCTGCATATTAAAGGTACCTGTGGCCACAGCAGATCAAGGCCATACTCTTTAACCATTTACATCTAGCGCTGAGTAGGCTCCTAAAGCACTTCAAATGATTATGAAAATTGTTATCTTCAAGCTGCATTTTCAGATGTTTGTCAGCAGGACCCTCTGGTCTTATAAAATAACTAAGTAGGAGGAATCAGTGAAAGCCATCTGGCCTTCAAATACTGTGTTCCTCTCTCTCACCCCATCACTTTTCTATAGTTTCTGAAGTACTCACCATTGTTCATTCATTCTTCAATCAACAATATTCATTGAGGTCCTCCAAGTGTTCCAACAGTGCGCTGGTTGGTGGGAATCAATATGATGGTATATGTAGACGAATATACGTAAGTTATACATACAGAGCTCACAGTAAAACTGGAAGGGGACAATTAAACATGTGACCACAATGATGGGTGCAAAGTGCCATGACAGGAAGCCCACTTTGCTTAGGAGCCTTCCTGAGATCTTCTAATCCATGGGGGGAGGCGCACAGGAGGAAGTAATATTTTTAACAATCCTATGTGTCATTATTTTGAAACAAGACATTTATTTATCCTTGTTAAAATGCAAGCCACTTACCACTTACCCAGAAGAATAATACTTTTGGATCATAAGAACTCTGGGTATTTTAGCAGAGATTATACATCCACCAGCTGAGGCCCTGAGGAAATGAATACTAGAACTGCTGAATATTAGATGGCAGCAAAAGGGATATTAATCCCAGGGCCATGTTTAAAGAGAGGGAACCACTTCTGGGGGGGATTTTTTCTGCAGAAATTTGGGGTACCTGGGGCTCAAGAGAGGGCTTAGGCTCAAGACACTAAAACATGTAGGCTGCAGCAGCGATTCCACCTGCATGACAGTTTTGCCTAAAGCCTGCTCTGCTCTTGAGCTTGTCCTTAACCGCTCCCACTCATAAGGGAAAATGCCTCCACTTGGCTTCAGGGTACTGAAAGTGAAGGGTAAGAGGAAAAATATCTTTATAAAATCTGATAGCATATCCAAGGTAGTTATGTGCCAAGACAAGTTTGGCTAAAAAATTTTCCATTTTCCTACAGGTTATCTCTATGACCTCTCCTTATAGGTAAATTGTCTGTAAGTGTGTGAGTCTAAGACTCAATGTAAAAATTGGTCTTTCATTGTTTGATTACATTACCTGCACACATGTCAGCACCTACACTTCCGCCTTCCTATAGCATCACTAAAGTGGCAATACATGAGTCTCCTATTTATTATCTAGAAAAGCTTTCAACTAAAAATTATCACAATGTAATTTATACAGGCATTTCAAGATGTAATAAAAATTCCTAACCCTAATCTCAACCTGTGTCATTTTTTAATCCAATTCAGGACACTTGTCAAGTGATTGAGTAGAAGGGTATCTTCTATTAAGAAAATGCCAGGAGGTGTTTTCTTGTGAAAATGAAGAGAGCTAACAAGTTTTCAGCAATTGGGAATTCTGTCTCTTCTCCCATTCCTGCTTTGAGAGATGCTCTAACTCTGCAAGTGAGAATCCCTGCCTCTCTTCCTGCTAGTACCTTGTGTGTGCATGTGTGTGTGTGTGCACATGGGTGCGTACTCATGTTTGGAGTAAAGAGGAGATTCAATTTAGTGTTCCCACTTTTCCTATGGGACAAAGATCTGTTCTTTATATCCCCACATGGAACTGTGGAAATGGGGCATGCTTCATGGAAATGATAACATTTTATAGTTTATGGAGAACTTTCACTTTATCTAAACATCAAATCTGTGAAGAAAGTAGGTTAGTTCATAGACATTCTTCTGCTTGCTGACTTTCAACATATGGATGTTCACAGATAAAAAGAAAGCTCTCCTGTGAGAACATACTACATGGAGCCAGCAGATGGTGTTGGAATGTGCACCGCTGCCTTTTGGACTCTAAAACTGCCCTGTTCACTCATCAATGCGTTTTGCTGTGTTTGTGGGGGGCGAGGGTTGAGAAGTTTTTCCAAGCATTATTATTAATCACATCAGATCAAAACCCCCAAGAATGGGGAGAGTGTTAAAAGCCCTAGTTGAGATATACAATTACCATGGAAATGGAAGAATTTTTTAAAAATTAAAAGTGGTGAGGGGGAAAAAAAAAGTAATGTTTCATGTGAATACAGAATGAATTATTCAAGAGTGGAAGTGATTATGAAGGGCAAAGGGCAAATCATGCAACATGCAAAAGTGCTGAGCCTGTGCTGATGGACAATAACAGCAAGAGAATGGAAGAGAGACACAAAGGATAACTTTTGGGGGCTGTCCAGGTAGACCATGGATGGGTAGGTGCCTCATGTTAATTCCCTGGAGGGCTAGGCATCAGGGAAGTTTATGACCTAGCAGATGGGGCTCTGCTCATGAAACCGTTGTCAAAAAGAAAGACTCTTCCAGTCGGGTTACATCCACACGTGGGGAGGGGTGAGGTGGTGAGAAGGGAGGCTGCAGTTGCTAAGGATTTCCCCAGAACACTTGGGAAATCTCCAGGGAGTGCAGTTATCTGCTCCCACAAACTTCCAGTAGAGACAAATGAAAATAATTTCAGGGAAAAATGTCATCCACTTATTCAAAAACCATATTTTTCATGCCTTCGAGGTACCAAGGCTTATTCTATTATCTAGGGATACATGGCATAGAACACAGATGAACAGGAAGACCATGGCCTTGGTTAAAAGTTTTGAGAAACTGGTTCATGCTCCTATTCCTGGAAGTGCATTTGGGATTGCAAACTTAGTCACTTTGAAATTTCCAACAAATGGATTCACTTACAAACTGATTGTAAGTACAGCAGTTTCTGTGTTAGTACTTCCAGTCTACTCATGAGGAAATAGGGCTATGAAGGGCATAAGAGACTTGCCCCAACTAGTCAGCGGTGGAATGGAACTTCAAATTCAGGTGTTGACTTCAAACCAGTGCTTTTTTTCTACTGCATCACAATTATTTACAATAAGATCCAATATACTGTCTTAAAGATGAACCAAAAACTGATCTCAAAATTTCCTTTCTTCAGTTCTTGGAAGCAAATGGCATGCAATGCCTTTGGGGTTCTTTTTTTGCATATGATGAATAGCTACTTTCTAGTAACTTACTAAGTATTTATTGAAAATCACTAAATTATGCTATACAGATCTAAAATTAACACACTATTAGAGTTTGCCAAGGACTTAATTCTGTGTTATACTAAGAAGATTGTGTAACACCAAAGGGCTGTCAATTCTGGCATGTGATCCACTTAGAGACATGGAGATAGTTGGAAACTTCTGTAATTTTTAGTAAATATGCTCTATCTTTTAAGCGTTGTTATCATGAGTGGGCTGGAGATTTCAGTTTCTACCATTCTTATATTTAATTATAGCTCATTGTTAATTTAATTTAAAAATTCTCATTTAATTTGTGGTGAGTCGTTGGGTTAATCCTACAGTGAATAGGAATGTATCAACAGTATTTTGGTTTAAAATTATTCAATGACTAGATTTTAAGACATAGGTCCATTGAAACTCAAAATAGGAAATGATTTTGCTAACACACATATATGTAGAATCCACCCTCACCCAACAAATGTACTTGTACAGAGACACTCATTATTTTTATCAAGTTCTTTACTATTGGAAAGTGGGAATGAGTAGAAAAGTGAACATAAGGATATCTTCCACTCCTGCTCAAAAACATCTGAGAGTCATTTTTAACCTCTAGAAAACTATTACTACTATCTTTTAGGTCTAAGTGCCATTCACTACTGGTTAGATATCCAAAAGCCATTCTTAACCCCTTCTCCCTTGCTACTTCTCACCACAGAGGCTGGAAAACAAAATACATGCTTTCTCTGTTTTTCTTAAGGCTAGGGACAGTCATATAATCCTGTTCTGTCCCATGAAATACAAATTCAAGCCTTCTGGGGAGACTATTTACAGAGTTTTTTATTTCCTGATAAATAGGGGCACCCCCACCTCCAAATTTTTCTAGCTTTGAAGTCAATGCCTGAAACAACAGCCATTCTGCAACTATGAAGAAAGTAGCAACACAATCACAAAGATATGTTGTTACAACCCTGAACATGAGCTGACTGTTGCCTGCCTACAGATTTCTTATTATGGAAGAAAAAATAAGCCCTTATCCGTTAAGGTCAAAGAGTACTGAGTTTTTTGTTAGGATCCAAAAAGCATCTTCATTAACTCTTATGTATGGTTAGGTAGGGATTTAGGTGCTGACTTTTGTATATAATCCTTATTTATAGCATTGCTTCTGGAGAAAAGTGTTCTGGGTTCAAACAGATTTATGAATTTTAAACAATTAATACATAATCCCCTAATTGACAAATTAGTTCAAATATTCATTTTCATTATATCTCCCTCTACCTCCTACTCTTGCTAGCACCCACACACACATTTGTGTGCTCACACCTGCTCCAAGACCTATATTTGCCCCTATTACCTAGTGATGGGATGATAAATTGGTTTCATCTTAGGCGCCAACAGAGATAGATTGCTAGTGGCTGTCTGGATCACTACGTTGAGAATAATTTTGAAGCAGACGACACAACTCATAAGGAAGAGTGTTGTGATCAATCGGCCAAGTCCGCCATGGATGTGAAAAATGGAGCAGCAGCACCTGTGTTTTTGTAACAGTTGACCTGATCCAGTGTATCAAATTTCAATTGCTCAGCTGAGTGTAATCCCTTCTCTTCTCTTAACCCTGTAGGTAGAAGTTTAGCGTTTTCAAACTGGGACATTTAGCCCCTAACGTTGGCTATAATTTACTAACTAGAAAGTCAGAGTATGCTAAATAACACAATATCCAGCTAGAGTATTTAAGTTGGAATTGTATAGAAAATGTCATATTAAAAAAAACCATTTCATATATGCTGTGCTAGCCATGGGGGTGCACCACTTACCTCTCCCTTCAAAGAGGAACTTGCAATTTAGTTGTAAGAAGTATGGATAGTGAACAGCCTCCGCTTACAGAGCCTGCAGAATCCACCTTCACTTTAAGCCAAGGCCATGCACTTCCTAGGTGGACCCAGACATCGACTGAACCTGATAGGAGTTCATGGCCTGGCCATATTATCCGATGCAGGGCTCCTCTACAGGCAATCTTGGCTCTGGGACTCCCATTGTATTGGCTGAGACTTCATCAGATCTGCATCATCATCTGAGGCCCTGCCAGATCCATTCTGCTTCCTTCCACCTCCCTTTTCAAAAGTGCCAGGGTGGCATCCCTGCCCCACCTTGGTACCTCCCTCATTATCTTTCACAGGTGTGACCCCCCCTTCTCAAGCACTCCTAAATCCATCAGGGTGTCTGCTTCCTGGAGACTCCAAACTGATGCACACCTCTGCTATGGATATGTTTGCTTAAATGTACAAAGCATTTACATTAAATGTTCAACATGTCAAAAGAGGCAAAGTACTATATTGGTGTTGGCATCAGAGAATATTGATCAAAATCCCAGACACTAATCACAGAGTGGCATCGAACTAGTCTCTTCATCCTTAAAATGAGGATGACGATGGTGATACTTGATGGGGCTATATGAGGATTAAATGAGGAGCTCCATGAAATTGATTTCTGAACTATTAAGCACTGTACAACTTTTAGTTATCACTATTATTTTTATTATTTCAAGTGATTTTAAACATCAATTACCAGCTAATTAATTAACATACCTTTATAAATATTTATGGAGCCCTCACCGTGTAATTGGTGTTGATCCAGGAAATGAGAAAGACAAAGTTCGTGCTCTAGTGAATCTCACATTTTCTAAATTAACCTAGTAAATATGAATTTCATTTAAAATAGACTAATAAGTTAGCAGCAGTTCACTAACAGGGACGGCCATCTTCCTGGCTCGGTTAGCTCTAGACTATAATAGCAGTTTGGCCTCACCCCGGGGTTTGTCTTTGTTGATCTTTGCTACTGAACTGCCTTTTCTTTCTTTTGGTTTCACCATCCTTGATGCTGTGAATCCTGCAGGGGGCTAACAGACTAGTGCGCTCGCTTCCTACTACACCCACGGCTCAGCGGGCTGCGCCGCTTGCCTTATGCACTTGCTATTTTTCTCTTTGCTTTTCTCTGCTTTCTGACCCTACCTCACTTTTCCTGAGCACTTGCTACGTCTCCCCTCTCTGCCCCCATTTCTCTTTTCTTCACTGTTGCTTTACTCTCTGTTTCTCCAGGTGGCCTTGCTGTTTGTGTAGAGAAGAACAAACTTCCTGGCAGCGGTACACCTGCAGTACCCAGGAAGACGCCTCCCAGGAAACAAGACCTCTGCTTCTGACACTTCCTGGAGCTGGGTTAGCCACAGGAATCAACATGTGTCTCTGAGACACTTCAAATTAACTCAGGCCTAAACGAGGGAGAGAGCGATGTAGCCATTACAGGCTATGGTCAGGGCCAGCTGGTCACCATCCACTGGTTGGACTCTGGTTATGCTTTGGACAAAGCCAATTGTCTGCATAAATGCAAAACCCTCCAGGCCAAAACAGGAATGGCTCACTACATTCCTCACTCATAATTTTTAAAATAGATTTTTTAGTTTTTACCCTAATGTCTAGTAACATATAGACCAGTGGCTCTCAAAAATTTTGATCATGCTCTATTATTAGAAATAAATATGTGTGTGCAGAAATATATATACACATATATATGTATGTGTATTTATATACACACAAATATTTGTATACCTGAAACAAAAGTTTCACAAAACAATACTTAACCCTCATTACATGCAGAGCTCAAATTTTTGAATCTCATTTTAATATATTCTATCCTAATAACTTTTTAAAAATGTTGATATTGACTTAGGGATTTTTAACCTTTATGCGTGTGTGTGTGTGTGTGTGTGTGTGTGTGTGCCATTCCTACCCAGTGTGGTGAAGCCTATGGATCGTTTCTTGGAGTAACGTTTTTAAATGCATAAAACAAAACTCATAGGATTACAAAGGAAATCAATTATATTACAGTCCTGGCTTTGGGCTTCTTGGGGGGAGGGGACAGTGTCCATGGACCCAGGTTAAGAACCCTGCATGAATACATTGATTTCACACACAGCTGACTGCTGAGCCACAACGTGCAGTTTGGAAAATATGGCTGTAGACAAAGCCTTGGAACATTTTGTAGTCATTAAATATTTTAGATGCTTATTATCTTGTCATGGTTTTAACACTCTCTTTTCCCTCCCTTTCCCTATGTTCCCCTATCCAGTCACCTCCCACACATGCACACACATACGCACACACATGCACACACATACATGCATGCACACCCATGCACAAGGCACACACACATGCACACACACATGCACACACACCCATGCAGATCTCAGGTCACATATCTGGAACAAGACGAGGCACTAGACCACTGGGTCCAGCCCCTTCTGTGTCCCCAGTCCGGCTCCCTGACGGCCCCTCAGTCCCAGCTCCTCTGGTTCCTGCCTCAGAACTACTCCAAAGGCTCATTTTCTCTGTGGGACGGTGCTCACCATCAGGGCTTTCTTATTTTCTTTCACAGCATTGTGAGCTGCCGGGAGCATTCTGCCCCAGAATAATGGTGGAGACTGGTGGTGGCACAGCCCAGAGCCCCGACCTTTATTTTCTCAGGCTTCAGTGGACCTTCTGTGGCAGGTGTTTCCCTCTGATAGGCGGCTTCTGCCTCCCCCCACAAAGCAGTTCCTCCATGTGTCACTCCAGCCTGCAGCTGAAGCTCTAACTCTGCTCGCGGTGGCCATGCCGAACACTCTGCATCCCCAACATGGAGCAGCTAGCGAGGGGGCGCAGGGGGAAAGGCAGCTACTGGCACAGCTGAATTACGCAAATGCTTTCTCAAATTGCTACTGCAGTTTCCTGCTGCCATAGCAAAAATGCCCAGGGTGAACTGTTTTCTCCTCTGTGTGTGGGAAGATGATGGTTATCTGAACTGATTCCAGGCAACAGATAGTGACAGAAGGTCCCCTGCTCTTGAGGTATGTTATGTGCTGAATTGTGTCTCCCCAAAAACATATGTAGCAGCCCTAACTCCCAGTGTCTCACAATGTGACCTTATTTGGAGATAGGGTGTTTTTAGAGATAATCAAATTAAAATGAGGTAATTAGGATGTCTAATCCAATAAGACTGGTGTCTTACAAAAAGGTGAAATTTGGGCACAAACGCAGACATTCATAGAGGGAAGACAGACATCTATAAGCCAAGGAGAGCGGCCTAGAACATAACCTTCCCTCACAGCCCTCAGGAGCCAGCCCTAACTTCCGACTTCTAGCCTCCAGATTGTGAAACAATAAGAACAGCAACTCAGCCCGTTCTTCTGACTTTGAAGTCAAAATGGGGAGCAGAGGGTGTTTCCCCCTGCGTGGCCACCAGGCAGGCTGGAGTTTCACAGGACAGACAATGGGCTGATCACACTCCTGCAATACCCGGGGTGGTCAGGCTTCCTGTGGCCAAAACAATTTTCATACTCCCATGAACGAAGACGAAAGAAGAGGAAAAAGAACTTAAATTTACTTCCTCTTTGGGGTAAGAGCAAGTCCCAATGCTCTAGCATTGATTCTATTAGCAGAACTCTCTGACACCAAATTTGAAGGTTTTTACCACACCCAGTACTCATAATTTTTAAAATAGATTTTCTGAGTTTTACCCTGATGACTAGTAGCCTATAGGCCACTGACTATCTATTTTTTATCATGCTCTACAGTGAGAAATGCAAACATACAGCATAGGGCCTCAGCTGTGTTCAATCCGATCACTCCACGTAGGTAGGAGGATGTTGAAGCCCACAGAGGAGGTAGGATTTGCCCAAGGTCACATAGCAGGAAGGAGTGAGTCGGGGCCTCAGATCCACTCTTCTGCCCTCTCCTCCCCTGTCTCCATCATTGTCAGGCGGCCATGGTACATCCTGCTAAGGAGTTTCCACTATAAAATCCCACACCTTGAAAATTAAATTTTTTTCATTCACACCTTACCTTCCTTCCTTCATGCAAGCATTTGGAAGTTGTAAGGCCACAGAGGCTTTATGAAATTACTCGGAAGAATTGACAAGCCAGCTAATGACAAAAGCCTTTATTTCAAAATCTCTGTTTTTCATGAAAATAGCTTTTTTTCCCTCAGACGAAACTAAATTTTTCTTTTTCTGGTATACTTCTAATTGTGCCTAGGCCTTTCTTTTCAAACTCATTTGAAATAGTTCTTTCATCACTTTTTAGTGGTCCCTTTTTCAACAAATGAAATTCTAAAACTCTTTTTATCTTTATTTTTTAACCGTTAGTCCTTTTCCTTTATCATAATTCACTTTTCCTATAGCATTCAATGAATTATACAATTAATTACTTTTTCAGCTTTCAAACGGTTTGCTATTATATATGTCATAGTTTTCTTCTGGATGAGAAAACACTTATTTCACACAATAGTGCCATTGCTTTTATTATTCTTCCTGTCACTGAGGGGGGGAAAGAACAAGAACCAAACAATAAGACTTTTATTTATAGCCACTGGGGAGCTGTCCTGAAGGTCACTGCAAGCCTCTGTCATTGTGCGCTTCCATCTTGGACGTGCCATCTGAGATGCACGGACTGGCAGGCGTCTTCCAGACCAGGGAGTCTGATCCCCTCGTTTCACAGAAGAAACTGAGGGACATATATCGTCCCAGGGCCACACAGCTAACTAGTGCCTGATCCAGAACTGAATCCCAACGCACTGTCTTTTCAACTGCCAGTAAATCCCCAGATTTCTTTCTGAACTCTCTGAGTTCATCCCAAGC
This sequence comes from Cheirogaleus medius, assembly GCA_008086735.1. Taxonomy (NCBI): domain Eukaryota; kingdom Metazoa; phylum Chordata; class Mammalia; order Primates; family Cheirogaleidae; genus Cheirogaleus; species Cheirogaleus medius. The sequence continues at coordinate 63,535,749 of VBSM01000272.1, forward strand.
TAGTGTTGTAATCCACTTGCTTTTATCTCAGCAGTATGGAGGAAAGGGAATGGCTTGATTCCTGGCTCAACAACATGAGTTTACATAATAATTTGCATAATCTGGTTGATTAGTTTCATGTCGCTCCAACTCCAACCTTCAAGCTGTCTTCACAAGTTCTTTCATGTGTCAGAATCCAGAAGCTGTCAGCAGGATCCTGCACATGGCCCTGTAGGGGTGAGAGGATGGGCTCTGGCATCAGACCTGGGCAAGTTATTAACCTCCCTCTGCCTCAGTTTTCCTGTTTGTGAAGTAAAGACACTGGTACCTGGCACCTGCATCCTGCTGCTTTTTATGAGGGTTGTGTGAGATAATGCATGGAAAGGGCCTAATACTCATAACAACTCAATACATATTAATGATTATTCTAGCTACCAATAAGGAAATACTGCATGATAGTGGCTTAATAAAAGTTTATAAGGGCATATAAAACAGTAATTAGTGCAACTGCGACAACTGCAGTGTGGTGCAGTAGAAATCATTTTGGCCTGTGAATTGGGAAACCTGATCTCAGATCCAGCTCTGACACTAACGAGCTATGTGGCCATGGAGGAGCTGTCTCACCTTTCTGCCTCTCGATTTCTTAATCAGCAAATCGAATTCTAACCTCTAAAGGGGAGAGAGCAACTCCCTGAGAAGTGCAACTTAACTGACTCACCACCAGTCAAAGCAACCCCATCTCACACCCAAAGAAGGTGAACCCCTGCCAAGAATGATTGTCCTCTCTTCAGTGAGGAAGCTGGTTCCTCTGTCCACCTCCATGAGCAAAATAATTACTGGGCCATCACTCTGAAGCACCCTGGCCCCAAAGCAGGAATAATTCCATCCTTGTCTTCATGGGAGCCACCTGCCTGAACTCAAGCCAGAGAAGGGATCAGATGAACAATGAATGTCACAGCAATTAGTTTTGGCAATTAAGCAGGCAATTAGTTCTGCAGCATGTAGAATGGGAGGAGAAAGTAAATCAGCACTGAGAGGTGACAGGGAAATATGATTAGGACATCAGGTTCCAGTGACACCCAGGTGGAAAGGCATGCCTCAGGATCCCAGCCCTCTTCCCCACTGCTGCCATGGCAAAGGAGGGTGCATTCCAGAGGCTCTGGAAAGTGACTGCTTTAGTAGAAGGGGCTTCCAGCCCCACTGATCCAGTCTTTCTCAGGGACAGCTCACATCTCCAGTGTCCACTCCAGGCTAATGATCTCGCTGGGTTTCTCACCAAGAATTCTGCCCACAGTGTTAAATAAATGGACTAGTGGTTTCCTAGGGACTGTCCTCTCTTAGATGAGAATACATTTGTTTTGTTTTTATAGCTTCGATAGCTCATCTCTAAAGACAAATCAATTTCATATTTTTCTTAGGATGAGTGGGAGGCAGATATTATATAATTGTATGATATAGTGAGGGCGAAAATGGGGCCTGGGCTTGGATTCCAGCTCCACTACTTACTAGGCTCTGATCTTTATTTTTCTCAGCTCCAAGATGGGCATACTAATAGGATTTCCAGGTAAAATACATGACACTTCAGTATCTCTTGTCCAAGGACAAATTAATTTCACATGGAAGGGCAGGCTTATATTTAAAAAAATTATTCCTTTTGATCTGAAAGTCACATTTACCTGGTTATCCTCTATTTTTATTTGCTACATCTGGCAACCCTAGATAATAATAATAATACCTACCTCAGAAAGTTATTGAGAAGAGTAAGTCAAACACTGTTTTCAAAACTGCTAACAGAGTGCCTCATAAGGAAATAGAGGAACTAAAATTTCTTTCTTCTCACTTCCCTCTGCCATTATTATTTGAACAGTTAGACTTATTCTACTGAGCCCCTAGGTATAGAGCAATGGGCTGGTTTTGACTCAAAACAATGAAAAACCTTCTCTTGGGTTGCCTCAGGCAGGGGGTTCAAGCCCAATCCAGATTCCTCTTGAGGAAGAGAGTCAAACACCAGCATCGTGGCCTATAGTGTTCTTTCCTACCCTGAGAATTCTGAACTGGTATTTCCAACTGTGTTCCTCATGATTAAGAACTGAGACCAGCTTAGGAGAACATGGAAGTACAATCAGGGAGTGTGGTGACGTAGCGGGCAGCCAGCTCAGCAGCGGTTTGTCCAACTCATACACAGTGATTCTTAGGAAGCATTGGGCTAAAATCCAGCACTAGGGTTCACACTCGAAGGTACTGAGTTGGTGTTCTCATGACCCACTAAGCAAAGGCACCTTCAGGGCTGGGGAGGCATGACGCTTATGCAATTATGGGAGCCCTCTTTAAGAAAAAGAATGCAAAATTACAAACACAAAATTAAGCATGAAAGTGAATATTTACTTAGAATGAGAAATTATATCATGACAAATTACAGGAGTGCTGGAGAATTAGTCCCTTTCTTCTCGGATCTCGTTAAGCAATTTACCAGAAATGCTGACACAGAAATGTTTCCTGATTGTAACCCGGCTTCCTCTTCCCACCTGGGACTCTCTATAACTCTTAGCAACCGGAACTCTTTCAGGGCCTCTGCATGTGAAGGAACTTGTAACTTAGGCTGTACTACTTTCATGATACATCTTTTCTTGTGCCGAACTGAATACCTTTCTTAATATAATTTTATTTTTATATTTTTAATTGATATGTATTAATAATTATACACATTTATGTGGTACATGTACTATTCGATACATGTATACAATATGTAGTGACCAAATCAGGGTAGTTAGCATATCCATCACCTCAAACATTTATCATTTCTTTGTGTTAAGAACATTCAAGTTCCTCTCTTCTAGCTATTCTGAAATATATAATAAATTATTGTTAACTATAGTCACCCTATTGTGCAATGGAACACTAGAACTCATTCCTCCTGTCTATGATTTTGTAACCATTGACCAAGCTCTCCCCATTCTCTCCCCTATACCCTTCCCAGTGTCTTGATAATCACTATTCTACCCTCTACTTCTATGAGATCAACTTTTTTGGATTCTACATACATCAATAAGTGAGAACATAACTATATTTGTTTTTCTGTGCCTGGTTTATTCCACTTGACATAAGGTCCTCCAGGCTCATCCATATTATTACAAATGACAGGATTTCTTTCTTTTTTAATGCTGAATAATATTCCATTGTGTATATATACCACATTTTCCTTATCCATTCATCTACTGATGGACACTCAGGCTGATTCCATGTCTTGCATACAGGGAATCACCTAACTGAATACAATCACATTTATCACACAAACAATATTGTAAGAGTGTTAATGGAAAACAAAAGAAAAGAAGTGAGGAGGGAATTCTCATAATCCCATCATCCAACCATCTGTTTTGTTTTTCCATCTTCCTTTCTCAGTCCATCTCACATATGCATAATTTACATATGTGAAATCATGGTATGGATATAATTTCATATTCTTTTTCACTTAACTTGCCATCATTTCCTTGTGATTCTCCATTGTCTCAATGTGATATTTCAAGGTTGCATGATAATCCACTATCCTGCCATTGTTGGAATTCATATTATACAAACAAGAATTATAAAGATAGGAACTGAATTTTAGCCTGACGATGAACAGTTCTAACTACCAAAAAAAAATTTGTTTTTAAAAAAGAAGAAAGACCATTGCAACATTGTAATTCACAGGGGCACAAACCATCTGTCAATTTAAAGAGGAAAAAAAATCAGTCAAACCAATTATTAGGTGTGGGCAGATAAAGAAACTATCAGCAGGTTAGAGTTCCACTTTTCAACTAATTTCTTCAGGTAAGCCATTGAAACTCGAGTGAGAATGACCCTTCTCATGGGGTTACTAAATAGAATAAATAGAGATTGCCATGTGACAGGGTACCACAGTGGACATATTTTATTCCCCCTAAGGAGTATTTTCTAATGGAAAGTATTCCTCCTGGAGTCGCACCATGCCAATTCTGTGTCAGTAATTTAATTATGCCAATTAGAATGCAAATGATTTCACAAAACACTGTGAGGACCCTCTCTCTGAAAAACTTCTGAACAAAACCTTTCAATAGCGCTCAGTAGCTCTCCCTTACCAGGTGGAAATTAGGAGTGGAGTACATGATTCATAATTTCACAAACAGTTCCTGTGGGTGGACTCACATCACTCACAGCCCCCTTGCAAGCCCATGGTGACACCCTCTTACCTTTTACTTTCCCAGCTTCTCAGTGGGGTGCAGCAACCAAACCACCCTGTAGGGTTTTGACTTTTTAAAACTCCAGTATATTAAAAAAATGGACAGTAAAGATATGGCAAAAGAATCCAGACCTCCTCTTCTAAATTCTCTGAGTGTCATATCAGGCAGCAAGCTCAGGCTCTGAAATGTCTTTTCTGTGGTTTGCAACTGTTTCCACAGCCCATCCAATTTATAAGTAAAGGTGATTACAGCTCATCACAACTCACTTACAGCATTATACCAAGATGGATATAAGCTACTAAAATTACAGCTAAGTCATTTTTAGAATGAACCTTCACATTAATGGGCATGACTCATCTTATTTTGGGGTTCCTAATATATCAAAAGTTGTTGCAAAGGTCCCCTATTAGGTTTTTAAATCTGTATCTCTCATGTTCTCATATTTAGGGCAGGATAGGGGATCTGACAGCATCGGAGTGGAGGCTGGTTGCTGGGCCAGGTCTGACAGGACAGTCTCTGTTTCAGCTAGAGGTGTCTTGGGTCCTGTGTGGTGACAAGGGCAAGGCTTAGACACTCCCTAATGCTCAACCTGCAAGATCGCCTCAGACTGTATGGCTTCCATGCCTTGCAATGAAAAGCAAGATTTTGGGGGTAACCACAAAGAACTGATTCCACACAGCCTCCTCCGGTATCATCTTCCCTTTGCATCAGTGACTCACCTGGTGTCACAGGCATGGTGATGATCAAAGGGCTTCTGCCTGGCGAAGACAAAAATGTGTACGTTTATTTTATCCTTTTAATTTTATAAAAGCCAACATCTATGTGAACCCAAAACAGGGAATGACGTACTGACCAGCCAATTTTTTCACTGAAGCTTTTGTAAAATGAAATTTTCTTTGCTTCCTATTTTTATGCTGTCTTATAGTGCTGCTGGCACGGGTAACAATCATATTTGGCACTTCTGTCGTGCTTTTCATCCAAAGACTTCAAAGTGCTCCACAACAGGATTTCATTTTCACAGCAGGGCAGGGAGGAAGGTCAGCTCTGTTATACCTAGTGAGCAGATAGGACGCTGAGAGGTGACTTGACTTATACTCGAGCCCTGCAAAGCTTCAGTGACAGAAGCAGGTTAGAGCCCAGGCTTCCTCATCCTAACTCAGTCTGCTGGTCACTTGTCCCAGCTGATGCAGCCTCTTCTTCTAAGGGTTAACCGTTAGACCCAGCATGACATATTACGAACAGCTTGTCAAGTGTCTGACCCCAAGGAGAAACTAGAAGCCCAAATAAAAAGAGGTTAGATTTGTTTTTGAGAAATATTTTTCAGTCTTTAAAAACTTGGACAAAGAAGCCTAAAAACTGAGTGCAAATCTACTGGGTGAAAAATGGCTACCAGATTTCAATACTTGAAAATATCAAAGTATTGGCAAGACAGCCAAGCAACAGGAATCTTATACTCTGTAGTTGGGAATATAATTAGTACAATCATTGGGGAAAACAATTTAGCAATGGCTTGTAAAATTGACATGCATATATACTTCAACCCAGCAATTCCACTTCCATGTGTATACTCTAGAGAAATTCTTGCCCAAAGACACCAAGAATATGTGTGTGTATATATGTGTGTGTATATATTCATGAAATGAAATATTATCCAGTGGTAAAAATGAATGAACTATATCTTCCATAAAATATGGATAAATATATATAGAACTTGATGAGAATAAGCAAGACTGAGATGAAGAGATAAAAGAAAAATCTATTTTTGTAAACCTTAAAAATATGGAAACTAAACATATGCATAGAGGCACAAACATATATGATATAATTGGTGTTTTAAAAGTAAAGAAATAACAGAGGTACAATTAAGATGACAGTTCTATCTTGGGGAATTTGGGGATCTGAGATTGGGGAGAGACATAGAGTAGTTGGTATGTTCCAGTTCTTGGATTGGGTGGTGAATTTGTGTGATTTTGTTTTCCCTTTCTCTTCATAGTTACATATATAATACACATAATCTTTTCAAATATTACAAAATAATTTTAAGTCAGTGCAGATGGACTAAGAGTAAAAAACGAAAAGAGACTTTTAAAGGAAAGCATAGACCTCTGCCAAGGGTGTGTGTTCAATATACCACAGGTATATTCAATATACCTTGGTTCAATATACCAAGGGTGGTTTAATATACCACTTAAAGATCTTAAACATCTAAAATTTTTGAGCATCAGTATTTTAAAAACATCTGTCAAACAATAAATCAAGAAAAGTGTTTGAAAAAAGTATGACAAAAAGAGTTACTGCAGTTTATAAAGATTTCATAGAAATTGAGAAGCAAGACATTAAAACTCAACATAAAATCTGGAAAAATATATGAACAATTTCAAGAAAATTCAAATAAGAAAGATATGAAAGAGGTTGGAACTTTATTAGTAGACAAAGAAATGCACGTTATTTAGGATAACTTTCTTTTTAAACTATACCATTTGTGAAGATTGAAAATATTCTCAGTGCTGGCAGGAGTTCCGTGGAGTGGGCATTAACACAGTCTTTTCCAGAAGCATTTTAGACATGGGATTCAAAAGCTTTGACTAACACCATAAATTTTCACCCAATAAGGTCCTAGAAACCTCTCCAAAAGAAATCATTAGAAACCCAAAGATGTTCACAGCCACATTATCTTTAACAGCAAAAATTAGCCTAAATGCTCACTAATAAGAGAATGGTTAAATATAGTGCATCCTCAATGAAAATGATGGGATCATTAGCAATGGTGTTTTCAAAAAGTATCTATTGAAATGGGAAAATGCTTACGCTAAAGGAAAATCAGTATACAAAATTGCGTTTATAGCACAATTTTAGACTTATAAAATACATGTGTACACACATGAAAAGAAAAGCTCATGGATGGTGTTGAAGGGGTTAAATAGGCACCTTTCCATTATGAGCTCCTGTTCAGTGTTTAGTTTTTTCTTTGTTTTCTTCCATAGTTTCTGCAGGGACTTTTCTAGTTTAATAATACAATATAAATTTTTTTAAGTAATACAAAATATTTACACTAGAAGGGTGGACATTTCCTATAACACAGTTACACTGGGCCATACAGTGTCCATGGTACGGTGAACATTGTCTCAGTTTACCCAGGCCTCTCCCAGTTTGAGCAAAGAAAGTCCTGTGTCCTGAAAAACCTATGAGCCCTGGGGAAAACGGGGACAATTGGTCACCCTACCATTTGGCCTGAGAGACTCATTGGAATAGAAAGATTTCCCCGCTTTAAATTGTAACAGGAGTCTTAATAATTCTTCCAGCATCCCTATAGAAATGGCTATTGTGGCCTTGCACATTTATGAAGATTTTTAAATAAGTCACATTTTAAAGAGCTTGTTAGAAACAGAGCAGATTGCAAAAATGCTAACTAGGCTGGTTTAGCCACATTATACAAGCTCTGAATGCTCACTCAAATAGGTCAGGAAACAAGAACTAGCTCTTGTCTTAGGGAAGAGGAGCCTATTTCTCCCATTTCATTCTTTGTGCTGTACATATTCTTTCCTTCTGCAGAGTGGGAGTGGCAGGTGTATCACGTTGCCAGAGAAAAACTGAGTGCTGGGAAATGCAGCTTACAGGGTGAGGCAAGTTCTCCAGGATAGGGCTAAAACTCTATAGAAGAATAAGATTTAGGTAAGAACTGCCTTTATAAAATCGGGCCAAATCCCCTCCTAAACGAAATCTCCAGGAAGTTTTTCTACATCTTTGCTTAGGAAAGCATCTTTAAAATATAATAGAACTAGGATACTGGATGTGCTAACAGCAATCTCTGTGTCACAGAGAAGAGCAGTGAGTGGCAGGTGAGGGGGTGGCAAGGAGTCAGAATGCCTACGTGTGTGAGGCAAGCCTTCGCCAACTCCCAGATACGACAGTACTTTTGAGCAGTCAGCCACTCTCTGTGCCTCAGTTTCCTGATGTATAAAATGGAGCCCCTACCTCATACCATTGTGAGGATTACACATGTTGTCAGGTAATAAGAGCTTGGGGCAGTGCTTGCAGATGGGCACGCAGGGGGTTTATTAGGGAATGTGCCCAAAATCTGCCCAAGTGCAGTGAAAGGAGGGAAGCAAGATTGCGCAGAGCCAGGAAGTTGCGCCCCGATGAAGTCTCCACAGAGCCTCAGTGGAGAGACCCTCCAGATCTACCCTGAGTTGGGGCGAGAGGTGGGGTGGGACCCTGGTGTGGCAGCCCTGAGAGTCACCTCTCCCGTCTCCTCCCGCAGATTCAGGGGCTGGAATCTGAAATTCATCGCTGCATTTGAGCCTCTCAGGCCACATTTCACCCGGCTGCTCCACCAAGGACGGAGCTGGCAGGGACACTCAGGCAGGTCCAATCCTGGGAAATAGGGGACCCATCTGAGAGCTGATTTTTGTCTGGAGAAATCCCCATGGCCTTGCTGAATCTTCCTTAGATTCCACGACAGTCCAGCATTCGTCCCCCTAACCTGCCTTCCCTCTCTTCTTTACTTAGGATCAGCCTTCTTTGGCTTCCCTAAAATTGGTGGGTGATGAACACAACATGATGTGCCACCTCAATCCCCCTTTAGGAACTAAGTTTAGAGTTTTGTTTTAATTCCCTTTAACTTTATTTTTGAATATGTAAAGCTTTATGTGGTTCAAAGACCCAAACTAAAAAAACTAAACAAACAAGAAATATAATCAGAGAATTCAAGCGCCCATCCTGAAAGGCAGAAGACAGGGTAGAGAATTTGTTCTAGACTAAAGGAAATTAAAGATACATAGCGACAAATTGGTTAAGGGAGTGGGGAGAATCTATCTATTAATATCTAGCTATTAATATATATCTTGCTAGATATAAAAAGCAAATATGGCAAAGATGCTAAAAAATGTTGATCTAGGTTAAGAACATTGTAATATTCTTTGAGTGTTTCTGTGGATTTTGAAAGATTTCAGAAATATAAATTGTTGGGGAAAGTAAGAAATCTTTTCTTGTTGTAGGGTCCAGTACTTGAGTTTCTATTTAACTGCAAATATATTAAGACATAAAAGCCAATTAACGTGGCCTAAAGGAGAGCAAATAAGTCAAACACTAAACCTCTGCCCTAATTTCTTATAAGTAAAGCAGGAATTCATAGAGAGATCTCCAGGTTTTAATACAAGACATCCTCTAATTTTCAATAAAATTCTAGACAGAAGAACTATTAAAAAAAATACATGATTTGTGAGCACTGAGAAAGGAAAGCAGTGATTACTAGGAGACAACATATGTTCATTAAGAAAAGGTCATGCAAAATACATCTCTTTTCTCCCCCCCAATGGGGAACATCAAAGACATAATATAATTTAATTACGACAAAGCATTTGAAAAAGCTGATCATATTGGCTTCATGATTAAAATGGAGAAATACGGCTGCGTTATTAGCAGAGCACTCCTTCTACCCATTTCTTCTTTTGTTCACTCATTCAGTATTAATCTTGTGTCCAATACTATGCTAGGAAAACACAGCACCCTATTAAAATTAATGAATACATTAATGCCAACTTAGACCTCAAGGAAATTTCTGAAGATGTTTCTAAGGTGTTGCCTAGGACTGAAAGCATCAGAATTGCACGTGGTGCCTGTTGCAAATGCACATTCCCGGAGTCACGTCTCAGGCTTACTGAATCGAAATTCCTGGAAATGGGACTTGGGGACCTGCACATTTAACAAATGTCCTAGGTAATTCTTTTACACACTAAAGTTTGAGACTCACTGCTAAAGGTGATTCTTTGCCCTCTATTCTGAAATTGTAAACATTGTAATCAGTGAATTGAGTGAATTCCAATACAAACTTTGCCTTTCAAATTTGTAGATGACTGAAAGTTGAAGGTAAAGCTGATAAACCATATTAAAAAAAAATCAAACTTGAAAAAGACCTTGGAAAAGGAGAAGGATGGAATGAAATTAACAATATGCAACTTAATAGGGTTAAATGTTAAGTTCTACATCTAAGTTCAAAGAATCAACTACTTAAATACAAGGTAGGAAAGCTCTGAATTGACAGCAGTTCACTTGAAAAATATTTAAAGTTCAATGAGAGTCAAATGTAAAATTATTTCAAAAAAGAAAGTAATACAAATTTTAGGATGCATTAAGAAAAACCAGAATCAGGGAAGGGAGGGGCAAGGTTGTACCCATGATATTCTGCATTGGCAAAGCACACCTATTTGAAAATATATAAATTCCTATTGTTTAAAAAGACATTGTCAAACTACAGTGTGCCCAAGGGAAGGTGACTAGACAGTGAAGTGTCTTAAACTCACTTCGTATGAAGAATGAATGAAGTAGCAGACTATGTTTCACACAGAAAAGTGAAGACTCAAGTTGTTATAATATCTGACTTTATAGGTTGAAAGGCTATTACTTAGGGAAAGAATAGACTTTTCTATATGGTTCCACAGAAAAGAGCTGAGAACATTGGGGCAAAGTTACAGAGAAGCTATTTTTGGTTTAATGTAAGAAAGAATTATCTAAGAATTAGAGAGCTCTATATATGGAATCGGCCATTGCCCTTATGAGATAGTAAGTTCCAGCAGTAAATGAAAACACCTATCGGAGATATTGTGGAGAGGATTCTAATCAACCAATCTATCAAGGGAGTTGCTAGGGTTTGAATGTTTTTGTCCCCTCCAAACTTGATGTTGAAATTTAATCCTCAATGCAACAGTGTGGCCTTTAGGAGATGATTAAGTCATGAAGATATTTTTCCTCAAGAATACTATTAGCACCCTTATAAAAAACCTCAAGATTGATGGGAGCTCCCTCTTGCCCTTCCGTTCCTCTGCCACATGAGAACACAGCATTCCTCCCCTGCAAAGAATGAAGCAACAAGGCACCATCTTGGAAGTAGAGATCAGGCTCTCACCAGACACCACACCTGCTGGCACCTTTATCCTGGACTCCCATCCTCCGAACTATGAGAAATAAATTTCTGTTCATTATGAATTACCTCGTCTCAGTTATTTTATTATAGCAGCACTAAAGAACTAAGACAGGAGGCTTTGTATGAACTAATAGTGATGGTGGGTTAGGAACTAAGAAGTGTATTGAACTCGGCCTGCTGTAACTGAAATACAAATTTTAAAAGAAAGGAAAAGGAAAATAAATAAGAAACATAGCTGTATTACATGGCATATTCCTTCAAACAAAGATTGCATCTTTAAATTTCTATATAGTTTACCCAGAATGTTGGTTTCAATACAAAGCCTTCAGATCCTTATCAGGTTATATAAGTTGCTCATCCTTCAAAAGGAATTGGTTTCTGACATGTTTTGGAGAAGGCAAGAGTCAGAATGTCCATGTCACACTTCCACAGTCTTTTGCCAAGGAAATCTGACCATGTGGAATCCTTGACCTCATGTGATTTTAATTCTTAAACTGTGTTATCCCATCTATAGAACAACAGCCAGCCTTGCCAGAAGTGGAAAGTGAACTTGAGGACAAATAACATGCAGACTGGCCAGTGCTCCAGGGAGCAGCGTGGAACCAAATCTATGTCAAAATAGGGATAATGGTGGTTAATTGAAGGAAGCGTATACCCTCTTTTGGAGATTTCTACATTTAATACTCAAATTTGTTTGAGCATTTGGAAGATGGAACAGAAGCAGAAGATACTCAGAAAGAAAGTTGGCCATAGATATTATAAGAGGCCATTGGATATTCTGAAGTTAGAAGTAAGCAAAAGCTGTAAGAAACCGTAAGCAAAAGATATATAAATGGTGGGAAGGGTAGCTCATTGGTAGTTGAGAGTAAGAACTGTTGAAGCAGATATATATATATCAGAGTTATCTAAAGGGTAGAGGAGGAAACAATCTACTGCCTGCTGAGGTGATGTCAAGATAAGTCAGTGGCTAGAGCCATCTTGGATGTTTGCCCTAACTCTGTTGTTTGAACAACATCCCAGCCTCCAGCATGAATTGTTGTTTAGCTCTTGCTATTGTCCTTATCTCCATGAGAATCCCATGTAATACCTTTCTTACTTTTCCATTTAACTAAAAAAGAGAAAATTATGGGTACCACTAGCAGTCGGGGACATAGCCCAAGCAGCTTATCACAAGCTCAACATTTCTTTGCACTCTTGTGTTGTTTTTATCTTTAAAGTTTCATGAGAAATTTTCAATCTTCTCCTTAAGATATCCGTACTAGTTTTTATATAAAAATAATATTTAATCTATTGATTAAGATGAATAATTTAGGGAGATATGCCATATTTTTTGTTTAGTTGCTTCTCATAGTTTTTGATCAACTGCTATGTATTCCCTTGAGATATGGCTACTTCAGTTTGAGAAAATGGTCTTACAATAAACTTACATTTCTTGAGGTTATCTAAGTGACTGTTCCTTGAAGATCCTAACTAAAGCAGTGGTTTTAAGGAGATATAAATGTGTATAAGTTTGTGTGTGTGAACCCCATTACAGAACATCATCTGAATTACAAAAGTCAGAAAACAGTATTATAGATAATTTAAGTACTTGGTGATTTATAATATGAACACATGCTACAGAAAAATGAATTTTAATGTTCAAACCGAAATCTGCTTATTTGCAGATCCTTTATATCTTCCTGTATATTGGGAGCAATTATATTTTGTTTTTCTTAAATCAGTGTCAATTTCTGCCACTTTATTATAAGCCTGAAGGAAGTCCATCTTCTTTCACATAAACCTCACTAAAGAAATAATAGGAAAAGAGAGGGAAATAGCAACAGACATGAGCAACACAAAGAGAACCAAAGATAAGGATTAGAACTCAAACTTGGTCAAGGAGTAGGGTTCTGTGTGGAGTAATTGTTTCCATTAGATTTTATTTAAAAATTAATTATGTTAAGAATGAAATGTTTTTATATGCTGAAGTGTCATTGGTAGTTATTAAATGTTATTTATTAAAATCCTAATAATAATAATTAGATTTGAAATTAAATATTGACTTCCACTAAATTAAATTTAAATAATTAAGCCTAATGTTAATGGTGAGGGATTTCAGGAGAAGAGGGAGTTCATCATGAAACCCACTTTTTATAAAAGTTGTATATAGAAATAATGTGTTAAAAGATTATGATTTTCCAAGCCATCTTTTTTGGTGCATTGCTAGCATCTGCTTTCTTTAGAAACTGGCTTGTACTTCCCAGGCGCTATCACAACCAGTGAAACTTACAGAGAACCCACTAATGACTGTGCATACCAGTTCAGTTCAAAAACCTTTATTGGACAGCAATGTGTACCAGGCACAATGATGAAAGAGGACTGAGACATGGCCTCTGCCCTTCCAGAGCCCACAGCCTGCAGGGAGGGAGAGACTTGTAAACACTCAGTTACCATGCAGGATGATACATGCAAGAGGGCAAATGTGTACTAGGCATCGGTCAGGAGGCTTGGAAGAATCTTCACAGATATGGTGATCCCTGGGTAGGATTTTGACAGTTGAGTATCAGAATGGAGGATTCCAAGCAGAATTCTCTGTGTGTACATAGGTGTGAACCAGCATGGTGTGCTTGAGGGAAAGCTTTATTTCAGTAGGACTGGGAGAAATTGGAGCAAATAAATTGTAGCCTGAGTGAGACAAGAAATGAGATCAAGGCTAGATTCATCTTGTTGCCTCTCTCTGTGACCTCAGGAAAATGATCTGACCTCTATAAGCTTCTGTTTCCTCATTGATAAAGTTTCTTCCTAGAGTTGTTGTGCAAAGTAAATGAAATAAAGTAGTGTAAAATTACAGACAAAGACCTGGCCCCCAGCATTGAATGAAGACTAGCAACTCATCCTTTTCCTGGAGTTTGACATAGTTAAATACAGGAATGGGGACGCCAGACCCATAGTCCCATAGGACCACCTCAAATTCATCAACCTGCAAACATTGGTGGACCAGGTGCACAGCAAAGACAGAAGGCGGGGAGGAGGGTTGTGTTGTGTGACTGAGAGGGAGAGAGAGAGACAAACAGGCAGACCAAGCTTGGGAAGCAAGACATTCATTCCGCCTGTGTCTCCTACTTTCTGACACCCAGACCATTATAAGACTTGCATGCTTTCTGTAATAAAATAAGTATGTTAGTACTGCCCTTTTTCTTTTCATGCTAACACCTGTGCTGGGCAACCCGGGAGCTTGTAGGGATTGCACACGTTTCTCTTCCACTCTCTCAGAAATCCACTGAACTGTGGTGAATGAACACACCTATATGAGCGATGACTGTTATAATGAAACACACACACTCAATAAAATCCTCATATCAAAGTCCAATCGGATGTCTTTCTGTTTTTTGATAATACAGGTACCTCACATTCATAGATCTGAACGTCAATTTACCTGAACTTTATCTCCCAAGTTTGCATCTTCTCCTGTGCTCCCATGCTGGTCTGTGCCATCATTATACACCCACAGCACAAGTCAGGAACCTACGAGGCATCTTTGACCTCCCTCCTCTTCACCACCCACACTCAATCCATCACCAAGGCTCAGTAAATCTAACTCTAAAAACCCAAGCTTGTCTTCTTCCTTCCACTTTCATTGTGACTTCCTCAGTTCAGGTCCTCATTGTTTCATGGCAGCATAATTGTAAAAGCCTCTTCACTGGACTCCCTGCATCCAGCAGATCCATCCCACATGGTGGCAGAGAGAGCTAATATTATGTAGCTGTAAGGGAAATTGCATTTGTATAGGCAACAGGTTTCTAAGGCCAAACTAAGACGACTGCTGCAGTGTTTTTCCCAGTCCGGCCCCCCTGGTTAGCTGGCCTTCCGGGGAGGCATGAGTCAACATACTCACGTAACCAAGGTGTTATCTCCTGTGTGAACCCCTATGATTGCACTTTCCCATGGCATGATGCCACTATTGTTCATAGCCATATATAAGCACTCGCCATGTTCTCGGCCATGCTTTTCGCCGCTGCTGTAGCCCCCCTTCCCCTCACCTCCCCGACAATAAAGAGCATGTCTCACCTTCTCACAGTAGCTCTGCTTAAAATCTTTTCAGGGTGCTATGTTGTCTGCAAAATGAAGTCCAAACATAGGGACATGTGTGGGGAGGGGGCTTTGCTGCCAGCGAGTACACCAGAGCAGGTTTTGGGAATTGAAAGAAGAGGTGAGCAGCAGCAGGTTGATGAGAGGTACTCTTTATTGTCGGAGTGGGGTGGGGGGGAGAATATGGTGAGCGCTTCTATACTGCTCAGAACAATAGTGACAACATGCCAAGCGAAAGCGTGATCACGTGGGTTCACATAGGAGATAATACCTTGGTTACATAAGTGTGCTGATGTATGCCTTACTGGGAGGCCTGCTTGCCGGAAGGCCAGACTGGAAAAAACACTCCAGCTATCATCTTAGTTTGGCCTAAGAAACCTATTGCCTCTACAAATGAATTTTTCCCTTGCAACATGGTCCTGCGTGCTCTGCCCCTGCCTCCTTCTATAATCTCAGTTGCAACCTCAAAACACTTTGCACATTGTGTTCTGATTATACCAAGTTACTGGTTGCTTCCCAGAAAATTCTTCCAAACCTCCACACCTTTGCATCTGAAATCCCCACTATATAGAACTTTGCTATTCAAAGTGTGGTTCGTGGACCAGGAGCATCAACATCACCTGGGTGCTTGTTGGAAATGCGGCCTCTCAGCCTCACCCCAGAACCACTGTATAAGTAGCCACATTTTAACAAGATCCCAGGGTGATTCATGTACACATTGAAGTGTCGGAAGTACTGACTAGAATGCTCTTTCCTCCTACTGTGTCCATCGTGCTGCTTCTCATCTTTATAGACCAAATGCCCCCTTCTTCTATATTAAGAAAAGTAACCTGCCCTTTACTATCTTGAAATAAATGTTGTGGATAACATGCACTATCTATATTCATAATTTTAAAAATTCAATGTAACACTTTCACTATAATAGGAAAAAGGCAAGTAATATGAAATAAAATATGTATTTCCATATGTAAATGCTTAGGCACAACTATATTCAAAGACATAACAAAGTAATGAAATTTTTTCCTAGAATCACTGGGGATTGACGGATACAAATAAAGATGGATTCAGGTGCATTATATTAGCGACCCAAATGCCATGAGCAATGAGACAGTCAGTGATGTGACTTTTCAAGATGGTGAATGACTCTTGGCAAAGTTCCAAAGAGAGCAAACACAATACTGATTTGATTCATGAGGGAGTCATATTCCTGGAAAATGTAGTTTTTATTAAAACTGTGCAAAGCATGCTTTGTGTTTATATGTGACATGAGTTAGGTTTTAGGCTCAGGTAAGTATAACCAGATTTTTCACTTACATGAATGTCTGGTGGGGACATTCAAACATCATGCTGGATGCAAGATGATTCTTCATTGTATAGGATCGAACCATACACAGCAGGACATCCAGCATCTCTGGCCTTTATCCACCAAATGCTAGAGCTGTCCTCCCATCAGTGACCACAAGTAATGCCCTCTAAAATTTCCAAACTCCCTGAAGGGACAATATCTTTCCTGGTAAGAACCATTGATCTGCCTGTTCTATAGCACGGACTATATTTGACCCTCAAAACCTCATGTTGAAATATGACCCCCAATGTTGGAGATTGGGTCTTGTGGGAGATGTTTGGGTCCTGGGGGTGGATCCCTCATGAATAGATTAATGTTCTCTTTGGGGTGGGTGGGGTGAGTGAGTTCTTACTATTAGTTTTCAAGACAGCTGGTTGTTAAAAAGAGCCTGGCACCTCCCTCTCCTCTCTCTTGCTTCCTCTTTCACCACGTGACCGCTGCACAGGCCAGCTCCCCTCCCCCTTCCACCGAGAGTGGAAGAGGCTCGAGCCCCTCATCAGAAGCAGGCCCTGGTGCCATCCTTCTCGTAAAGCCTGCAGAGCTGTGGACCAAATAAACCTATTTTCTTTCTAAATTGCCCAGCCTCAGGCATTCCTTTACAGCAACACAAACAGACTAAGACAACTTCATCCACTCTAAAGCCTCCTTCAAGCCTCAATTGACAGTCACCCTCTCCATTCCTGGTGCTCTCTCAGCTGCCCTGGATGGAGCTCTGGCCCAGCCCCATGTAGTGCACTGCTGTTAGTACAGCAAGAATCTTTCTCTCTCTCTTTACTTTGAAATAGCAGAAATTTGTTGTCTCCATGGTTCTGGAGGCCAGAAGTCTAGAATCAAGGTGCTGGCAGAACCATGCTCCCTTTGAAGGAGCTAGAGAAGAACCTGTTGTTCTATGCCTCTCTCCGAGCGTTTGGTAGGTGCAGGTATTCCTTGGCTTGTACATGTATTACTCCAATCTTTTATCTTCACATGGCAGCTTCTCCTTGTCACTGTCTGTCCTCTTTTTATAAGGACACCAGTTACATTGGATTTACGTTCCACCCTACTTCGATATGACCAACTCTTCTTAACTTTACTAACTACATCAAGAATGCCTCTTAATTACCTTTGTGCCCCAGGGAATCACACAATCTAAAACTAAGTAAATGTTTAACAAAGGTTGTTGAATTATTGACTTTTAAAAACACAAAAAGTAAGAAGAACTCTGAGAGTATGTAGATAAGATATCATCCATTAAAATGAAATGTTTTCTAATATATCTATTTTACTCTAAAGATAATATGATAAAAAATGGACAGTTGGTAATTTTTCTTTTTTTCCTCTTTAAAACCTCAAGTATTTCCACAGTTTTTATTCTTTCATTCAATGTATTCAGTACCGATTGGGCACCAGGCACTGAGCTACACATTCCTTTGACAATTTCACCATGGGTCATGAGAAACAGCCACGTACATAACAGTATATTTAAATGTGACTCTATGCCTCTCTAGTGATATCAAGGGAAGGAGTGATTAATTCTGAGCAAAGGATTTGGGGATAACTTTTCAGAGTATGGGATCCACACCTTCCATATATAATACTATAAAGATTCATATTTTGAAATTCTCATATAAAGACAATATGAAGAAATATGTGATTTATTCACTGATGGCACTTTTCACAGTCTCTCAAGAATAACTGAAGGAAGGCATTTCCCCAAAAGTGTATTGCCTTCTGTCAGGTGACTTGTGGCCCTTCTGCAGATGTGACATCACTGTTAAAATTGACCTTTCCAAATGGGATGGCACCATGATAGTGTTCTTCTCAAACAGCTGATTTAGAAATTAATATTGTTGTCTTTTTCCCACTAATGTCTTGAGTTTGGTACTCGTGTCCTGAGGAAGTTTACCACTGAAACCAGATACTTCTTTAGTTCAAATGGTAAATAGAATAGGTTTTGAATATATTTGCACTTTTAGGGGTGGGTTGTGGGGATGGCAGTTAAAGATTAAGACACACCTCTAATCTTTAAGAATGACAACACCTGTACCTGCCTCATTGTTCTCTGTCCCAGAGTATTCTATGCCTTCTGCCATGTCTGAGGCATGTAACAAACATTATCAAATGAGTTAACGCATGCATACGAAAATCAAATGGCCTATATTCCCATTTGTTCTGAGCTTCAGAATTTTTATTAAATTTACTAAGCTTTAAGGACGTCAAAAAAATTAAGGAGAGCCACCAGGAAGGATTTTTTTCCAGTCCTAGAGTGAATGCTGTCTTTGAGGCACCAAGGACTCAAGGTCAGGGAACGCTGTGACCTCCCGAACCCAGCACAAAGGTGGCCTTTTTTTCTCCCTTCCTTCTCTTCACTGGTTTCATGAGCTGGTGCCAGCTGAGTCTAGATGTGCGCGCTTTACACTTGAATGAAACACTCCCTGCCCTCGGTTCTGGGAGCTCCACTCTGCTGCCTCCATCTGCTGCTCCTGATAAATGCTCATATTTTAAATATATTACTATCAGCACAGTCCCAATGTGGTTTGCCGGCTCTCCATATAGCAAACAACCCCACTGGCACAGAGCCACTTCTTGGGTGGAAAGAATTTAGGCAGACAGACGACAAATCTCCCAGCGAGGAGGGATGAGAGCAAAGAGGGAGGAAATTGCCTGGAGAAGCTAGCGAGTGGCACAGACTGTGGCTGTGACCTGTGGGTGTTGAAGCCATCAGGAGCCACATGTGGCTTCAGGGATCTTTGCAGAGGGTGAGCAAAGCCCAAGTGCAGCCGTTGTGAGAATGGAGCAGATGTGAAGTTTGAGAAGTTCTATTGCTTTTCTCCAAAAATGAGTTGAACGAATTGATCTTAGCCTGGTCGGCTGACAACACTCCATTATTAATACCCTCCTGGAAAGTAAGATACACAGGAATTTGCCTCCAGCCCCGAAAGCCTCTTTGGACACATGTACCGTTTATGACACTCTTCCAAGTCCCCCTGCTAGTTTCAACTGGCACTTGCCTCTCTTCCAGTGTTTCTTCCTTCAAGCAATTGATCTCTAGCTTGCATAATCACCAATTGCATTTGGGAAAGAGGGAGTAATGCAGTGTGGACGGTCTCCCTGAGGAACACGATCACAGCAAAAGCCACTGGGGTAGACGCTATTCTCTCATGCTTGTGGAATCATACAAAATTAGAGCTAGAAGGATAGTTAGGGAACATCAAATCCAATTCTTTTATCCTAAAAGCACCTTAAATTTTCATGTTCCAAACTGATTCCTTATACTCCTCCCCTTGCCCACCTCCCTTTTCCCCAATTCAATAGTGGTGACTCAGTTTCTCCAACTGCTCAGGCCAAAAACTTTGGGCTCATCTGGTCTGACAGCAAATCAAAATACAGCCTGTGTCTGACCCCTTCTCCTACGTCTCCAACTACAACTCTGATCCAAGATGCCCTCATCTCTCTGGGTCATTGCAGTAGTCCAAGTGGCAGTTGGCCTGTTTGGTAAATGGAGTTTGATTGGAACACAGCCCTACTCATTAGTTCACCTTGTCTGTGGCTGCTTTCATGCTATAACAGCATGGTCAGGGAGCTATAGCAGAGACCTCATGGCCTGAAAAAACATTTGCCATCTATGGTCAACCCCTGCAAAAGCCTATTGAATGGTAAGTTGGATAACATCACTACTCTGCTCAAAACTCTCACTCAGAATAAAAGTTAAAGTCTTCCAAGGCTCTGTGTACTACATCCCCAGGAGCTCTCTGATCACATCTGCTGTTATTCTCCCCCTGGGTCACTCTGACCTGGCCACACTGGCCATTTCCCCTTCCCGATCTTCCTTAAATAAGCCAGGCATGCTCCTGACACAGGGCCTTGTGTTTATATCCCTCTGCCTGAAATGATCTCCATGTTGACAGCTGCTTGGTTTGCCCATTCTTTACTCAAATGTCATCTTCTAGGAAGCCTTCTCTGACCACCTTCTTTAAAGAGGCACTCCCTCACTGCTCAATTTTTCTCTATCCCACCTATCACCATAAATGTGCCGCATTTCCCTTATTTGTTATGTCTATATTTTTTCCCAAGCTTCCCACTAAAATGCAAGCTCCATGAGGGCACAGGTTTCTGCCTGTTTTGTTTTCCTGCTACACTCACAGTGCATAGGCATGTACAAGGTGTTTAATGAATGAATCCTTGTGAATAATAATGCTACACCACAGGTAAAATGTATCAGTGTCTCAGCAAGTGTTTCTACAAACAGTCCTGCTTAGAAAGAGCCACCAGGAACTCCAGGCAGAAATGACCTGTGACCTTGCAAAGGCATTTTATTTTCCACCTTCCTACTTCTGTTTTTCCACCTTCTTGCCTCCACGTAACCAGTGTCCTCCTGCTATGCCTTGAGTTGACGACTACAGTTTCTACAGTATTTCAGAACTTATTCCTCTTCCACCTGTCATTATTAAAACATATCTCTCTGGCTCCTATTACCAAAAGACCCTGGCACATTCTCTTCTAAGCTGATAAACTCATTAAAGCCCAAATATTAATGAATAATAATGTCTCTACCTCCCGGAAAATAATTTGCATTTAAACAACTTTTAATGCCTGAGTCCAAAGAGGTAAGTGATGTGGGAATTCCCAGCAGGCACTAGGCCTAGGCCGGTTGGGTGGTTGTAGAGAGATCCCTGAAGCAAAATCAAATCCCAGCCCATAAGCAGCTGTCCACTCTGCCTCTGCAGGGCGAGTCCAGCCATGTATATCCCCTTCAGAGTGTGCATGCACACAGATACGCAGGGCGCCAATTAGTGGCACTGAGAACATCTTAGCTTTCATGGAATTAGCCTGTCACTCGTGATATGCGTACACACTTAAACATATTCCTATTGATTCCTTCCCTTAGTGCCTTGGTAGCCTTTTGTCTAGCTTACAGTCCTGCCAGCAGGAAGCCACTTCTTGGGGCCGAAAAAAGAAGCTGGGTAGCCATAGGGCTCAGCCCCAAAAAAGACAAGATAGAGGGGGGGCGTTATTAGAACATAAATCACAAGCAGGTTCTATTGGCCTTCTGGGGCTATACTTACCATACTCCAAAATACAGTGAAGGTTCTGAGGTGGAAAGGAGGAAAAGATGGAGAAGTACAACTTGTTCACTAAAAAGGACAAAAATTATTCCTGGTTCCCAGACGTTGTGCTGTGCAAGAAAACAGTGGATTTTTTCAGGCAATTTTGTACTATCAGACAAGATTAAGAGACTCATCTGAACAACTGAAGAAGAGGAATTTATCCACTGATTTATCTTTCAGGAGCCTTGTTAGACTTTTAGTGTACACAGGGCTCATGCATGCCCCACGTACAGAATGGTGCCTATCTTTCCAGGACAGAGCAGGAGCCCTTTACCTTAGTTTACCAGAACCAGCTCCAGGTGGTCTAGCCCATGTGGCTGTCAAAAATGCACAAATCATTTTCTTTTGAATTATGATTGAGTGTAAGTCATTTCTCCCCCACTCCACACACCGCCATGCAGGCCCTCTGAATTTGCCACCTGGAGAAATGGGTATTGATCCGTCATTCCTCCAGGGAATCTTCATCCTCTAGACAAAGAGACAAAATTGTGTAACCATATGGAAACGTTCTGCATTTTATCAAAATGGCATGTTGTAAATGGAAACTCACAAGAGATTAGCACAGATTTCAGTTACTAAGTACTTTGATGGACACACAAAAAAGGTATTTTGTAAACTACGGTGAAACCGGTTTCTTAAACGACTTCTAAACTCACTAAATATAGAACTAAAGAGACCCTCAGGCCACTTGAAGTGCACATTAGTTTCTATCAGAACAAAGGTAGAATATGTGCTGCCTTAACATGAGATGTTAGAGACCCTGCTGTCCTCATGAGAGGTTTCACTTGCAGCTGACTTGCTTCTGTCTCCTGGGTGCTGCCACAGCCCCACTAGCACTTGTGACCTGCAGCTAATACAAAACACCCAGTGGGCCAGGAGACAACTGGGGTTCCCAGGGATTCCCACTGTACTTCAGGGGGAGGTCCCTCTCACCCAAGCAAAGGAGGCAGAGAAGGTAATGGTATTTTTATTTCTATTTACCAAGATGGATCCCCTCATAGGCAGCCACCTGTCTTCTGAGGTCAGACACAATGCCAGTGACTCTCAAACTTTAGTGTACATCAGAATCACCTGGAAGACTCGCTAAAACACAGATTGCTGGGCCGCACCCCAGTGTGTCTGGTTTAGTAGGCTTGGGGCCGGGCCCAAGAATTTGCATTTCCAACAAGTTTCCAGGTGCTGTGGATACTGTTGATCCACGTACCATACTAAGCTCAGTGTTTGTATAGCTTTTTTCTTTCCTGATACTGCTGTGGTTCACAGGGCCTATGGTTGGGAAAGAGAGGATGGAAGTTGCAGCTTCTGCAGTAGCACTTAGCATGTGGGAGCAATCAAATCCAGGTGGCCATTCAAGACATACAGATAAGCGAGGTTAAGACAGATAATCAGGCAACCTTTGTCATGATTCCAGATATGTGTGCCTGTCTTGTCTGGCAGTTTGAACCTACTTTATCCAATTCACTTTTAAAGCCCACCTGATGACAGTTTCAGTCCACTGCCCCACACCCTTGCTAATACTGACAGCAGTCAGATCAGGATTAGAGAAAGGAAGATTGGCAGATGAACTCAGAGAACTCACAAAGCATCAATAAAAGCACTTCATGGGGCAACGTTTCTCAAGTGACTTTGCACAAGTGGCCATAGAGGGGCAGGGAAGGGTGCAACTAGAGAGCCCTCGTGTAGGCAGAGAACAAAGTTTTCTTAGTCAACATTCCTGGCTGCTGCTGGTGGAAAATTCATCTGAAACTAGTGATGAAACTGTCAATCCAAAATGCAGACAGCTACTCTGCAGCTAATTTCAAAGAACACCCATGTGCTGTAGCCTTCTTTTTTTTTTTCTTTTCCCAGAAAACTTGCCCCTCTAAGGACACAAAAGGCAGTCTTTGAAGATCTATTTCTTTCCATAACCTGGCCCCAAAGAGGAACTATACTGCAGTAAAATGTTGCCAATGGAGTTGGGACTAAGAGAAACAGTGAGCTTGCAGAGTGGTTTCGGTCAATTCAAGGGTGTTTTTGTGTGTGAGGAAGGAAGTGGGAGTTGCTGCTGGCAATATCTCTGAAGGGCTGAACAGTGGTCTTTAAATACTGTACGTGGTACCCATCAGGAGAGATGACACATTTATTTCTATTCTTGTTACGTTTCCTTTGTATGTCAGCTGGGGCTCTGCTCTGCCTCATCCTCACTCCCGGACCCAGGCTGAGGTGGCAGCTCCTGTCTGGGCACTGCTGATTGCCATGGCAGAGGGAAGAGAGAGTGGGAAATTGCATGCTAGGTCTAGGAGATTTGGCCCAGACGTAACTCACGTCACTAGCTATTATGAGTTGACTATAATCCACCACTCACCCCCAAATTCATGTCAACCCATAACTTCAGAATGTGATCTTTGGAAACAGGGTCTTTGCAGGTGTATTTAGTTAAGGATCTCTAGATTATATCATACCAGATTCAGAGTGGTCCTTAAGTCCAATGACTGATGTACTTAGAGGAAGAAAAGACATAGAGATAGAGAAGGAGACCATGTGAAGACAGAGGCGGGGATTAGAGTGATGCAGCTCATGTTGAGGAATGGCAAGGATTACCAGCATCCACTGGAAGCTAGGAGGAAGCAAGGAAGATTTCTTCTCCAGAGCCTTCAGAGGGAGCATGGCCCTGTTGACGCCTCGATTTTGAACTTACAGCCTTCAGAATTGTGAGAGAATAAACTTCTCTAGTTGTAACCCTCCCGTCTATGGTGCTTTGTGACAGCAGCCCTAGAAACTACCACACTGACCCAAGCAAGTCACACTGTCATGCCCGATATCAAGGGGGTGGACAGGGACAGTCTTGCAGTGCTGGATGATCTTTCTCAGATCCACTCTCCACTTTTCCATACTCTGCTCTGAGCCTGGAATGCTAAAATTTAAGAACTGCATAAACAGATGCCCCTTCCCTCTGCCTTCTGGTTGAGATTTTCCAACAGTGGGAATGCAGAGGGAGGGAGGAGACTGAGGTCAGGGTACCTACTTTGCCACTTCCCTCCCTGCCAGGCCGGTGGCGGCTGTGTTGAAGGCCACAGCTCCTGCCAGGCAGCCCACCTCCTTCAGTTTCTCCTTTCTCTCAGAATTCTGGTAACTGTTTCTTCCCCATTCTCCTCTAGACCTGGGGTGCAATGGTGGTTGTTAGTCAACAGTTAGTCAATTTGCCGTTCCTTGTTGGTTTCCCACAGCCTTGTAAGCAGTCCTTTTATTAATCTCTCCTCGATAGCTTCATGTGAGTGTGCCATCTGTTTTCTGCTGGGACCCAACAGACACGGACATCACGTAACTAGGAGGAGAGTCAGAAATCTTTGGTGAACACAGTGATGACCTCACTAAATTGAGAAACAATAGTGGAAACGCAAAGAGAGGCAGATCACATGACAGCTTTGCTTCTGCTCTTCCCTCTCTGGTAGAGGAAGGAGTGTGAGCTCGGGAACAAGATTCAAACCCCAGCTCCACCATTTATCAGCTGTGATAGAAACCTCTGAACCTCAGTTTCTTTACGTGTAAGATGGGTATAATGATGCTTCCCTTATCTGCTGTTGTGAGGATTAAGGGAGAAAATATGAAAAGACCCTAACTCTGGTAGGCAGAATAATGTCCCCCAAAGATTTCCAAACCCTAATCTCTGGGATCCCATGAACATGTTACTTTACATGGCAAGAGGGACTGTGTGGATGTGATTAAGATTACAGACCTTAAAATAGGGAGATTATCCTGGATTACCCAAGGGGGGGTGATCTAATCACTTGAGCACATAAAAGTAGATGAGGAGGTAGAAGTGTCAGTCACAGAGATATGGCAGAAGAAGGGGAGGCAGAAGAAATACGACATCATTGGAAGAATTTATGTGCCATTGCTAATTCTAGGTGTTTGGAGGCCATATATATAAGGACCCAAAAGAGGTCTCCAGATGCTAAAAGAGACCCCCTAGATGTCAGCCAGCAAAGAAACAAAGACTTCAGTCTACAGACACCGAATTCTGCCAACCACCTGGATGAGCCTGGAAAAGGATCCTCCCATACAGCCCCTGGAAGGGAGAGCAGCTCAGCAGACGCCTTCTTTTCTGCCTTGTGAGACTTGAACCAGAGAAACCAGCTGAGCCCACTGGATTTCTGACCTACAGAACTGTGAGATAATAAACAAGTGATGTTTTAAGCCTGTAGGTTTGTAGGAATTTGTTACAGTAGCAATAGAAAATAAGCACACCAGCTCAGTGAGGTGTTGGTGCATGGTAGACATCCACTACATGTATGCTCTCTGCTCTCAAAGAGGAGAGGTAGGCAAGATACAAAGGGGCCTTCCCAGGACCCAAAACAGTATGTGCTCTCAAAGAAATATGCCTGCTGTGATTTTACAACCTAACCTAGAAGCTGCCTTTCTCTCGTGCTTTCAAGCTATCATGAATATGGGCGCCCTACATGAGCAGCCTCCAGCGGCAACAGCAGGGGGAGGAGTAGGAGAAAACGCTGTGCATCTCCTCGGCCTAGGCAAAATAAGCCTGTTGTGCACCTGACATGCAGAGAGAAATTTCCACCAGATCAGATTGTTGCCTGTGTGATAAGATATCCCTTACTTAAAACCCTCCATCCTATCACCCTCATACCTTGAGGCAGGCAGTTTCTGCTTCTAATATTTGCTTCTAATTAAAGCACAGGCTAGCAGGAAGATCATTTCCTGCTGTTGGAGACTCCCTTCTATTCTCCTAAGCCAAATCCATCTCTCCAACCCCACAACCCCCTGCTCTCCCTTCCAGGGACTGTACGGGAGGATCCTTTTCCAGGCTCATCCAGGTGGTTTGCAGAATTCAGTGTCTATAGGACTGAGGTCCTTATTTCTCTGCTGGCTGCCATCTAGGGGTCTCTCTTAGCATCTGGAGACTTCTTTTGGGTCTTGCAGCTCCCTAACCATCCCAACCTAGTCCTTGACCAGACAGTACAGACCTTCATCGTTCTATTGCTTTATTTGGTGACTGGGACTCCTGTGCTTGTACAGCTGGGTTAAGTTGCAATAACGCCCTAGGAAACTGGGTTCTGGGCCAGGTGTCAAAGACACGAGTCTTGAACCACCAGTAAAATGTGCAGAAAAATGAGCAAATTAAGGGCTGTCCACCAGGCACAAGACATGTGTGTCTAGCTGGAATTGAAACTGCTGACACTTCCCCAGCTCACAGTGCCCCTTGGAGGGTCCTGACCAGCAATCAGTGATTCTTTTGATAATAATTGTTGCTGCCCTTCTAGGAGACCAATCTTACTATATATGATGATTGTAATAATAAAGGCTAATATTTATTGTGTGCTGACTGTGCCTCAGGCACTAGGCAACTGTAAAAGTGTTAATGTGTTAAAATTTCAAGGCAATTGAAGAGTTAATGTCTATTATTTTTATCTGCCCTGCTTTACAAACAGGAAAACAAAGGCTCAGAAAGGTTAAGTAACTTGTCCAAGGTTAACAGGTAGTAAGTGGTTTAAACTCTAACTCAAACCTAGGCTACAGTGACTCTGTATACCATACTGTAATTTCTCTTGATTGTTTTGACATACTTAGGTCTCCACTAGGTACTATGTTTGACCTTGGAGATTGTGATGGTTTATTTTAGGTGTCAACTTGACTGGATAAGGGATACCTAGAGAGTTAGCCAAGCATTAGTTCTGGGTGTGTCTGTAAGGGTGTTTCCAGAGGAGATGGGCACGTGAGTTGGTGGAATGAATGGGGAAGATCCTCCTTCAATATGGCCAGGCACCATCCAATCAGCTGAGGTCCTGCATAGGACAAAAAGGCAGAGGAAAGACCAATTTGCACGCTCTCTCTCCTGGAGCTCCCATACCCTTCTCCTGCCATTGGACATCAGGACTCCAGGTTCCTCAGCCTTTGAACTCTAGGACTTGCACCAGCAGCCCCCTGGGTTCTCAGGTCTTCAACCTCAGACTGAGAGTGACATCATTGGCTTCCCTGGATCTGAGACCTTTTAACTTGGGACAGCCAGACTGCCAAATTCTCTGCATCTCCAACTTGCAGATGGTCTATCGTGGGATGTCTCAGCCTCCACAATCATGTGGGCCAATTACCCTAATCAATCCCTTCTCCTCTATCTATCCATCTTATTAGTTCTGTCTCTCTGGAGAACCTTTCTAATACAATGTTACAAGTATACCCAGGACAAATTTCATTTTCTTCCAGCTAACATGATAGAAAAGGAGACAGATTTGTAGAAACAAATATTTATTGTCACATTTTTAGGCAGTGTGAACAAAGCAGCATGGGACAGTTGATTAGACCCATGGAGTAGTAGAGAGTTATGGGAAGGAGGGAATGAGAGAGAATGAGAAAGTCTTCTTGGAGGAAGTGATGTTTGATCTTGGCCTTGAAGGATGAGTTGGCATTCCTTGGGTTGAGGAGAGAAGAAGAAAACATGGGGAAGAACATGAGAAGCAGAAAGAATAGCATGATTGAAGCATGATCACCTGAGAGTAGAATAGTCCAGGCATGGAATAATCCAGTGTTGTTAGTGTAAAGTGTGCCTGACCATGGAATAGAAGTTAGCTTGGATCACATTGACCAGTACTGTTAAAAATATAAGATCTTCATTACAAAAAAGAAAAAAGCATTATCAGAGACACTAAGAAGAAAGAGACAATACTCATGAATTGCAACAAGCTGATGATTGATAAACCAAAAATAGGAACTTGATGCCAAGAACCTCTAATATGTCAGATCAGCTTCAGGGTTAGTTCAATAGTTCACTTCACAGATATTTACACAACTCCTTCTTATGCTGGGTACTTTGCCAGACACTGATGGAAGATACAGATCCTGACTTTGAGAGGTTTATTTATTCATTCATTCATTCACGTATTCATTTATACTTTTAACAACCATTTGTTGAGCACCTACTATGTGCCAGGCAATGGGGCTAGCAGGGAACAAGACTCATATGGTCTCTCCCCTCATTGAGCTTATAGTTTAAGAAGGAATTACTATTAAAGAGGAAGACAGCCATACAAACAGATAATTTCAATATGATATGGTAACTGATATACACCAAACAAGACTAAAAAAAAACCACACACACACAGAGAAAGGCATTTAACTTATACTGACATTATCTTGGGCTTTGGTCTGCTGTGGGATCTTTCTGTAGGTTCTCTTAGTAGGAAGATGTATCTGGCCCTACACAAAGCACAGGACTTGAATAGTTAGGCACATACAAGTCTAAGACAACTCTCAAGAGTACCAGGAGACAGTACTCTGTCTCTCCTGCCACTGCATGGCATACCAACACAGGGCCAAAAATATTTGCTTAGTGAAAAATTACAATAAGGATACAAATGTATCTATATAAACTTGCAGAGAATATTATATGGATACCTACTATGTGGTAGGATGTAGATGTAGATTGGGGAGAGAGATAAAAGTAGATGCATTGTAGAGATGGTGAGGCAAAGGGGAATTGGTCATGAATTGGGAAAGGAAGCTTGTGAACGTTGTCGCTCACCTGGGAGTCAGGGAGACTTCAGTCCAACTGCAGCCCTTCCCAGAGCTTGTGAGCAAGCCACGCTTTCCTCATCTAGAAAGTGATAACAATGATTGTTTTGGGGGTTGTGAGTTTACTCATCTCTAAAGGGGAAACTATAACAACTTAGACGTTGTAGGCTAAAAACAAAAAGTAGGGAAAAGAGGATGAGGAAGAGAGGCATAAACAAGAGAGAGCATTATCACAAATAACTGTAAGCAAAGTGTGCATCATGCCTTTTCCTATTTCCTCATCTCTAAACTGGTGATCATGATGCTTAGCCTTTCTGAGGCTTTTATGAAGATTAATTTAAGTAATATAGTTAATGTGTACTACGTCTGTTCAAAATGTCCTAATATGTATAATCCCCTCCCTCTCCACCCAATAAACCCCTTATGTAAAGATGTAAAGACGAGCTCAACATCCAAATAAAAATGCCTGGAAACGTTAAAAGGGAAACTATTAAAATGGTTAGATACTGGACAAAGAAGCTTAAGGTTATCTTAAAGAGAAGACAGCCAAACCTAGGCAGGTTGCTTTGGATTGTCTCTCCTGGGATAGGCCTCCTCTTGCTCCCCACCCAAAACATATCCCAGCTAGATTCCCAAGAGCAGTGGTTAACCTGACTTAAGCTCATTCCATTTTTTTGCACAAAAGGACGTTAAGCCTATAGCCTCGGTAGCTCCCAGTATAAAATAGAGCATCACACGATTTCTACCTCTGAAGGTTGGGGACAGTCCTTTCTAGTCATTCGTCAGCTTTAGGGGGTTGGTTGGTTTCAGGGACAGCTGACAGCCTTATTTAGCCAACCAGCTGCTCTGCGATACACAATGTCCCTAATGCTCAAAGTCTGGTGGATGATTCTTTTGTGTCCATATAAGCAGCAGTTGGAGGAGAATCGATCAGTCCCTTTGGTTGCCTCAGGGTGTCAAGGCTGCCATTCAAATCATTACCACCATAATTATTAAGCATTGTTTTAGTGAGATGTCTGCCAGACAATTGTTTTTCTTTCTTTTTTTTAATCATTAAAAAAAAATCAAATTTCACTAGAGCAATGCTTGCTTCAAGTCACATCGACACATTTATTAAACCCCTTCTGTTTGCCCAGTTCGAGGGAAAGTCTTGGAGGAGGAAATACTTAAACTATTCTTTCTGATTTTAAAGAATTGATAATGCTGTGGGGAAGATGTTCACATAAACAATAACAAGAGAGAGCTCTATAATATACAATACACTGAAACAGAGTATCACAGACAGTAGAAATTCTATTTTCTGGATTTTAGTACTGTGACAATGGGGTGCTTAGGAGGAGACTCTCTGGGTATAAGATTTGCAGAAGTGGGCTATTGTACTGGGCATAGGATGCGCATAAGTGGGGTACTGTGGTGGGAAATTGCTTTCTTTTCCAGCAGGTAAGAGAAAAACAACCAAGGGAATGGACAAGATACTCAATCCCATTAGACCAGCCACCAGAGCCTAACATTTTGACAAGACAGTTCATCAGTTAGGATAAATGTTAAAGGTAGCTTTACAAGGGCTTTTGCTTCCGTATGAATGATGTGGCCTGTGTGATTCAGCGGTATATTCAAAGGTCTTGTCCATATTGTGGCTTGGAGCCACATTTCGAACCCCTTTTCAAGCATGTTAAACTCAAACACAGCGCAGAAGACTGTACACGGTGCGGTCACAAACCAGGCTCAGTGACATTGCTGGTAGGGATGTCATGGATGTGTCTGCTCATGCCTGTTCTCGATGAAGCCTCACAGTCCCTGCGGTTTCAGTGCTCACCACATTTTAAGATGTTTACCATCACGAATGGAACTTGTTTGATTAACCCCGTTCAGAGGATGAAGACGCTGAAGAACCAAGTGAGAAAGAGTGGAAAGAACCGCTTCGGACGGAAACAAAGCCAGGGTGGGCTGACGCAGCAGAGCGCGGAGCCCGCGAGGGGCAGAGAGCGGAGGCCCCCTGCGGGCAGGGCCCGCCACTCCGGCCCCGCGCACGCCGTCCTCGGGCTGCCCGCCCGCCCGCCCTCCCGGGGAGAGAGGAGCCGCCCGCGCGGGGCGCGCTGCGGGCCGGGCGGGCGGCG
>VBSM01000272.1:63567071-63582613 GCA_008086735.1 Cheirogaleus medius
CCCAAGCTTTTGGAATCCATTTCGTTTTTTTTTAAAACGTGTGCTTCATCTGTAAAAAATGAGGAAGGAACAGGGATATTCGTGACTCTACAGTGCCTATCACATTTCACATCTATAGAGCCTTTTGTGAACTTTTTGTAAGATTTAGAATTGCGCTTGAGTACCAGTAACAACAATTGTTACATTTATCCTAGAATGCTAAATTAATTGGGTTTTAAAGGGATTATTAGTCTATGTGCTGTTTATAAAGGCTTGCGACTTTGAGCGATTTCCAAGATGCCCTTAAGTCCCTGCTTACCGCTTTCCCCCCTCCTCAAGCATCCTGGCATGTTGGAGCTGTTAATAATCAAGATCTCTATTATCTAAATGGTGGGTGTTAGGTAGTGTTTCCTGTCATCTTTAGTATGCTTGTTGCATTATAGCTAAAATAATACTGTTTTCAGGTATCTGTTGTATAGTCAGAAGCCTTCATATTGAACCAAATATAAATTTGTAATACATTATCACTAATTCAAAGCCAGTCTGAATTGTAAAAAAGTATAAACCATGTACTGTTTTTAAAAACAGGGGTCCTATGTTCAAGTAGATTAGAACTGTTGGCATGGTACTTTGGGGGACAGGAATTCTGTTAGGCATTCTTTAGTAATAGTTAAAATCACATATAATTAGCACTTATTTACACACAATAGTAATGTGTTCAAATCCCTACAGAGTCATAGAATTCATAATGTATAGCATTTTATTATGCTTAGTTAATATTAACCTGAAAAAAATACAGGCATTATGCATTTGAGTTCTTTTAAGTGTGGAATATAAGAGAGGAAATTATAATGTCTGTCATAAGATAAAATAGATTTGTGTGTGTTTAATATGTAGCTTCAAAAGGACCATGTATGAAGAGATGTTAATAGTCTCAGAACAAAAATAGTTATAAACCAAGGGACTGGGGACTGAATTTAGCATCTAGATTGAATAAGAAAGGCATGGATTTATACATTTGTTAATACCGAAGTTTGGTTTTGCTTTCAGTTTCATTTATAAAGCACTGGTAATCAAGCCATTTCCTAGCAACCTCTATAGTTTCAGTGACCTCTGCTGTTAAAGAAGTTATCTCAAATACCCGTTTCATCCAGTTACAGGCAATCTGCAACCCACTGTGATGGTTTACAAGATGTGGAATGGATTACTATGTTGCTTTCTTCCCTGTTTCCCCCACACGTCCAATTATACTTTGTTTAAAAGCACGTCAACAGTTTTGGTGGTATTCACTAACTAGTAAATAAAGCCTTAAATAAATAAAAATAGGGATATGAACTGTCTTTTTAATGGTTGATTTTTCTTTGTTCAAAGTGAGTATTTAAAATCAAGGGTATACATGAGTAAATTTAAAAACATTTTTATTGTCTGAGTCTAGTAGTAATTTGGTTTGTTTAGATGAAACTGTTTTCTTTTCTCCTAAAGAATATATTATTTTTAAATACAAATTGCCATTTTTAAGGAAGTAAACGTCTATTTAAAAGTACTTATTAATGGGGCTGCCCCAGCAGTCTAGAAGCAGTGTGTAAAGCATTACACTAAATGCCTGCCATTAGGACACTTGCTCATGCTGTCATCTGTGTTTTGGCAGATGTTTTATCTTTGCCACTGAGTTGTTAATGGAGATTTGAAAGGCCAAGTTCTAAAGATGAAAAATAGTTGTTTTCCCCCCAAATTCATAAATATTCAAAGTCCAAAATAATCCCTCATATTACCAAAACTAAATTTGCATTTCTTAATGTGAATTCAGCTATAGCTAGTATAGGTAGGCATTGTTTTTTAAATACAGTAATATTCTTTTTGTGACATAGTTTTCATACAGCCATTTTACCTGTCTTAGGTTTTTGCTGTGCTAGCTTTTTATACAAGATAATAATTTTTCTATTTTCATATCTTATGTCTCAGTTTAATATAATACACTCTTGGGTTATCATAAAGTTACTTTGTATATTAGTGAAGATATTTCTTCTATGATAAAAGAACCAGAATAATAGCATTGGATCAATTTTGCTAAAATCATTGTAGACTAAAGTAAAAAATATAGGGCACCCAGGAAATTTGATTCTGATATATCTAGACTAATACAACAGAACCTGGGTTTTCCTTTCTATGGTTACATGGAGTTGAAACAGAAATTAGGAGCTGCACTTGCCTCTGAATATTTCTTTCCAAATCCACAGAGCAGTTGCATAAGACTCAGAATCTGGTAAACACCTGGATTTGAGATTTAGATTAGGAGAATTAATATATATATTTGAATACATATCACATTTGTAGGTTAAAAGGCAAGGCAAAGGGTTGGCAAGTGCAGGATCTGTCAGAATTACTTTTTTCATGTTGAGCAAGTATGAGCCAATGCTATGCTCTAAGCACTTTGTAAGGCCCTCTTGGGCAGAGAGACAAATTCCAAACTGTATGTTTCTTAATAACTTAAAAAGTAGTTTATAGAGAGTAGGGATATTTTGTTTTTATCCTTTGGTGGTACTTAATATATTTTAAGTGCTTATAATGCCATAATTCTTAAACTGCTCCACCCCCTGTAATTCTAAGTTGACCACTTCCATTCTTATAAAACCACTTTTAAATCCAGTGGGGAGATTGCTTTGAGTCAGAACTAAATAAAACTTGTGGACACCCCCAGTCTATCCCAGACCTTTATTTTAGTCTCCATTGAGGAGAAATCTGACTAGATCTTCCTCCCTAAAGCAATTCAGTTTGAGACTCTAGTTCTTCATGCCAAGGGCCTGTTCTGAGGGCAAAAACTGGTAGGATTTATTCTGGCAGGTGTCTTTACTCATGCACTTTGTTTCTTTATCTTAGTGGCTGCTGGGGCTTCTCACACCATTCCTGAACATCCATTTTGAGCAGATAATTAACTTCCTACTCCACTGCAAAAAATAGTGGTGTGTGGTTTGGACTCCCTCAGTTTCCCTCCCACCATTGCTAAACAAATCTGTAATATCTCAGACAACCTTCATCTCATTCTCCTCCCTTACCCCGTTTCAGAAGAATACCTACTTACCTTCCCAGGGACAGGACAACCTTTCTACCACTCTTTCACTTCCATGGTCTTAGCCTCTCGATCAGCTTAATTCTTCAGTCTTGCATCTTAGATCTTTCCCTCTCCATTGACTCTTTCCCCACTTCACTTGCAGACATGATTAAGTTTTACCCCATGTTAAAAAAAAAAAAAGCCCCAAGGAAAAACAAAATATTTTGCCCTTGTCCACACCTCCACAATCTCTATTGTTGCCTTTTCTCTCTGCTTTCTTATACTGCCAAATTAATTGAAAAAGAATCACTGCTGCTTCTTTCTCCTCTCTCATTCGTTCACTTCCGAAATGCAATCTGCATCTGATCCCACTGGTCCATTGACATTGCTACCGATAAAGAAGCTAATTATGTCATAATTTTCAATCCAGCGGCTGTTTTTACTCATCCCACTTAACCTCCATTTTGTCCATATTAAGACCCTTCCTTGGTGTCTGCAATGGGATGCTTTGCTGCCTCTTCTATTTCTCTCACTTTTTTCTCACTTCCTTGGCTTGTTCCCCTTTGACTATTTGCTCCATAAATATCATTATTCCCCAAGATTTTATTCTCTGCCACCTGCTCTATTTGCTATACAAGAACTCTTTGGGCAATCTTGTTTATGCTCATGATTTCAATTAGCAGCTTTATTCTTGGTGATTCCCAAGTCTTTATTCTTAAAGAAGTCTTTCTTCTTAAAACCAGATTCATATATCCTGGAATCTACTAGATATTTCCATTTCATTGTACCACAGGTACTTTAACACTCAGCTTAATAAATATTGGAAGAATATTCTCCCCAAATCCTCAAGTCCCTTTTCTCTGTAATTATTACTCCACAATCTAACTGTTAATAGTTATACATACTGTTTTGGTTAACAGTTTTAGTATTTCCTTCTTTATCTCCCTCACCTTCTACATCTGACTTCTGATGATTACTGTAATTTCTAGGCTGTCTCTCCAGTTGCTATTTACCTGGACCATTGCAGTACTCTTCTCCTTTCCTTTTCTACCCTCAGTCCATCCTTCATACTCTGTAAATATTACTTTTTAAAATGAAAATGAATCTGAGTGGTTTGCTACTGCTTATATTATCAAGTCTAAACTTCTCAGCATGACTTTCAAGGAAGCCTTTACAATTTTCTTAACCATCTTTTCCAACCTTATTTCCTAGAGCTCACCTGAATAATTTTCTGTGTTCAGTTGTTCACTTTCTTTATTCTGCTGTAGACATGTTACTTACTCTGCCTAGAAAGCCCTTTCTTTTCCATAACATTCTTACTCATCCTTCAAGACCCAGTGTAAACAGCACCCTCTAGGAAGATCATTCTTAGACACATTCATGTGATTTTTAAGGAACTTTTCTATCCAACCATAAAACTGACTTGAAATTTTCCATTAAACTATGCAGCTTCCCAGTTTCATGGTCAAGTCTATAGAATTGAGAAGCAGTGGGGGATTCTCTTAAAATATGGAAGAAGAGTGAATCCTCTCCCATATGAATTTTAGATTTTCCTTTCTTTGGATTCATACTTAAAACTTTTTGCATTCATGAGGAATGTATTATATCCTGCTTTCTGGACCCTGGGTTAGATCCTTGGGATACAAAATGGAGGCATTGTTTTACTCTCTGAGCCTAATGGAGATATCAGTTGAGTAAAACACTAATGATAATATTTGGTAGTAGGTACAGTGACAACTCTTGAACAGGAGGAGATGGGAGCAATAAGGACGGGAAGAATGCAGTTGAGTGGTGGAGGGAAGGGGAGCAGGACTGAACATCTCAACTGTGCTTTAGCAAGAAGAGCAAAAGTTAGCAAACCATAGCTGCCATTTATTGAGCACTTGCTGTGAAAGGTACTAGAATAAGAACATTTAAATTCATTGTTTTACTAAATTTTAACAAAATCTCCATGAGGTATATACTATCAACATTCACATTTTGTAGACGAGGAAACCGAAGTACAGAGGTTAAGTAATTTGCCTAAGTTTATACAACTAGGAAGTGCTTGAGCTGAGTCTCGAACCAGGGTCTGACTCCAAAGTATGTGCTGTTTAACTGTTATACACCCTTATACACCCAGTGAAAGGTATAGGCCTCTTCAGGCTGGAGGAACAGCATGAACTAAGATGTGGAGATGAGAGTGCATTTGCATAGTCATGGCATTGCTAGAAGATCATTGTGATTGGAGGTTAGTTTGGAAATGATGGAGTATAGGTGGTAGGGCTGGAAAGGATGTTGAAGGACCTCGTTTGTATTCTAGGCTAACGTACTTAGAATTTAGCCTGAAAAGACAGGAAGGTGTTGTTAAAGTATATTAGGGAAAGGAGTGCACATTTGCATTTAGAACAGTTATTTTGGGAACTGTTGAAAATACATTGGGGCTGAGATGGAGAAACCTTAAGGATGGAGGCAGGGAGCCAGTTAGGAGGTTATAGCAATAGTTCAAGGGAGAAAGGGTAAGTGTCTAATTCATTCATTCAACAGACATTGGATTTAGGAACTATTAAATAACCAAAATTTTCCATGGCTAAGGAGAGGGAGGAATCTAGAATGATTCTTGGGTCTGATTGACTGGTAGATAATAGAAAATTTTCTATTTTCAATAGAAAATATCTACTAGTAAGGAAGTTGGCAAAGGGTGGAGAGGGTTAGTAGATTTTTAGACATTGTTGACTTAGAAGTAACTGTAGTACCTCCAAGTAGAAATGCACAACAGACAGTTGACCATCCAGAGTCAGTGGTTTAGAGGAAAGACAGGGCCTGGTTAAGTTTAAAAATAGTATACAAGTGGATAAAGCCATGGAAGTCAGGGAGAATATTGGTGGCAGTGGTGCTGCTGAATATGAAGTCCTTAGGAACACAAACATTTAGTGTGAATCAAGAAATAGATTTCAACAAAGAAAGCAGGAGGAAATTCATAATCAAGAAATACCATAAAGGCCAAGAGACCAAAGCAAGAAAAGAGCTTCCCACGGGCTCAGGAACTGTGTAGAAAAGTCAAGATAGAAAGTGAACCATGCACATTCGATTTTTCACAAGGGATTATTGGTGACTTTGGCAAGAGCTTTAGTAGCAGCGAAGTAGTAGGGGTGAAGGGGTGGATGCCAGATGATGGAGAATTAAGGAGTGAATTGGAGTGAAGAAATGCTTATACATTATTATTTTGGAATGCTAGGGAAGATGGGGTAAGTATGGGATTTTTTTTTAATTTGCAGAATATAGAAGCATTTTTTAAAGACTAAAAAATAAAGAACAGCACCTTATAAATGGGATATAGAGACTTGGGAGGCTGATATTCAATTAGGGAAAGTCCTTGAGATTGATGGGTGTGGAGGCAGAAATGGAAACTAGCTCTCAGTTAAAGGGATTAATTTTCAACAAGGAGGAAGTGGGAGGAAAGAGGCATGGATAGTTGGGATTGCAGGAAAGTTTATAGGTGGGGAGTATTGGAAGCTTCTGGATTCTCCTCTGAAGGATTCAATTTCAATTAACAAGTAGGGAGGGAAGACTCTGGGTGAATATAGGGTAAGAGGCAAAAGGAGAATGATTTAAGAGTTATTAAAAAGGAGATAAAATTGACATGGAACATGTGAAAAGGTAAAATATTAAAAGGCCTGTGACACTCTTCTGTGCTTCCCTAGTAGCAACACAAATTTCCCTAAACATTTGTAACACTGATTACTCTTAGTATATTGTCCATACAGAAAGGAAAACACTTGGAACTTTGTATTATATAAAGTATTTATCATCCCCCATATGAGAATTGTAAACTCCTAAAAGATAATTCCTACATTTTTTTTCATTGTTGTTTCCCCACCTCCTGTCACAATGTTTCATATCGGGTAATTCTCAACAAATGTTTGTTGCATTTTTAAAATTTCTAAGCTGGACTTGTGTGCTGTGACTACCATGGATTGAGCCTTCTCTGCCGCTTTATAGCTGTTTTCAGAACTGTGGTCTGAGATGGTTTGGGTTGGCAGTCTATATTCATCAATACTTGCAAAGTCCAGTACTTTTGGCATTTGATGTTCCATTTTATTTGCTAATTTGTAACTCTCACATTACTCTTGGTTGCATTTTTCTACTTCTATCTGATTTAGACTGCTATAAGCATATCTGTTTATTCAGAATTTTCTTATTCATGTTAATTGTCTATGTTCCTTTGTTTGCTCCCTATATTTTAAATCTTTTCTTCACTTTGCTATTTCATCAGAAAGCAGTAGGTAAAACAGAAAAAAAACCCAAATCAGGTATTTTACACTTAACAGTTTTTTATATATGTTTATAGAGATTGAATTTGTAGTTAACAGTTGGAGTGATATTTTTGGACTACCCTTATTTATTAATTATTAGTGCAAAGGTTATTCAAATTATGGTTTATCCAGGTCAATTTTACTTTAAATTTTACTGACAGTATTTATTCTACTTAAATTGCTTCAGCTGTAAAGTGTTTTTATTACAACCAACAATACAGTGCAATTAATATTTTTATATTTTTTGGAAAAATCATTTTATAAACATAAGTTATGAAAATGTGGAGTGTTCACCAATCACTTCTTGCTTACTTAGAGCCTTCTCAAAAAGTTTGATAGGATAACTGAGCTCTCCGTTTGTATCTCTTTTTTTAAAGGATAATTTTTAAAAAGTAAAACCATGATTCATACAGATATAAAATGAACACATGTCAAGGATTTTATTTCACTCATTAATTAACAAGCAAACCAGCAAGAAGGCAAAACCCTTTTAAAAGAAAATTGGAAGAACAGACACATTTATAGGCAATCAGGAATGCTGAAATGAATTTGCTAATAAATGCAAAATTGGTCAATATCCTCAGGGCAGTAAAATGTAATTTTTTTGGAATCTTCTCTTCCACCAGGTAGAAATCAGTTGCCGAATACATTTTATTTATATCCATATGGACACCAATCATTTGCCTTGTCATCAATTTTCTACAACTTACACAATTGTAAAATAGCCCAGTCAAAGTCAGTGAAAGGCACAGGCCCCTATAGAATCATATTATCCCAAAGTATCTGTTAAACAATGCCCAGTACTCTATTGAAAGGATGCCCAGTAATCTTTGTGTCCATTTCAAAATCTTTCACCATATTTTCTTACACTTGCCTTCCTTTTTAATTCTGACATCATTATCCCTTTATTCTCTCTTATAGGGGAAATAATTCAGAACTCCAAGGTTTTGAAGAATGCAATTGGAAGTCCAAATTTTGTCTGGGGCTTCCTAACATTTGGGTAGATAGAAATGTAGAAAACTGGGAAGAGATAAGCTGTGGACATCCACAAGGTTGGTTCAGACTGTAATTCCCAGAAATAGAACAATTTGGACTAGTCAGAGAAGGTCCATATCATTACATTAAAATGCCAGATTATCTGATTTTTAGAGTATCACCCTACATTTTTACAGCACAGTGTTTAAAGAGCACTTGCCCATATATTTTCTCCTTTAATGCTCACAATTCTGTGAAGTATCCTAGTGTTTGTTTTTGATCCTCTTATTTTCGGAGAGAAAACTAAAGCACAGACAAGTGAGTTGCTTAAGGGTGGCATACTAAAAAGTGGTAGAGATAGGATCTGTACTCAGGTGTTTTGACCACTGTCTAGTTCTTACTCTACTATGTATCCTTGCATTCAATTCAATGGGTATTTATTGAATAATAATAATGTTCTTAGAATAATAATATTCTATACCTCTGATTTTTATTCCAGTTTGTATAAAAGGAAGAAATCTTAAGAATGAACTATTAACAAAGTTGATATTTACATTTGTTAGTGCTTCGTGCTTTTTTGCAGGAAAAGCCAACTAGCTGCTTAGATAAAAAGAGTTACTAAATGGCTGAAGAATATGGAAGACAACTACAATTTCCCCACATTCTTGTACATTTTAGTTGAATGGGGAGTGATTGCATTTATTTATCTAGTCCCTCTTTTATAAGGCAACAATTGGTAGTTTATCCTATTGAGAAAAGTTGATAGGATACTTCCACTTATTAACAGTATCTGCTCTTGGTTTCAACCTGTTTCTTAGCTTTTTGAGTGGCTTATGGTTTACTGAGGAAAGAAATACCTAAAATATACATTTGGGAATTGTTATTCTGTAGTATCAGTGAAATGTGGGGGTGGGAAAATGCCATTCATTTGGATATAATCCTTTGTAAGACTCATATACACAATGTCTATTGCTATCTATATTTTGCAATGGGAGCATGGCCATAGCAAAATATTTTTTTCTCATTAGTATTCTAAGACTTTCCATCCTAGTGGAAAGATGTGATTTGATTCATCTGATTTACTTTGTATATTAAAATACAGTAGAACCTTCCACTTTTTTTGGAAATGCAGCATAAAGATAGAGATAAATTTCATATCAGTTCTGCAAGTTCTATTTAGAAGAAGTGTGTTGCAGTTGAGACTGAATATAATATTTGGTTTGATTTTCTGTTCAAAAATTTCCCATGGTAAGGACAATATTTTCCTACATGTATCAGTAAGCAGTAATGATTACTTCAAAGCTTCCAAAGCCAGATACTACACCTGCATGTTCCAACACAGTAGTTGAATGTATTCCCAAGATGCATGGTAATGTATACTTTGTATTACTAAGAATGAATAAAGAAAAGTTACAGTGTTGTCTACCAGCTGTGCAAGTTAATATTAAAATCATTTGTTTCTGTTTTCCACCTTTCAGGTTTTCTCTTCATTGCTACACTGCTTACATAAGTGAACAATTGAAACATTGCTCTTTATCTTAAGGATTTAAAAATTAACATACCTAAAATCTTATGGTTGTAGAATTCTATAATTAAATAAAATATTTTTCTTTTTCCTTTCCAGGTTCAGCTCAGCTACTATTTAATAAAACAAAATCTGTAGAATTCACGTTTTGCAATGAAACTGTTGTCATCCCGTGCTGTGTTAATAATATAGAAGCAGAAAACCTTAACGAACTGTATGTAAAGTGGAGATATAAAGGAAAAGACATTTACACCTTTGATGGTGTTGTCAACAAGTCCACTGCCTACGGTAATTTTCAGAGTGCAAGAATGGACGTCCCAGAATTACTAAAAGGGGATGCCTCCTTGAAGATCGATAAGAGTGAAGCTCTCTTAGGAAATTATTCATGTGAAGTGACAGAATTAAGCAGAGAAGGCGAAACCTTCATAGAACTAAAATATCGTGTTGGTAAGACTTCTCTAAAAGCTTTCTTTTACTTGTCCTGATACAATCTGATCCTATTAGAAGGGGGGCAAAAGAGGGTTAGGAGCTCCTTTGAATCAAAAAGCAGGCTATTAATAATAAATGTTGATGTACTGTTAAGCAGCTTTAAGATCATGAGTCCTATCTTATTTACTCTTCTAGTTTTTGCAGTACAACTCATTTACTGCTAATTTGTATACTGTGTGGGTCTCAAACTTTTGGTTTGAGAACTATTCTATTTGGTGGTTGGTCCTGGGGTCATCTAGTCTGCATTTCTCTTTGCTGCCATCAAAAGTACTTTCTTTCATTTGCTTACTTTTCAAGGCTCTTTCCAATTATTTAGCCATTTTTTATTTATGTGTATATGTATGTATGTAACCTTACACTTTGGCCAAGGGTTGGCAAGTCCCAACCACACTCCTTGCGGGAATAGATTAGAAGGAGAATCAGGAGATTAAATCAGGTGATCATGGATGACTTCTTGAGGCTTTCTGTACTTAGCCTTGCTTTGGTGTTCTTTTCCTTGGTCAAGATGTGGAAGACCTAGGGATCCAAATTAATTTATTTGAATTCAGGCTTGGTTATAGCACCATGATTCTGTTCTCTCTTCACAAACGTGGGTTGGTGAGTTGTATAGAGTAGTAAAGTTAGCTGAAGTAAACAGTCTCTTTTCTTTGCTATTTCTTGCTTGATGTCTTCAAACACATACAAGTACATTCTGACTTTGTGTTTTAAAATCTCTATTTAGGATCACCAGTCATATTATGGATCATGGAATGAACCATACTTTGAGAACCTCTGCTCTAGATGGGATCAGAACAGTTCCATTGGGTCAACTATTTGCCTAGCTTTTACTGTTATAAAATATCTGCTACCAGATTGGGAATGGGATCTTTGGTTTGGTGAAATATTTTGCCATTCTTTAGGATTGGGAATCAGGAGATCTG
Organism: Cheirogaleus medius; assembly: GCA_008086735.1. Taxonomy (NCBI): domain Eukaryota; kingdom Metazoa; phylum Chordata; class Mammalia; order Primates; family Cheirogaleidae; genus Cheirogaleus; species Cheirogaleus medius. Next base: position 63,578,304 of record VBSM01000272.1, read on the forward strand.
AGTTATATCCCCTGTTCAGCACCTTACTAATCATCTGTGTGACATTGAGAAGTTACTTCACCAAGTCCAAGTGACCTGATCTCTAGATTTAAGATAAAAGTGGATATTCTTTTTATGTATTCTATAAAATCTAATGAGCATCAAATGAAGTCTCACATGGACAAGTTCTTTGTAAATCAAAGTGTGTTGTACACTTTAGTTGTTTTCCTGGGATGTTTATTTCGTAAGATATCAAGTTGCTGAAGCTAGCCTGGAGTGATAGGAGAGGGATTTACGTGCAGTGAGGAATGGGCAGGATGGCTTAGAGTGCACAAGGAGAATGTAGAAGATTTTTCTGCTCAGAAATCTCTCTTACATTGTAACTTTTACTATTGACATTAATTTGGGCTAAGGAGATTTTTAATATATATATAGTTATATATTTAAAAATATATAAATATATATTATATAGATTATATTATATATAAATACATAATATATAATAACATATATTATAATATATTAATATATATTACACACACACACACCCCTTTTAGGAGGGATCTAATCAGTCAGTCATGTGTACTGTGAGTGGCTAGAGTTAGATAATCTAATACCTCCTTGAAAATTTTCTGAGAAAGTATACAGTTTCATGGTAATGAAAGAATAAGACATGAGGGAAGAGTAATTTTGGAGGGTAATGTAGGTCACTGAGATGTAAACTGGTGGTCTCAAGATATGAGACTTGAAAGGCCAGAAGATGAAATGAAGATGGATGGGAGAGGAATACCAGTATCTGAGATGAAGACACAATTAATGTTTTTGCATATGATTGTTTTGGATTTCTTTTTTCCCCCAAAATACCTTATGAAAATAAGAACTAGGCTCTCTTTTGGGGCCCTTAAAATCAGAAAGTATTATTTTATCATAGAGAATGTAGAAAATTTTACCAGAGGCTTGAGACATTTGGCTTTACATCCATTTTTATTTATTGAAATAATTTTGATTCATAGGAAGATTCAAAGTTAGAGGGGTACTGTGTGCCCTTCACCCAACTACCCCCCCCACAGTGGTCACATCTTATGTAACTATAACACAGTATCAAACCAGGGAGTTCACAATGGCACAGTGTGTGTGTGTGGTTCTCTGTCCCCCTATCACATGTGTGTATTTGTGTCACTACCCCCACAATCAGAATGTAGAGCTCGTCTGTCAACACAAACATCTCGATCCTGCTAACCCTTTGTAGTCACATCCCCTATCTCCCACTATCCCTAATCTGGCAAACACTAATTTTTCCTCCATATCTTCAATTTTGTCATTTCAACAATGTTTTATAATGGAATCATGCAGTAGGTTACCTTTTCAGATTGGCCTTTTCACTCAGCACAATGGCCTTGACATCTGTCCAGTTTGTTGTGTGCATCAGTAGTTTCTTTTTTCTTTTTTCTTTTGTTGTTGTTGTTTTTTGCTGAGTAGTATCCCATGGTGTGGGTATATCACAGCTTGTTTAACCTTCACCTCTTGTAGGACATTTTGGTTGTTCCCAGTTTGGGGTGATTACAAATGAAGCTGTTATGAACAATTGTGTACAGGTTCTCATGTAGACATAGTTTTCATTTCTCTAGGATAAATACTTAGAAATACAGTTACTGGGTTGTTACGGTAAGTGTATGTGTAGTTTTTAAAGAAACTGCCAAACTGCTTTTTTCCAGAGTGGCTGTTTCATTTTACATTCCCATCAGAAACGTAAGAGTGATCTACTTTCTCTACATCCTGCCAGCATCTGGTGCCTCTATTTCGCACCCATTTTTTACTGTAAAAAAAAGTTAAATGGGGCAGGACTCTTACTAGGGAATACAAATTTGTTGTAATAAGGATACTTACCCATCATGAGAACTTTGAGGATATAGGTATTAGAAACTATTTTCACTATGTTGTGCTTTCTTACAGATATACAGATATAGGCATAAATGATAAATAGAAATTGCACAATAGAGAATTGAATTCCACTTAATAGAATGCAGGTAATGGTAACCATTCTGTGTGGGGTTTTTTTTTCTTTTTGTTTGTTTGTTTTTGAGCACTAGGACTGAATACATGGAAACACAATAAGATATAGTTTTATATACCTCTGGTGCCTGTGTATACTATAGTACTATGGAAGGAGCACCAGACTTGAATTTAGAAAGTTATTTTTTTTATGTTGACATTTTATAGCTTAAGAAAACTTGAGTGAGAAATTCAACTTATCTGGCCCTCAGATTTTTAGCAGTCCTATGGGGATACCATCTTCATCACAGAAATGTTTGAGATATAAATAAGATAACATCTCTCTTACTTAATAAAGGTTTATTGAGTGCCTATTATGTGTCAGACACTGTGCTAGGCACTATGGATTCAATGATGACTAAGACGTTAACCCTGATTTCAAGGAAGTGATTGCAGTACAAACAAGAAGAGTAAAATGACCTAACATTTATTTGAACACATGCCAAATGCTTTATGTATGTTGTGTCCTGTTATTTTCTCAAGAACTCTAGGACATAGATGTAGGTCTTACCAATTAACAAATGGGGAAGCAAAAGAGATTCAAGGTACTTGTTCAAAGTCAGAGTAACAGCCGGAATTTTAACCTAGACCTCTCTGGCTCTAAAACCCAACATTTTTACCACCACAATATATGATTTCTGTGAAAATACCTTGTCAGTAACCAAATACTAATGTAAATAATAGTAGTCATAAAATTTGTTATTAATATTTATATTATTAATGATATAAAAACTTGGAAGTTTTAAATTTATTTTTCTCTAAGATATTAGAGTTTGGATTTTAAAAGTTCAGTTCAGGTTCTACTAAGTTGCCAATTCCCTTATTATCAACATGATATACACTGTTTATAATGATGACATAAAGGTATTTTAAGATCCTTGTATTAGTTTTCTAGTGCTATGTAGCAACTTTTCCTTTTGCTGAATCTCTTTCTCATATTGAATTTATTTTGCCAGAAAGAGCCCAGACCCTTTTAAGGGATCACTTGATTAGGTCAGCCTTCTCTCCTTTAAGAATAACCTCCCTTTCTTAAAGTCAACAGATTGGAGACCTTAATTATATCAGTAAACTCTCTTTTGCCAGATGACATACCATAATTATAGAAATGAAACCCAACATATTCATAGTCTTACCCCCACACAAGAGGAGGGAATTATGAAAGGCATGTATGTCAGACAGGGGTTCTGGGGCCATCTTAGAATTCTGGGTTTGATTAAATAACAGTACTGTATCCTGGCCAAGTTAGCACATCAAAAAAGCTATCATAATCCTGAAACATCAAGTAAAAATGTGGTTTGAATTTTAGTGTTATAAATGTTACTGTGATTTTTGTTTGTTTGTTTTTTGGTGGAAACCTGTTCTCTGCATTTATGGAGGTTTACATGTTATCTATTTGAAGGAGAGACACATTAGTTGATCAGCGTGATCTCTTTTTCAGGTTGTCCCATTTTTGTACACAGTGATAAGAAAAATGAGATCCTGGGGTTTAATAACACTTAAGCTTGGAAGCAAAATTTAAACACTTATTCATATGCCACACCTTCTTAATATCATTTCTTTGCCTTTCCAGTAGTAAGAAGTTAATTTTCTTGGGAACCACTCTGCTTGACCAGGAATTTGAGGAGAGTGATGGACAAAGTTATTAGCCAGAGCTCAGGTGGAATAGGATGTAGATGCCCTTGGATTGTCTTTCTTAATCCTGAGATGGGAAAAAATTTTTGATCTTGTTCTTAGTCCATTTTAAGCTTAATTAATTTTCTTAGTGTCAGAAATTCAAAGCTGAAAAGGGTTTCAGAGACGTATCTTGTCTTACTCTCCCTTTGGGAACAAGAGTTAGCATCATCTGCCAATACTACCATAACAAATCAATAGCTTAATGGGCATATAAATGGTTTAAGATAAAACATTGGGGATTTTTCCCCTCAGCATCTCAGTTGGTTCTTAAATGTCCAATTCAGTGCTTCTCAGATTTTTTCCCCTGTAACAAATTAGAAAAAGGAAACACATTCATGTCAGTGACAGGAGCTAAACTCCAGCAGAAATCTGCAGCAGTGATTTTAAAATGAGAGCAACATGAGCATCCAACTCCCCCCACTGCCATCCCCACTTACCATCAGGGAACATATTAAAATCTTGGGGTGAAAAGGGAGAGTGTGTGAAGCTTGAATAAACCCCAAGTGATTTTGATAAGCTCCAGTTAAGAATCATATTTTTTTGTTCTATAATATCACTCTTTTTCTGTCATTGAAATGTATCTTATATTTCTTTTTTTTTTTTTT